>JBBHKE010000838.1:0-120000 GCA_037447655.1 Zygnema cylindricum | reverse complement strand
GGGAAAAGGGCAAAAAACACGAAAAAGACAACTAAAGACAAAAAAGACAAGAAATAAAGTTACTAAAAACGAAAGGGCAACAGAAAAAAAGGGTTAAATAAAAAAGAAAAACAAAAGAAAAAAAGAAAATGGAAAAAGAAAATGGAAAAAATAAAACAATATTTTGATGAGAACGTCGTCCGATTTTCGGAGGAGAAGAGTTTCTTCTTTTTCTCCTTGCATTTTTCTATTTTTACTTTTTTTTTTCTTTCTCCTTTTATGAATTTTAAAGATAGTGGAATATTGGGGTGTTTCATGTAATTTTTTCCGTTGAGATTTCTCCGTTTCGTTTAACACGTCCATTTTCCGTTGAACAATTTTTTTTTTTGGTTGAAAAATTGGTGTTTTTTCTTTTCATTAAATCCTTTTTATTTTTGTTTCCTAATAAGTTCCTCTTGAGTTTTTTTTTTTAGTTGTCGATGAGAGAAACAAAACAAATGGATAAAAAAAAATGGTGTTCAATTTTTTTGTTTGTTTTTTTTTTTTTTTTTTTTTTTTGTTTTATTAAATTTGATTTTTTCATTCTGAAGGTTATATTGTGATTTCAACTTCTGAAAATCTCGAAACCCGAATAAAATATTAAAATATGTTTTACGAAATGGTTTTTTTTTATCGATATCTACTTTAGATTTTGTGAATGTTTTTTGTACCCTATATTCGGAACCTTTTTTCATATAAATAAATAAAATAAAATTATTTTAGCAATTTTAATAGTATAAGTCAAATACTTAATTGGGAGGGGAGGGGAGGGAGGGAGGGAGGGAGGGGAAGGGAGGGGAGAGGCGGGGAGCGGAGGGGAAAGGAGGGTACGTTGGGGGGAGGGGGGGGGGGGGGGGGGGGGGGGGGGGGAGGGGGACAAGCAGGGGCAAGGACAAGGATGGGGACATCAGCCACTTCTTTTACTTCACAGTATTCCTATTGGTCTAAGGTTTAGTAGTAGGCAGTTTTGAGTAGACAGACTAGGACTTAGTGAAATTTAGGCGTCTCTATCTCAGATAGCTTGTATATATGCAGGTCATCTTTGACCATCAATAACTTACTGCCCAAGTGAGCAAATTCCATGATTCTTTTTGCGTTCGGCTCAAGAAAGTCGAGCGCCTGATCAAATTCAATGTTTCTTTTTGCGTTCGGCCCAAGGGAGTCGGGCCCTCACAGTGTTGAGGGTGGTTTGAATATTAGTGTGGCAGGGTGGGACTTATTTAATGGGAAAGAGGAAGGGGCAAGCATTATCCTAAAGATCTTATATAAGTTGCATATTACGTGGGCTAGTAGAGGCCACAGAATTCCAGATTATGGGCCCATCCTTTAGGATGTCGATATTTGATGGATCAAACTTTTTTGTTGTGAAATGATGATGGAAGGGCCTTTCTTTGAGAAGCACCTACGGGGTATAATTTCTGGGCATATTCGACTCCCACCACCACCGGGGTTTGGAGGAATATGTTTTTCTGACGCCTCCACAATTTCAGCAACACATAACATTTACCACTATCACTTAAGATAGTGAGGAGGGGGAGGAAATTGTCATGGAGTGAGATATGGGAGGAGACACAACCCGAGGAGCTCCATTGTCAAGCACGATATCGGTAGCAACACCACCAGCAATGGTGGTTGGGAGTCAGACAGAAGGGTCAGATTACGAAAAATGGCACTATAAAGATACCGTTGCTAAACACTTCATTCTTAAAAGTGTAGTCAAAGGCATTGCCATTCCCCTTATGAAAATCAGATCTTCTTCTCAAATTTGGGAGTCAACAGTAAACAAATATAAGATTGGGTCATTGCAGCCTGACAAAAAATTAGATTTCAACTTATACTTACAAAGGAGGAAGTATGAATGATCATTGCAATGACTTGGGAGCTTTGTTTGGAGAATAGAGAGTGCATGTAACTCATGGTCTGAGAGAATGAGTGAATACATTGATGATGAAACTACTTGAAGAGCATGAGAATATAATTAACAGATTGTAGGATATCGGTGATAGCAATTGGAATTGGGATGATACTGTGGGGATGATACTATTGAAAGAAAATACCATGGAACTAAGGAGAGGAAGTTTGAGTGTGCAAGCACAAACTGCAAGATCTGATTGGCGAAAGCGCGATGAGCAAAAGAAAAAGGATCCTTATCGAAACTTTGGGGGAAGAGGACAAGGAGGTGGCAGATTTTACAAACATGGGAGAGGAGCTCCACAAGGTGGATTATGTCCCTTTTGCAAAAAACCAAACACAATATGGCAAATAAACCAGGACAATATATGGCAGATTGTGTCAGACCTGTAGATCTCCAGCTCAAAGATAGACAATGAACCTCAAGGGATGGAGGAAAACAAAAGGTTTTTCTAACTCACGTTCATGAAGACGAAGAAGAGGAAGCAACGGAACTGGAAGAAGAGTTTGAGGAACTCCTCCTCAATCCAAAAACCACTGAGAATCATGCCGACATTCGAAGGAGACAAAGAGGTAAGAGGGATCCACCCGAGGATGGATGGATCATTGACTCGGGGGCGGCCATTCAATTGTGGAATGATAAGAGGTGGCTTACTAAATTGAGGAAAATTCCAACTGTTGAGATAGAGTATGGAGATGGTAAAGTAGAAACCGATCATTGACTCGAGGGCCGCCATTCTTCTGTGGAATGATAAGAGGTGGTTTACTAAATTGAGGAAAATTCTAACAGTTGAGATAGAGTACGGAGATGGTAAAGTAGAAACCACAAGTCTTATTGGATTTGTTAATTTAAAGGTTTTAGTTGATGGAAGGCTTCAATTGTAACACTCTCGTATGTCCTTTACATTCCACACCTCAGTAAGAATCTTGTCTCTACACTTGTATTAAATGACAAAGAGTTTGAAACAAGAACTAGGAAAAAAATCTTCAAAACTACCTTCGATGATGAGGTTTATTTCATAGCTAAGAAAAAAAGTCAAGGAATGTTTAAAATTGTACTTTGTGATGAAAAAAGTGTTCTCTACTCGTGTCAAAGTGATATGATGTTATGGCACAAAAGGTTGTGGCATGTGCATCTAGATAGACTTAAAAATAAAATAAAAAATGGAATAGTTGATGAGATTAAGTTTGGAGATGATGAAACTTCAGATGATTGAGTGGATGTGCTCAAGGAAAGATTCATAGACTTCCATTCCCAAAGGCATCCACATTCAAAAGAGAGAAAATATTAGATCTAATGCACACTGATGTCTAGAAACCTGTTAGGTATACTTCATATGAGGGAAAATATATATGCTTACCACAATAGATGAGTGGTCGAGATACACTAAGGTATACTTTCTCAGACATAAGTTAGAAGTATTAGGATACTTCAAAGAATATAAAGTATGGAGTGAAAAATTACAATCGAACTCAATAAAAGAAATAAGAAAGTGATAATGGGAAAGAAAACACCTTAAGGGAGTTTGAAGAATTTTTTAAAAGGAATGAAAAAACTGTCCCTTAAAATCCTGAAAAGAATGGAGTAGAAGAAAGAGTAAACAAAACTTTAGGAAATATGTCTAGAACTATGCTAACTGATAAGAGGATAGAAATGTAGTTTTCGGTTGTGGCTATGAACTATTATAACTTCATCAAAAACAGAGTCTTAACTTCAACAAATAACGAGGAAATTCCCTTTAAGAGTTGGACAGGATGATAACCAAATTTATCTAGTTTGAGAGTGTTCGGAAGTCAAGTCTACAGTTTGGATTCAAATAAAACTAAATGGAAGTTATAGGGAAAAGGGAAACCGGGATATCTTGTAGGATATGATGAGAGGACTAAAAGATACCGAGTGTATGATCTGAAAAAGAAAGATATAAATTTTGTAAAACACATAGTGGTGATGAATGAAAGAAAGTCCATTGATCCATTTAAATATAACACGGAAGTCAAAATAGATTTGTACCAGATCAGTTTTTGGACTTTAACTTTGGAATAAATGAGGAGAAAGATTGAGAAAGGGAAAAATCTGCAGTTTTACCAATGGAGTAGGAAAAAACAACATCCGACATAACTCCTCAAGATGAAGTGGAAATCAGTGAAGCATTTGATGAGATAACATAATAGAAAGAATGGGGAGCTGAAAATCCTCCTAAACGAAACCCGATGATGACTTCAATACCGACATCAGATTTTGAAGGGGGGAAAAAGAAATAACAAACGTCTCCAAAAAAGGGGAAAAAGAAATAACAAACGTCTCCAAAAAAGACAGGTGAATAACCAACTCAAGAAGATGTCTCATCCGGATGAGCCTCGGACGTACTTAGAGATCATAAATACTCCAAAAATAAGCCGATGGATAATTGCCATAAATGAAGAAATGGCTTCCATTATGGAAGCCAATAGATAGGAGTTGGTAGATTTCGAGTTGGATGCAAATGGATTTTTAAACTTAAGCTAAACCCAAATAACACCATTGAGAAATACAAGGCTAGATTGGTTGCTAAATGTTACACTAAAAAAGAGGGCATAGACTATGAGGAAAATTTTGCACCGGTAGTTAGATTTCTTTCAGTCAGAATCTTCTTAAGTCTGTCCGCATCCGAGGATATGGAAATCCATCAAATGGATACTAAAACGGCCTTCTTACACGGATAGTTAGAAGAGGAAATTTACATGAAGCAACCGCAAGGATTCGTGGAAAATGGGGAAGAAAGTAAGGTGTGCAAGCTGATAAAATCGCTCTATAGGCTCAAGCAAGCCATGCGACAATAGAATATTAAACAAGACAAATTTATGACCCGTTTTGGGTGTATTAGAATGAGTTCAAATCATTATATATATCTATTTGAGGATGAGAATAGAGTGATATTTATTGCTATTTATGTGGACGATTTGTTAGTCTTAAGTGAATCCTTAGATAAGATTAACAAATTAAAATAGGATCTTATAAGTATGTTTGATATGAAAGACATCGGTGAGGCGAAATATATTTTCGGAATTCAGGTGGAAAAAGACAGAGAGAAAAGAAAAACCCGACTTATTTTGAAAGAAACTATTAGAAATACGTTAGAGAAATTTCTGAGGCTCTTATCTTGCCATTAAAGAGTTGATGTGGGTGAAATCTCTCCTTGAACAACTTGGATTATGAGGCTCTTGTCCAGCCACTAAAGAGTTGATGTGGGTGAAATCTCTCCTTGAACAACTTGGATTTATGGAGCTCAAAACTCAAATTTTGTTTTGTGACAATCAAGTTGTTATCTCAATTGCAGCCAATGCAAAACATCACTTCAAAGGAAATCATATGGATGTTAGACTAAGATTTGTCGGGAAAAGGTTAAAAATAAAATAATTAAGTTGGTTCACAAATTAGATAACGAAATGATTGCAGACTTGATGACCAAACAGGTACCTTCTCCTAAATTATATTTTTCCAGAGAAAATAGTGGGTTAAAATTTAAAAGTAACTAAGAATTAATGAGATTGTTGAAAAGGGTAATTCATTGTTTACTTTTGATTAGAAATCTTGAGAGATTCAAAAATAAAGAAACCATGGCTGCCTTCTTGGTTGGCAAGGTAGCAAACTGAAGGAGAGGACAGAAGGTCAATATACCAAAAATGTTGGGCCGGCCAAGATTTGATCCTGGGTCCTATACAGTCCAGAGTAGCCTGCCGCCTTATACGCTAAGTCGTTGTAGAATCGTTATACGAACAGGGTGTGATAATGGAATAAATAATGACGCGGTGTCTAATTCATCTAATGGAACAAACTTACGAAGAGACGCAAATAAACCGACGACGCACAGACGAGAATCACAACCATGTAAATACATTTGATTGGACGGTCGTCGTTGCAGCCGCAAACGCGGAGTCAGTTTTTTGGCGGCTTTCGGAGATAGCGGCACGCGATGCAACATGGTATCATGTAGTTGGACACCGCAGAAGATGGGAGGAGCAACCATGGCTCCCAACGTGACACGCATCACTTAAAAGGCGATGCCGTAAAATGGCCGTACAATAAATACATCGGCCACTGTACCTTCTTGTACCTTATAGTCTTCTTATTGGTCTAGGGTTTAGTAGTAGGCAGTTGTGAGTAGACAGACTAGGAATTAGTGAAATTTAGGCGCCTCTCTCATAGAGAGCTTGTACACATAAAAGTCAATTTTGACCATGAATAACATACTACTCACGGGAGCGAATTGTGTGATTCTTTTTGCGTTCCGCTCAGGTTAGGCGTTCCGCTCAAGGTAGTCACGCCTTTACACGGATGAGGGTGGTCAGAATATTTGTGTGTCAGGGTGGCACTTATTCAGCGGGAAAGATGAAGGAGCAAGCATTATCCTAGAGGTTTTATATAAGCTGCATATTCAAAGGGCTAGTAGAGACCACATAATTTCAACGTGAATATAGGTACAGTTTAATTACCGTTAGTTACCGTTATTTGGAATGCTTTTAAAAAGTGCAATGTACAAATTGTGTCAACCTGTACTAAAAATGCTCATTTTTTCGTACAGACGTACAAAATAAGTGTTAGGTAATGGCGTTCAATAGGTGAAATTGCGTTGCTGAGGAAAAACAACCTCAGATTTGATTTCCAATCATAAAGAAACGAAAAATTGTGAGATCTTGTTCTCACATGTTCAAGCGTTGAATATTTGAACAAAGATTAATGCTCTTTTTTCCACCTTTTTATAATAGTGTAATGAGAAAAATGAATCAGTTTGTACAAAACTGCTCATTATTTTGTACAGACAGACAGAATAAGTACAGATGAAGGTGTCGACACGAGAAGTTAAGTGAGTAGTGTCAAGCTCGAGTGCTTTTCAGGCACCCCTTTTATTTACCGAGGATTTCTGTACCTTTCCTACCCGTACTGTTCTCAGACTTCGGAGAAGCAAGCACAACCAGCCGGAAGGATTATAGGATTTCCTCTACGGAACAAGACGCACTTTATTTCGTGCCTAACGGAGGCTGGACGACAAAGTTCTACCGTCTGAGAGATCGCAGTTCCGTTACATAGCACTAGCTTCCACCAGCCCTAGTGGGGGGTACATTGTGGATTGCCACGTAGACTTCCGGACTGTAATCTAGATTATGCTGTTAGCTGTCTATAGCAATTCAGTTCATGTTCAGCTGACCAGTGAGTCATTTATTACATTAAGTCAAAGCTTGGCACTTCCGTGTCCTTTTAGTACTTTGTCTTAAAAGCTATGGAACAAATAAGAACATCGGCCGCGGATCTAGCCGTAGTCAGAGGTCTAACTTTTTGCCCCAAGTGTAGTACACATTATTTTGTCTTATGTCAGTTCGGTTGCCGTTGCTGGCCGCTCATTGGCTAATAGCGTAGGTTTGACTTTTGGACCTGAAACTGGACAAGCTTTTGCTGTATAAGGCACTTGGTGCCGAAGGAGACAGGTTGCTTTTTAGTACTGTCTCCTGTGAAAACCCTCAGAAAATCCAACAAACTTTCTTTTGGAAGAATCTTTGTTTTGTTTGACTCTATTGCCATCTTTTTTTTGGATGTGTCCATTGTGGGAATCATAGTTCGGGCTGGTAGTTGGCACTATCGTACCTTTGGGTGATTTTTGGATCTTTCGCTGCTTGAAACTGAGAAGATTCCGGCCGGTTCCAAACTGCGGACACCGAGGGTTAAAGGAGTACCATACCTATTTACACTACCATCGGGAGAGAGTTCGCCCTTGTCTCTTTGTCCTCGTAAATTGCCGGGGTATGTTAAGCTTGCTTCGCCATCTTTTATATCTTCCATCTTATATTTTATTTCTGTGGTCAAGGTGATATTGCTAAATCTGAAATAGCCATTCCTATTTATTTTCTATGTGTCCACGTGGTAGTGCATTTGTGTATTCACTTGTAGTTTCTTTTGCTTTGGCGTGAACTCCCCGGAGTAAAACTACCTCTTCCTTATATCGAAACAGTGGGTTTTGAGGGAACAAATGCTGTAGACTTCCCGTGAATAAGTACAGTACTGAAAAGCCACTGTCTCCTCCGGATTAGAGGGGATAGGAGTATTTGACTTTATAAGCCCGCCCGGCGTAAGCGAGTTTTGTTTGCTTTCGTTTCTTCTTCTTTCGAGACCTTTGTCATCATGGGGGGAGGCGAAGCCCAAGATAAGAATCTCTCCGGTGCCCGGCCGGAACAACGGGCGAATCAATAAGCGGTGGCACCAGAAGAAGAGTCACAGGTTCCCGAAGAATCTGTCCCTTTCACCTCGTCGGCAAACATAGAGCCGTTTCTCCAGGGGATGATGCCTGAGTCTGTTAGAGTTGAGACTTCTCCAAAACCGCCCGACCCGCAAACTTCGCCCCCTTTTCCTCCTAGCCTCACTCCTGAACATTTTCCCTCCTTGGCGAAGGCCTCCAGAACCTTTGCCGAGGAAAGAAAGGAGTCCAGAGCACCGGCTCAAGAAAGAAACCGAGTGTCACCCCGGGCCAGGCCAAAGAGGCAAGCTCAGCGGGAGCCCCTTTTGGGTCCTCTTCCGGAAGTCGGGCTTCACACCAGATCAAAGATTCCCAGGGCCGAAATTCAGATTGACCCTGCGGTT
Organism: Zygnema cylindricum; assembly: GCA_037447655.1. Taxonomy (NCBI): domain Eukaryota; kingdom Viridiplantae; phylum Streptophyta; class Zygnematophyceae; order Zygnematales; family Zygnemataceae; genus Zygnema; species Zygnema cylindricum. The sequence goes on along the minus strand of JBBHKE010000838.1, from coordinate 111,461 downwards.
TTGACGGATCCCAGCCGCCCTGGTCGAAAAGGAACTCCTTGCTCTTCATGATCTTCATGAACTGAAGGTGAAGCAGGAGTTGGTGCAGAGAGTAGCTCGGTCTGATCGACCCCGGGTGGTTAAACCAGTGGGAGGGGTGGTGGAGATTCTAAGCAGCTCTTCAGAGAGTGGTTCCTCACAGTCCTTGCAGGAAAGGCCTAGGAGGGCTCCTCCTTCTCGCCCTCCTCCATCTTCTTCCCAAGACACTGCAACTAGCCGACCGTCCCGGGTGCGCCTTGCTTCGAGGTCTCATAGGGGAGCAGGTGGCAGCGAGAGGGGGGCTCCAAAGCCGGTGAGGGGGAAGAAGTTTGACCACAGGGATAGTAAGGGTAGATTTGCACCTCTTCCCAAGGAAGAACCTTCCCCAACGCCGGCGCCAGTCTCCACCGAGAGATCTTCCCCTATGGCACACCGTGTTCGCCCTGACGGAGGGTTCTGGCGACCCGAACACACTGACCCAGAGGTTCCGGAAACAGAACCGGAAGAGTTGTCCGAGGGATTGTGGAGAGCCAGGCCTACAGATCCAGAAATTCTAGGAGCAGGGATAGCTGATCTGACCGGAGTAGTGGAAAGGGCTAAGGAACTAGTGGAAATTTTGAAATCTCAGGGCCAGGCTACGGCGGGGGCTGGACCCGTCACCGTAGATTGGGAGGCTTTGGAGGAAGAACGGAGAAAGTTGTGGGAGCAGGAATTAAACCTCTTTCGGGAAGCTCGGCGGAGGACAAGTGGGATCCTCAGTGGGCGGATTCCTCCAACACCAGTAGTAGAACCCCCGTTTGGAGCTCAACCCCAGGCTCCTTCCTCGGAGACTGGTCAGGAACCTTCTCTTCAACGGAAAGAGGGGGCAGACACAAGACCTAATATTGGGGGTTTTGGTGCAGATTCACCGTCTGAATTCGCAGCAGCTCCACGGGGAGAGCCTACTTTTGTTTCGGTGGAGGTTTCTGAAGCTGTTGAGGCCTTAGTGGAGTTGCGACCGGACGAAAGAATTCAAATACCCTTGAGACCGTCTACACCTCCTTCGCCTCCACCCAGACTGTCCCCTGATCCTCCTCATCCTCCTACCTTTCACTCCCAGGATCCGGCAGCAGAACCCCGGGACAATCCCATCTCCTCTCCCTCACCTTCCGTTTCCCTTACTGGAGCAGACCGTGGGTCACCAGGTCCTCTGAATTTACCCTACAAGTCAGACGTCTAATCTCCTCCTCACCGGCGTTCCCCATCCTCCAGTTCCGGAACTCCGCCTCCTGAAACCCTTGAAGACGGCTCCGGAAACAAACCCCTCTCCGGAGAAGAACTCCTTCTCCTCAGAACTGGCCTTCCTCGTCTTCTTCTCCATCCCTGCCCAGAGATCAACCTTTGAACAAACCTCGAATTCACATCCTTTCAGAGGAGGAAGTTCTTAAGGACGAAAGGTATTCCCGTGGATATCGAGGAGTGGACGAAGGGGAGTGGGCCCATCTTTCTGCCACACCAGGCCAAACAAGTCTTCCGACGCAGCAACCATCTGCACCCAGGAGGCCAGGAGTTCTTCCCGAGAGGAATACCCTTCCTCTAGCCAGCCTCTCAGGGGTTGGTACTTCCTCGGCGGGAGGAGTATCCACACCTTGCAGAGCAGCACCTCCTACTGGAGGAGAAGGCGGTCCCGATCCCGAAGAAGAGGACAAAGGGGTCACTTTGCCGGCACAGTTCGTCATTCCCACCGGCCTTTCTTTTTTTCAGTTCACCCAATCAGCGGAAGAAGAAAAAGTAATGGGGGATATTCGAATATTTACAGGGGACAGCTCGGGGATCGCTTTCTCAGATTTCGAGTTGTTTTGGAAATCGTTCACCCAATCAGAAATCAATAAGTACAGGGGAGGAGCAGTGCCGGATGACTTCGAGACGACCCTTTTTCCCATGATGGTCAACTACCTCTCTGGAGGGGCGTTGGCAAACTATAAGGAGCGTCAACCTCTTTTGATGGCTCCTAGCATCAAGATATCTGATCCCACTCTTGATGCGGCCGTTTTTCAAGCGGAGGCTGACTTGGCTTCAGCGGCGGCCACCCTTGTGACAGCCACATTCACCGATGATATGAAAATGCAGGCCCAAGGAAGGGCCTATGTAAACTAGCTGCAAGCTATTCAGGCAGCTCGGGCGGCAACACGCATGGTTGCCAATCCCACCCCTTATACCACTCTTCTGAATATCTAGCGACTCCTCTACACCGAGAGGAACGAATCGGCCATCAAGGAATTCACGGAATTCCGATGCCTGAAGAGCGAGACACCCCAAACTCTTTTCAACCGTCTATCAAGCATGTGCCAGAAAACTAAGCTGTCGACCATAGATCTTCCTGCAATGGCCACGAAGTATTTCATTGCTGTCCGTAATTTTTTCGGACCGACAGGGCAGACTGCCTTGGATAATTGGATTGCAGGACAGGCAATCCAGGACATAATTCCCTCGGCCAAGGACATATCCCTGGTGGCCATGAAGTTATACGACCACTTCGTTCACAGTGAGGCTAGGGAAAAAGCTGTGACCGACAAGGCAAGAGCAAATTTTGCAGGATTCGCCGGGGAGACTTCCTTAAGTGGGGAAGAACAAGCGGAACTCCAAGCTTTGTGGAAGCTTAAAGGGAAGCAAGCTGTGGACAGCGGGCTCGAACCTGCAATGGGGGCAGACAATCAGGTAATTCTGTACAATTGCCTAAATTACCAACAACCAGGACATAGATGGAAACGCTGCAACAGGAAACTCAAACCGGAGCTAGCCCTCAAGCTGAAAGAATGGGATGTAGAGCGTTGAGAAAGGAGCCAGAAGCAGCATGAAGAACGACTCAAAGGAGTTGGGGGGGGGGGAGAGAACACCGGTCACTAAGAACAATTACCGACCCACTCCATGGAGCGAAACTTCGAAAATGTCCGAGTCCCAACTGCGGCAAATCAAACTGCCCAAGTTTGACGATGCTCAGATCCACAACGAGATTCGGAGCAAGTATACCACCGAGGGCCACAAATGCGAGGCCTGTGGTTTTATGGGGCACAATGAGGGGCAATGTTTCCGTAAGAACGGGATCCCGAAGGAAATGATGCAATTTGCTCTGTTCACGGGAAGAGGAGAGACTTCCGTTAACCCTCTTCCCCTACAACTCCTTTACCCTTGGGAGCGCCCAGTGCTGCCTACACCAGTGACACCAGAACAATTAACGACTGCTCCAGCAAGACTTACACCGGAGATAATAATCCAACAGCAGAGTCAGCAGATGGCTGCCATGGCTGCAGAATTGGCTGCTCTTCGTTTGGGATCGACTTACCGGCCTGCTCCTCTTACGCCAGCGCAACGACTCCAAAGACAGAAGCAAGAGTTACTAAAAAAGCTAGCGGAGCTTGAGCTTCAAAGCACATCGGGTGCTAACGAAGATGATATGATGGGCTGGGATGTGGAACCCCCAAATGCCAACCATGCAAGCAGTTTACTTCACGGAGCGTGGAATGTGGGAGTGGGAGATGGTCGTAGACAACTCTGCTCTTCAACCTGTGATCAGAGGAGAGACGGGCAGAAAATGAGCAAGAAAGACCACAACCGGAAGGCCACCGGGCCTTTATCTTTCACGCCCCGGGCAGTAGTGCTGAACAGTGACACAAGTCTTGGAATGAAGCCCACCCAACCTCCTCCTCCTCCTCTTAAGCCTAAAATGCCTCCCGGTTTCGAGAATTACAAGAGCGAGAAACTACAGCAGGAGAAGAAATCACTGGAAGAGGACAAACAGAGCACTCAGGATTGGTTTGAGCGGTTCCTGGCCGAACGTCCTGACGAGGAGGCACCCAAAACCCCACCAATGCTCGATTCCGGTTCGGAAAGTGATTACAAGGAGGGGAACGAAAAGGAACTGGAGCCAGATTCGGTGGCTTCCTCTCCGAGAGCCCCACTCCCTTCTTCAAAGCCTGCTGTCATGCTAGTACGGCACCTTATGCCATATGCCTTGACGCATGTTAAGACCCTCGCTTCCTCCCATAATCTGCCCGAAGATATCCTCATTTAGGCCTTGGGAGAAGAAATTCATTCTGGCAAGAACAAAGTCAACCGGGCAACACCAACCAAGACGGTATATTTGTCACGAGAGCCTAAAACCCCTATGGTGGATAGGGACTATAAAACCTTGTATGTAGCGCTCATTCTAAACCTGACGGGCAACTTCAAGCTTAATGGGTACGACGGGTACCAAGATGCTGTGGTCGACACCGGAGCACTTCCAAACATTATCACCACTTCGGCACTGCAGAAAATGTCGGGTGAACTCAGACCCCAAATCTGCCCAAGTAACATCTGCTTAACCACGGTCAGCAGCGGCAGTCAACCCGTCCATGGAATCATCAAAGCCATGAACATTGAATTCTTCGATGATGCTTGACAGAAGGTGAAAATTGAACTTCCTTTCTTAGTGGTAGAGGGGAATCAGTTTGAAATCCTGTTGGGAATGGCTACTTCGACCCGGATGAATATGAGTTTAAGTGTTTAGAAAGAGCAATGTACAATTCGGGACCCAGGAAATCCCGAAGGCACCAAAGTTGTGATTCCTTTAAATTTATGGAACTGGGGGAAGACCAATGTTCCGGTGTCTGGTTGTTACCCAGTGTATTCCACTTCCTCTCCGGCGGAGTTGTTCGCTAGTTCAATAGATATCGCAGGAGACATCTAGCAATTCCCTATTTCCAAGCGGTGGGAAAAGGAGTATCAGAACCGATTGGTACAGATGGCCACACTTCGGCGGGAAGTGGACAGGAGCTTGGCTGCAATATCACCCGGAGCAGCAAAAGTCCCTCGATCGGAACTTCCCACGGTTCCTAACAAAGGGAAAGACTTTAATCGACAATTGGTGTCACTACAAATCCCGCTTTCAGGACTTAGGATTCTATCCCTATTTTCTGGCATTAGTTCCGATCTGGAAGCCGTCCTAAAAGCTAGATACAAAAAAGAAACTTACTCGGCAGTGGAGATAGACCCGGACGCCCGTGTAGTCAGTGAGTACCGCTTGCAACAGCTGCACCAACTTTACCCACAGCAACTTCCGGTGTCCGCCATGTCTAACTCTCATCGCACGCTTCCCCATAATGTGGATAATATCACGGAGTCCCATCTGGAAAAGCTCGGAAGGGTAGACCTTCTGGTCGCTGGATGGCCATGCCAAGGGTATTCGTTAGCAGGACAGGGCTGAGGACACCAGGACATCCGTAGCAGAACTTTCATTCAAATGACCAGACTAATAACAGGGTTACAGGAACGCCAGGACACACCAGTGGGGTACGTCTTGGAAAACGTTCACCCCACAAATGATAAGAGAAAACATGTGGTCAGCAGTTGGAACCAAGTGACCAAGGTTCTAGGGACTCCCATAGTTTTTGATGTAGCTCAGATCGGATCGAGAGCCCACAGAGTTCGGGCATATTGGACCAACTTGGTTCCTCTTGAAAGTGGAGATTTCACTGGAAGCACGAGCTGTCAGCGAACATCGCCGTCATCAAATGCACCGCCTATATCCTCAGCAGCTTCCAGTGTCTTCTATTTCCAAAGCTCACCGGAGTCTTCCCCAGAACGTGGATAACATTATGGCACCCCATTTAGCAATTCTGGGAAGAATAGATCTGGTTGTGGCGGGATGGCCTTGTCAGGGATACTCCCTCGCAGGACAAGGAAAAGGGCATCAAGACCGCAGGAGTGGCACCTTCTACCAAATGATTACATTAATATCGTGGATTCAGCAGCTCCAGAACACACCAGTGGGGTACATCCTGGAGAACGTCCACCCGGGGGATGATAAACCAAAACAGGTTGTAGACAGCGAAAACAAGTAACCCGGACTTTGGGAGCTCCTTTCGTTTTTGATGCTACTCAGATGGGATCTCGAGCGCACACACTTCGGGCATATTGGACCAATATGATCCCGCTTCCGGTCCTCCGGCAACTGTTGGAGAAACAGACCCCCAAACCTCAAACTTCAGTACATCAAATACTTGGAAAAGGGAGACTCCCCACCCCTGTAATCAAACCGGATAATCCTCCTTTCTTCCAATGCAACACACCCGGAACTCCTCGCCAAGCCCTCCCCACGTTAGTCTCTTTTCCTCACAGTCATGCCTACAGAAAAGGAGCAACTGGGATGATTTTTGACACCAAGGCCGGAATATGGACAACACCAACAATTTCGGAACGAGAACAAGCCATGGGATTCAATCCGGGATCCACGGCCGCACCAGGTATTTCAGAAGTGCAAAGATGCAACTTAATCAGGCAGAGCATGGAGTTGAATGCCATTACATGGGTTACACAACACGCTCTAGCATATTCCAGTCTCCTTTCTCCAGATTCCCGCAGAAGATACCTTCAAGCTCCAAAATTGTTGTCAATGCAAGCCACTTTGCAGCTTGAGGGGAGGAGACACAAGAGAAAAATTCTACACCCCAGAGTTCCTTCAGTGGGGGGGAACGGTAGTTCAGAAAGGGACGGCTTAGCGGAAGTTGTCGGCAGTAAAGTATTATCCGAAGGAGTAGAGGCGGATCCCCCGGTTGGGCTAGATTTCGACATCAATCTCTGGGAGGGACCACCGAAAGCATGGGCCGCAGTTGAGTCGGGAAAGATGGACTGGACTCTAGGGGAGCAGCTGGACCCTCAGCAGAAAGAACAGCTAACGGAACTCTTGGCGAAAAACAATCAAGTTTTCTCCAGGTCGGAAACAGATGTCGGAATATACAAAGGAACCCCCTTTCGTATTAACCTGATCGACGAAACCGCAACTGTTTGGCAAAAAAAGTACCCTCTCAGCTTCAAGGAGAAGGAGTTTATCACCGCAAAGGTCCAAACTTTGGTAGACGCCGGGTTGGTTCAGGAAAGCACAGGACTCCATGGGTTTGCCTCCCCCACAGTTCTCCCTCCTAAGAAGGATTCATCTGGGAAAACCGTAGATTTCCGGATGTGTGGGGATTACCGCATGCTGAACACGGCCACCATTCCTGACCATTATCCAATGCCAACCGCGGAAGAGATTTTCGACTCTCTCGCCGGGGCCACCATCTTCTCCACACTGGATATGAAGAATGGATTTCACCAGATTGCCATGGAACCAAAACACCGGGAGAGAACGGCATTCTGGGCCGGATCCAGACTTTATAAGTGGCTTTATATGCCCTTCGAACTGAAGAATGCACCAGCCAAGTTCCAACGGGCCTTGGACAAAGCGCTCCGAGGAATCGATTGTGCCCGGTGCTACATCGACGATGTGATAATATTCTCAAAGACCTTTGAGGAACACCTAGAGCATATCCATATCGTTCTCCGGGCCCTTCAAGCAGCGGGCTTGAAATGTCATCCGGGCAAGGGTATTTTTGGGGTGCAGAAAATTATTTACCTCGGACATGAGGTGACTCTAGGGACCGTGGGTCCCCATATGGTTAAGGTTGCAACCCTTGACGCTCTTCCTCCCCCGCAGGAAATTTTTGCCTTGCGCACCTTTCTCGGCCTAGCCAACTACTATCGTTGGTTTATTCGTGAGTTCAGTAGTCACGCCCAGCCCCTAAATAAGCTATTGCGGAAAGATCAAGAATGGTTGTGGGCCGAGGAACAGCAAATCGCTTTCCAGTTCTTGAAAGATGCCTTGAAGCAACACCTAGTGCTCCGGATGCCTGATCACCTGCGACCTTTCGTTCTTTACACTGATTGGAGCAGGTTTGGATTGGGAGCGGTTTTGGCCCAAGTTGACGACGCCGGAGCCGAGTATGTGGTGGCTTATGCCAGCTGGAGCAACAACCGAGCTGAGGGGAATTATAGCAATTACCATGGGGAGCTTTTGGCAGCTGTGTGGGCCATCCAGTATTTCAGGCCTTATTTGTACGCGGTCCCTTTCACACTGATAACCGACCACCAACCCGTGAAATGGATCATAGAAAATAGTAAGTTGACCGGCAAACTCGCCAGATGGGTGGTTATCCTGCAGGAATATGATTTCAGCATCGTTCACCGGGCACGGGAAATCCATGGGAATGCCGACGGACTTAGCCGAAACCCTGATCCTTCTACGCTGGATTCCACCGGCGCTCGGCATGACGAAGACCCTGAAATCAGTTTGGGACTCATTCGAGCATCCTCCGCTTTAATTTGGCTTCCTCCATCCGGGGGGGGACTGACCACCTTTGCAGCAGATGTTGAGGGGCAGGCATCCATTAGAGTCGGACGGAAAGACATCTGGAACGACTCTGAGGCTCTCCAATCCATCCAGCAAGGGTCGCCTCTTCCCCATTTGGCTGGAGGTCAATTGTCCCGAGTGCAGACCCGGATGGCGACATATGAATGGGACCGAGGTGTTCTCCTCCGAAAATGGTCAGACGGTATGAGGAAAGTGGTTCCTCCCCCATCAGATCGAGAAACTCTGATTACTAATCTCCACAAGCAATGTGGACACTTGGGGCAAAAGCGGACCACTTCCCTAGTTACAGGCTCGTATTGGTGGCATGGGTTGCGGGCCCAAGTCAACCGAATCGTACAGACTTGCTCTTCCTGTGATCAAGTTAAGGCCTCCTTTGACAAAAAAAGGCGAGACTAAGCTGCATTCTCTCCCTATCCGGGGGATGTTTTATCGGTGGTCTTTAGATCTTTTGGGACCTCTTCCGACCAGCAGACGTGGGAATCGTTTCGTCCTGGTCATGATTGAACATTTCTCAAAATGGATAGAGCTTGTGGTTCTGCCCCGAAAGGAGTCCAAGTCCATCGCCGACGCTTTCTTGTAGAGGTACCTATCTCAATTTGGAGCAGCAGCAGAGGTTCTGACAAACCAAGGATCGGAATTCGGCGGAAAAATTTCAAATCTTTTGGAGAAATGCCTCATCGACCATCCACTTACCAATTGCGACCACCCTCAAGCCGACGGTTTTGCCGAAAGGTGCGTACAAACAGTTAAGCGGTCACTACGAAAATATGTCGTTGAAGAGGACTTGGGAGAATGGGACAAAAGGGTGCCTTGGATTGCCATGGGATACAGATTCAACAGACAGGCTTCCCTCCACTCCTATAGCCCTTACATCATTTTATTCGGACGGCATCCCATTTTGCCCGGGGCTGCCTCGGCCCAAGCGGTGGTTCTTCGAAAATGGATAACAAGGGGACTGTCGAAAAACTGATCGCTGATCTTGCCAAAATCTTCCACCGAGAGATGCCTCTCGCCATGGGGAATTTACATGCGGCACAACACCGGGATCAATTGTGGTATTCCCAGCGCCGGAACGGGGATTATGTGCCCAGACAGCGATGATTTATGCCAGGAGACTTTGTATATCGAATGCAACAGAAAAAAGACACGCTTGATATTTCTACCGGGCAGGTGATCTTGAAAGTGGTGGAAGTCTCAAACAAGGGATTTTTGACTTTGGAGGGGAAAGATGGTCGAAGAATTAAACAGAATCAGATCAATGTGGCCCCTTGCCATCTCCGAGGATTGGAAGACGAACCCACTTTCCACTTGACTTACTTTGCCGACCCTCTTTCCTGTTCTTCATCATGCAACCTGTCCTACACGCAGCACGACATTTTGGTCTACAATCAGTGCGGTCAGTGTTGGCATCCAGCTTGTCTCCCCTCCTCGTGGGAATCACGCTCTCCATCTCCTAGTCCATGGTGCTGCGGGAACTGTGAATTAGGCGGGTAACTATTTCTTTTCTTAGTCAAGGCTGACTAAGAGGGGGGGAAATTGGAGGACCGACCTGATTACCGAGTACCCAAATCCCTTTCCCTGGCCTAATGGGAAAGGAAAGGGGAATGAGATCTTTTTGCCCCCCCCCCCCCCCATGCATTTTCTCTTACTCCCGGTTCCGGTGTCTCTCCTATCTTTGCATGCATATCTATGGGAAGGATGGGGGGGGGGGGGGTCAGCAGTGGGCATGATTATTATTCTGGGAAGCCTTTCGCATTTGGGGGGGGGGGGGGGGAGGTTCTTTGCAGGAATCCGAGGCCAACTACCCCGGGTTGTAGGCCCTTCCTTGGGGATTCTCGGGCACGCTCGACAACATTAATTTTGGTGTGCATCTTTTTCAAAAAATTCCATATTTCCGACGCCTTTTTCATATGAATATGTGCCATAGCAAGCTCCTTCGAAATAATAATTTTGATAGTGTGAAGACATCATAGATTCTTCTTCTTCGAGTTGGCATCTGATTTGTCCAAAGATCCGTCCACCACAACCATGAGATTCAAATTGAGAAAATAAAGTTGAACCATATCCACCCAATAGATATAATCCTTGCCGTCAAAGATAGGGATTCTTGAGGGAGGGCCCATAACGAGTTGTTCTATAATAGCCGATGTTGCACCAACTATTGCTGAAGTAGTAGCCATCACAGAACCACAGATAATAAGCACTCAAGATACTAACTTTGACCCACTGCACAAAGCAGTCAATATGGCCAAATACTAAATGCCCCAAACTGTATGAGAGTACAGTTTACCGCGTGTGCTGACAACTCACAAAGTTTCAAGCAAGACGCTCAAACAAACTTAGAGATATAACCCAAAAAATATCCATTAAAATGCACATATGTGCTCGTTCAAACCTCATGAAAAGAATACATAAAAACACTAAGGGTAACCTTCCATCAGGCGTTCCCAGTAATCGTACGAACACGTTTACTGGTAGTAATATTTGTAACACACTTGGATCAGGTCGTGCCAGTGAATGAGGTGTTAGATTGCGATTGGTACCACGGAGGACCTGTTGAGCCGCCCGGGAATAATCATCATTTCCAAAAGGACAAAATCGCAGCTGCGTATGTGTACGGGCAGATGCCGATTAAAATATCTAGTACACCGCGAATCGTAATTAGAGTAATGAAAAAATTAGAGTAAAAAAACCAAAAAAACAATTAGAGTAATGAACTCTAATTTATGTGATAGAACTTTTTCACACAGGAAGTTTACTCTAATTTATTTAAGTACTCTATATTGGGTTATGTCGGCAATAAATATCCGCGCTGAAATTATGAACACTAAATTACGTAGATGTACAGAATCTGTCAGTCCGTATAGTTTTGACGTCATTATGACGTTAGTATTATTTGTCGCGGTGAATGTCAGCTGATGTTCACACTGACGACGATGTTGTCGACGGACGAGAGTTATGCGTACGGCTTTTTTTCGATGTGATTAATTTTTCGTTTAGTGCGATTTCACGTGCGAGCGCGATCGTATAAAATCATTATTTGTACTTTTTTACTTAAAAAAGTACAATTTTACACGGTCGAACGTCGTCCATTCTCCACACTATTTAATACGAACCTATATTACAATTTTGTTACGCTAATTAAACTTACCTTAATTAGAATAATTAAAAAATTAGAATCATTTACTCTATTTGATGTAATAGAATCGAAATTTCGAGCGACTGAATTAGAGTAATTTACTCTAATTACGATTCGCGGTGTAGCGTCACGCTAATGTACAATCTGAACTTTCTTAGGGTTGTTGTGGTATCAACGGCCACGAAAACCGTTGCAAAATTTAAGTTTGTACAAATGTCCAAGAATGTACCATTTGAACGTGAATCGATGTATCGCACATTTATGAAGGAGACGTCACAAGGTGTCTTACAACCAAGTTTTTTTTGTCGTCGAACAGGCTGGCTATACAACCAAGATTTTTTTGTCATCGAACAGGCTGCCTTTGATGTCACACGGTACACTCCATTTGCCACATGTAAGTTTATTGCTTCACATCTGTCATGGATCGACTCTGACTTTATAAGTGGACCAAAACACGCGTCCAGTAATCACAAACTCTCCTCCCGAGGACAGTCGGAGGAGACTAGCTACGTACTGGAAACAAGAAGCGTTTGCGTCGAAAATTGAAAATCGGACGGTGGTGTTTTTCTCCAAGAAGTCTGGAGAATCTCAACGAATATTTAGTAAACATCTTTTGTAACAAAAAAAAAAAAAACAGTACGGCCTAGTACGGAAGGGTACTTTCTCCAGTAAACAACCCCACTTTTCGCCTGACGGAAGGTTACCCTAAGTCCTAGAATTTATACAAATAAATTCTACTACTACCTAACTAACCAATCATAACCTTGTAGACAATGTTACGGTACTATTTAACCGTACTCTAATGTAATCTAACTAGATACCTGATGTATGTTAAATTCCTGAACCGTAAGTCTGTTGTTTCGTACAAGCATACAAACCCTAATTGTCTACAGAAGTCTTTTACTAACTATACACACTAATAAACAAATATATGTGACGACAAACTCATGTTTCCACAAAGTTATCACCGACATTGAAACCTTATACGTGACGACATCCGCCGCGTCACTGTGGTCCACTTTCAGATTCTGGTAGGTCTTTGTCAGACTATCTTATCTATCGGACGGTATGTCATTATTAAGTACACCGCCAATCGTTATTAGCGTTGTGTACGCTAATTCCGTCCCGCTTTTTTTTATTTTTATTCTCCAATAGTGTTGTTCATTCTATTTTTTTCTTTATTCTATTTAGGGTTATATTCAGTACGTTGTCTCCTAAATAGAGTGGTGTACGGTCAGTGTCAGACCGTACATAAATGTACCTTTTTAAGTTAAAAAGTACAATAAATTAGTTTTAGTAACCGCGGACGCATGAGAATGTGCGTTCTAAAAAGTAAAAAAAACCAGGTCGTAAAAAATCCCGCTCGCACATATTCGTCCGACTGCCGCGTTTCGACTGTGTGAATGTACGATTTGTGTACAATTTGTCAGATTTTGTACGGAGACCTATATTAGTGTAAGCATGTTTGCGACCGACATTTGTTTTTTCAAAGTTCCAAATTACCATAACCAAACAATTAGAATGTATGATTTTTTCTAAAATTTTCAAATTCTTAAATAGCGTACACCACGGTAATTATTTTTATACGCTAAAAAAACTTACACGCTAATAACGATTGGCGGTGTAGTGCTTGCTACTTCGTAATCTTTCTTTTACTTATGAACCGACCGATGTGATCGCATTAGTTTCGTAGAGTCTAGATTGTCAATTTACACTAATTATGACACGGAGTTTGAAAGAGCTCTGATATGTTTATAAGTCTTGTATTTTCCTCTCACAACAGTTTGAAACAGCTCTGAAAATTTTTCTTTGTCCTGCATTTTCCTCTCACATAATATAGAGAGGAATAAAGCTTTTATAAACCAACACTAACCACTGTGCCACTAGCTCGATGTAAAGCCTGACTGTACCCATTTATTTTGTTTATTTCGGGCGGCTTCGAGTATGGTATTACCATATTCTACTCTGTATTAAACTGGCAACCACGTGCTAATCCAAGAACCCCTTCTCTGCCCACTCTTTTCTCCCGCTCTTCCCCCGCCATTCTCCCTTCTCACCTCTCTCCTCTTCTCCTCTCTTCTTCCTCTTCTCCCCTCTTCTCCTTCCTCTCTCATTTTCCCTCCTCTCCCCTTCTTGCCCCTCCTCTCTCCTCTCCCCTCTCCCCTCTTCCTCTCTTCTCCCTCTCCCCTCTTGCCCCCCTCCTCGTCCCCTCCCTCTCAAGTTTTGAGTTTAAGGTTTTGGATTTAAAGTTTTGGGTTTGAAGGTTTTTAGGGTTTGTAATTTAAGGGTTACAGTTGCGTCCGTACACATTGGGATGATTTACGCATGTACTTCTGATTCGGATTGGCACGTTGAGATTCTATCGGAATATCGCAATCGCAAAATTCAATAATTTGGCACCGCAAAATTCAGTAATTTGGCATCTCAAAATTCAATAATTTGGCATCGTTAAATTCTGTCGCATTGTTAAGTTCTATAATGTCGGATCGTTTAATTCAAAAATATCGCATCGTAACATCCACAAATAGCGCGTTGTAAATGTCAATAATATCGGATCGACTGCCAATCGACATGTCTTGATTGGCATGTCTTGGCTACAGTCAAAGGTCGCAAACGGTCAACTGAAACCGTGAACGACCGTTACCGGACCGCCCGCGTCGGATTCGGAACGGATTTGGTTGCCAAATTTGGGTGGCCGGACGGATTCGGGCGGTTGAATCACATAAAAAAAAAATAGGTTGCGGTCGGGTAAGCAAAAAACAAAAAAAAAAATGAAAATTTTGTATTGTCCATACAATCCAACATTATTGTACTTTGTACTCTTGGTATTGTGGAAGTACGTGACATCATGATTATTTTTTTTCTTTATAATTTTGTACTTTTTCTGGTACGGGCGGGTACCGGTAGTCGCGAGAAATCGAGTTTCGGTTAACTTTTATTTTCGTAAACGCGTTTCGGTTAACGGTTAACAATTTAGGAGCGTGACATAACCCGGTCGGGCGTCGGGTACTCAGATTTTGAAAAAAAAAAATGGTCGGTTTCGGTTATCTAAAATTTTGACTTTTGCGACCTCTGGCTACAGTACATCGCGTATCCGATCAATCGGGTACCGATGGGATGCGATTTCTGTTAAAACTGTTTTAAATACGAGGCATGATTGAAAATTTGAAATGAAAAGAATATGACGACCACTGAAGTCTAAAGAAAAAGATTTTAAAGGTTAATGTTAGGTCAAAGTTAGAAAGTTTAATGTTTCTGACCCAACATAAAAGCTAAGAGTTGATGCGAATCTATCATGATGATGCTTTTGTCGATTTTACTAAACACTTTCCACAACGAAAGCAATTATAAAAAATATGAACAAAAAATAGACTGCAATAATGTTTCAAATTCCTGGGTGACAAGAAAAACAAAGACTTCCGTGCCAGATTTAAACTGCAATAAAAAATCTGAACCATAATTAAAACTAAACTGCAAAAAAACATCCGAACCATAAACAAAACAGTAATGAAATTAATTCTGGTTTGTTAAGTGAAATTGAAACCAGAAATAGAGTGCAAACAAATAATGTCACAAAGAAATATGCATTCCTACTCCATAGTTTTTCCAAAAGAAGCTAGGATAGAAACTGCAACTTCTACATTCTCTGTACTATTCCTCCAACAAAATAAAAAGGTTTAAAAGCAAAATCCTTCGGAGAATTCACAAATACTACTGTTACTCAGTGTCATTTTCTATGTAAACATTGCTGTTTGCAAATTAAATTGCAACAAGGAACCTTGGATTGCACCTGTTTTTGGTGCTACTATCCTGCCTCTTATTCAAACTTAACTTTCCCTACTCCATTTCACTCTCCCCCCCTCCCTCCCTCTCTCTCCCCCTTTTTCTTTCTCTCCCCCTCCCCTCTTTGCCTCTCTCCGCCCCTCTCTTTCTATCCCTCCCTTTCTATCCTTCCCTTCATCCCTCCCCCTCTCTCTCTACACTAGGTCATAGGAAGTAAGTTTTTGTCTAGAGTTCGTAAAACCCTAGAGAAGTGTGCATTTACAGTTCATCTCTAGGCCCTAAAATCCTCACAGAACCCTAAAAGCATCCATCGGCAGTTATTCTCAAAAGCTTATGATTTTCCAAGTCCCAGCCTGTTCATTTTCTCCTTTTTCCACACTGCAATTAGTGTTTCCGAATCAAGAAGTTTTCCCGCACCCGGGACAGTGTTCCTGTTCATTGAAGGGAAGTTTCTCCGAAATTTCCAAATTAGGAACTCCCTCCTCCAAGCATTCCAGCTCCTCGCACGCTTTCCAGAAACAGCAGTGACGTGACGCCGCTGATCTCAACGGAATCCTCTGCTCCCTGTTGCAGTTACAGTTCTGCGATTCCGTTTCTGTACGGTTCCGCTCCAGTTCGCATTGCATGCAGGAGGTATTGCAGGAGATGGGCGTCAATTTCGGTTGCGTTTTTGCCACAAAAGACAAAAGAGAGGAGGAGATAGGAGAGAGCTTGGAAGTCGCTTTCCGAGGCTTCGGAGAGTCGCCTTGACCGGAATCCAGGGAGGAAGAGGAGAGAAGAGGTAAAGAGGAGAGGTAGCGAGAAGGTGAAGGAGGAGGAGGATCTTGACAGGAATTAAATATTGGAACAGGATAGAGATCTGGAGAAAAAGACAGTTTTTTGTTTTCGTCTGCTTGTCGGGTTTCGGGTTTGGGACTGCTGAGTTGGCAGTTGCTGAGCTGGCAGCTGGGCAAAGGAGATTCAGTTGGAGGATGCTGACTCAGCATAGTTGTGACGTCACCGTTGAGAATTGGCCAAAGGCTAGGAAACAGCTCGGATTCCAGCCTGTCATTGGATCCTGCGAGATCTTGCGTCAGCAAATAGACAGTCGCCAAGTCATCGCTGAGTTCGCTTGTCATGTCACAGTCAGGGTTGATGAAAAGGGGTGGAGGGAGAGGTTTCACGTTCTGCCACGTGGCAGGAGCTGGAGAGGCACTGCCAGGTGGCACTGAAGCTTCTGCGTTAGGGTTATGGTTAGAGTTTGGGTTGGGGCTAGGGTTAGGGTTAGGGTGAGGGTTTGCATTTGGGTTAGGGTTAGAGTCGGAGCTATGGTCAGGGTTTGTTCCGGAAATCAGACGCATGAGAATGGCTTCGGTCAGAATTTCTGGATAGGAAGATGAGATTTCTTCCTTAGTCAGTTCCTGGAAAATCGTTTTTTCGCCCATTTCGTCCAAAAATTTCATTTCGGGCAATTGGTTCTCCGTTTTTAGAGATTTAAGAAGCATCTCCGTGGCAGCCATGGCTTCCGATGGAGTCGATTTCGTCTCCGAAAAAATCTCTGTCCTCTGATTGGACTGCCAGTTTTCTCTCTTTTGTTTTTTCTTCAGTGGCAGAACCTTTCCTTTGTCTTTTGTGCCCTCTTCTTCTGTCGTACCGTCTGAGGACGCGTCCACAATCTCGGTTTCCGTTATCTTCAACAGAAATGGACGTTCCTCAGTTTTGATGTCACATAGTGCTGGTGAATCGGAGAAGGGGTTTGCAACGGAGGTTCCATGGTTGACTGTTTTGGGGGAACAGTCGAAGGTTGGGACATTTTCTTGAGCCTGAATATTCTGAGAGAGAGAGGAGAGGAGAGGAGGGAGGAGGGAGGAGAGAGGAGGAGAGAGGAGGAGATGTAGCCATGGACTATACTGGGAAAAATAGTAACTGAAATTGAATTTGCATGTATTAAAGAGGGTTGATTTTATCGAATCAGGGTTGTACAATGGGTTACAAAGGGATAAGAACTGAACTTTTCTGAAAGGATTTTTGTTTAGTTTTCAATTCAAGTTAAGCAGTATTCACAGTTTCGAATTAATTAATTATATAATAAAAGTAATGTTTATATTTATCAGATCATATAAATAATGAATTCCAAACTGTGAACACAGCTTAAGTTGAAAATTAAAACTGCAAGAAGACCAAAACCTTTATAAAAAAGAGGTAATGAAAAACATAATATGATACATGAATACAAAAAGGAAAAAACGACAAAAATAAACTGTGTGAAAAAATGTGAAACAATTGGACCCTATTTAAAAAAACAAAAACAAAAATGAAAGAAAATGAAATGAAAAGAAAATAAAAGAAAAGGAAAGAAGAGAAGAGAAAAGGAAAGAAAAGAAGAAAACAAGAAGAGAAAAGAAAAGAAGAGAAAAGATTTGTACCTTTTCCAAAGAAGGAATGTACTTTTGGAGAAGTTCCGGAAGTCGTTTTTGGATAAAATAATTGAATCGATTCTGCAATCCATTTTTTTTTTTGAGTAAATTTTCAATTTTTCCTCCTTTTTTTCAAATTGTTGTCGGCAAAATAAGTGAATAAATAACTAAACAGATAAATAAAAAACTGTTAACGATTAATTGATTTTTTGTACCACTTACTGAATTCTGTACTAATTCGTTTCTTATTTCCTTTCTTTAATTTTTTTCGTCCCTCTAGTTCAGTTTTTAAAAACATTCCTAAAAAAATCCCAAAAAAGGAATTTAAAAAACCGAAGACAAATAACAAAAAGTTTACCCCTTTTTTGACCATTTTCGAGCCATTATTGACTGTTTGCAAAATCATACAAAATAATGCTTGTTTTGGTGGTTTCATTTTTTTTTTTTTTGTAGCTTTTGATTTGGAAATTTTTATTCAAAAATTCAATTCAGAAATTCAATCAAAAAATATAATCCAAAAATTCGATTCAGAAATTGTTCTCCGCCATAATTAACAGGATTTATTTTTAGTAATATAAAGTAGTAATAATAATTAAAAATAATTTTCATGTCCAAATCCATTTTAATTTTCGGGAAAAAATTGACATTTCTACTTTTAGATCAAAAAAAAAAATGGAACCAATCTCACCTTGAAAGAAAACCAAGGACCAAAAAAACTTATAAATAAAAATATATATAATAATAAAAAGAAAAAAATAGAAAAACAGCAATTATTTTTCTTCTTAACTTAATATAAATTTTCATATTGCCTCACAAAAGTTTTAACTAGGGTCAAGGTCTAATCTTCTTTTGAGCTTTTTCCCAATGACCATGTTTTACGGAATTCCGTTTACTTTTGACGGAATCAGTTTAAAAAATAAAAAATATGCTAACAGAAAAAAAAAAAAAAAAGACATAACTAAAAAACTTTTACTTAATTTAAAAAAATTCTTTTCTCTTCCTAAAACTTATCCCCCCAAAATTGATTCCATCTCCATTCTATCTTAACGGAATCCGTTTTACTTAACTGAAATAGTTTTATTTTAACGCAATCCGGTCCTCCTTTACGGAATCCTCTTCAAAGAAATAAAATCCCTTCTTTTTTTACTAAATGCATTCAATTCGACGGAATCCGTCGCCCTTCACGGAAGCTATCCACCTTAGAGGAGAGTATTCCACATCAACGGAGTCTTTTCACCTTACGGAAACTATTCGACTTTAACGGAAACCGTTTGGATCACAATAGCTGCTATTTTAAATTAACGGATTCCGTTTCAAGAAATCGTCCATTTGAAAAATTCGTCTTATTCAATTAATAAATAAATATTTTTTTATTGATATTGTTTTTTTTTTGTTTTAAGTTTTAGTTTAAATTTTAATTTAAATTGAACCAATTCCACTTTAAAAAGGATCCATTCCTGAGAATCTGTTCCTCCGTAAAGAATTTGATTCCATGCTAACAGAATCCGTTATCATTAACAGAAACCATTGGCTTAATGGAATTCATTAACTTAGCGGAATTCATTAATTTTAACAGAATCCGTTCACTTTCACGGAATCCATTCCCTGTTAACGGCAACTATTAATCTAACGGAATTGATTCAGTTTAACAATATCCGTTAATTTTAACAGAATTCCTTCACTTTAACGGGTTCAGTTTCGCATAATGGTAGATATGTCACAGCAATGATTCCTTATCCTTCATGGAATCCGTTCCATCTCCCTCCTCTGCTCTCTTCCCTCTCCCCTCTCCCCTCTCTGCCCTCTCCTCTCCCCCCTCTCTCCTCTTCTCTGCTCTCCCCTCTTCCATCGAGTCGATGAATCTTTCACCTTAACGGAATCCGTTCCATCTCCCCCCCTTTCCCCTTTCCCCTCTTTTACCTCTCCCCCCCCCTCCCCTCCTCCTTTTTAAGATCATATCATAACTGAATCCTTTCCCTGCGAACCGGTCACCGCAAAGTCAACACAAAGTCAACACAAGTCAGCGCCGGTGGTATCCGTCCTTCGGAGCTTCTTGGAAATTATGCGCCCGGGTTCTGGCCATTTCCATTTATTTCATTCCAGATCCAGATCTGCCGGTCCACCAGACCACCATTCCCCTTTCCTCCATTTCCTTCCCCCACCTTCTTTCCATCCTTCCATTTTTTCCATTTCCTCCTCCATTCCCTCCTTCCCTCCCTCCATCCCTTCCTTCCTTCCTTCCTCCATCCTTCCTCCCTCCATCCTTCCTCCCTCCCCATCCTCCCCCTCTACATCATCATCACATCATCCCCTCTCTCCCCCTCCCTCCCCCCTTCCTTCCCTCCCCCCCTCGCCCCCTCCCCTCCCCCCTTCCCCTCTTTCCCTCCCTTCCTACATTGTCCATTTCCATTGCATTCCACGGCCCTCAGCCTCCCCGCCTTCCAATCATTGGATTGCTGACACTTGCTGATTAAGATTCTCTTTTCACCAGGATCCGGTCCCTTCAATTTCGCCGGCTCCATTGGCTCCGCGATTCGCGGAGGGCGGCTGGTGAAGGAGAGTCTCCGGAGAACCAGCGGTCGCGGCCAGTTTGTACGGTCATGCGTACGGAAGACTGTACGGTACGATTGCGAAGTAGAAGTCGGAAGTGTGTCTAGATGATTGGGATTGTACGGGGTTTGTACGGAGAGTGTACGGATAGTGTACGGACGGGGAAAGATGTTGGCGTTTTGGAGCGGTTAAGGGGAGATCGGCGATTAGGGTAGTGACACGCCCGTCACAGGATTGGGCGGGCGGCGCGCAGACGGACAAGTTTTGGATTTGTTTTGTCGTTTTGCGCTGTTTTGGTTTCTCGTTGGTTTCTTTTTTGTCGGTGGCGTGTGTCTGGCGGTTTGGAATTTTGCGGTAACTGTAAATTGAATATTGGCGGGGATTGCGAGCAAAAAACAAACGAAATGATCGTACGCCGTACAGGTGACGTGACAAATTTGGAAAAGGTGACATTTTTGACTCGAGCGTCGGTTGACCGCAAGTTGCGGACGGCACGAAAAGGTAAAAGTGGGTGAACACATGTCACGTCGAGGGAGTGTAGGAGGAATTTTGGCACACGTGGGACATAGAGCTGGTTGTCCGTAGCTGATGCCGATTTGTACGGAGTCTGACATGACGATCTCGTGACCGCGTGACCCTCGCTTTTTTTGTCGCTTTGTGTGTACTACATATCGGAACGATTTGTTACCTTACCACGGCGATACGATATGCATTTCGTATCGTTTCATAGTTGGCAAAATGTTGTATATGGAACATAGTTCAAAAGTAGGTGAAAGTAGGCCCATACAATATGCCTATTGTATGCAAAACATACAATATGACCTTAAGACCCATATTTTATTCGGACATATTCTGACCAATTAAAACATTCGGACCAAAAATTGGAACAATTAAAACATTCGGACCTAGAATTTTTATTTACACCGTCAGATTCGGACGATCGGACGGTCGCTGATCAAAGTAGCGATTTAAGAAGATCACATGAAAAGCCCATAACACAACTTTTGATAAAGGCACCGACCAAAGGCCTACCATAAAAACGCCTACTTTTGAATTATGATATGGAATCATTGTTGTTCAAATCGTAGGATTTTTTACTTTTTTACGATTGAAACGTATAATTTCGGTAAACTGAACGGCCAATTTACGACAACTGTACGGTAATTTACGGTAACTGTACTATTTTTTACGGTAATCTATTTGACGAAAATATACGCTGCACGTATTAGTACTTTCTGTCCGGTAAACTAAACAGAAATTTCACGGATAATGTACGGAATTTTATCGTTCATGTACGGACAAATTCAAAAAGAGACGTTGGGAAGTCACACTATTTGCGCGCGGTAAGTTTGAAATGTGTACGAACGTACTAACATGTACGAAATTGTACGAACATAAATTCATTAACGATTTTTACGATTTTTTCAAATCGTTAAATGCGCTCATTACGTATAATTCGTCGCGATTGAATCGTTCGCACTAAACGGTTTGAACAACTATGCATGGAATACAACATGCGCAATAGAATTTAATCAATTTATAATTCGATACAGAGGTGAACGATATAAATAATAATTTATTAAATAGACAAACTGTTCAGGTACGGTACAGTAGACCGCGAATCGCTATTAGTGTTAATGGTTTTCCGTCTCTTAAAACATCTTTTCTCTGTACACACTTGTCGGATTGTGGATCTGACGGTCGCGATTGAAAGGTAAAATTCTCAGCTTCTGATTAGCGGTCTCAAACTGAAAATCGGACAAAAGTGTACGATGAAAAGATGTTTTAAGTGGCGAAAAAATCGTGAACACTACACCGTGAATCGTTATTAGATAGTAGAAATTATTAGTGTTAATAATGAATTGGTGTCATTGATGTTAATTTGTGTATCAATCCCATTGTGAAAAAAATGTTTAATTGTAATTTCTCCATAACGTTGATTTAGGTATACATAATCCGCCGTCATTACATATACGTTAAAATAGGTAGAAGTACAAAATCTGACAATCCGTATCACGTCTCGTCCTTCCATTGTAATGAATCCAAAATTCTAATTTAGGTTTGCGGATGAACAATCATTACGCTGTTCATACTTATACACTAAAATAGGTACGATTTCATTGTAAGCGCAGTTCTGTATGTGACCGACATAAGTAAACAACAATTTCCGTACGAATTTCGGTAACGAAGTACAATGATGTACTAACAACACCCTCCGTACACCACACTATTCATTAAATTGTACGGTGACACCATTGACGCTAATTCACAAGAACCATAATTAACGTCACGGATAAAAAATCAGTCACTGTATTTCGGGTATCAATGTCAAAATTTTGGGGCGCCGATATAGAGTACATAAGTCTAATAACGATTCGCGGTGTAATAGCGATTCACGGTGTACAGTACACCGTGAATCGCTATTAGCGTGTTGGTCGCTAATTGAGGTACCCTGTTTTTTTAGGCAAATTCTCAAATAGAATTAGACATTCTAAATGTTCCTACACGTTATTTGAGGTGTTCCATAAAATAGGATTCATGACTCTAATATAGTGCCATCGTAAATAGTGTGGTGTATGGTCTGTCAGAGCCGTACAATTTAGTACTTTTTTTAGTAGAAAAGTACAGAAAAGATATTCACGCTGTCCCGTAGTCGCGCCAACATGTAATTGCGTAAATTTTTTCCGGCATTCGCGGATGAAAAAAAAATGCGACGGCGTACGATTTGAACAATTTCGTACATGCACATATTGTAGTGTGGAGATATTCTTCACCGAAATTTTTTATATAGCAGTTTGCAAATTAGAGTGTACGAAAAATTAGAATAAAAATTATTTCCAAAAAAAACGACATTCCCAAGTAGCGTAAATAACGCTAATTGTTTCATTACGCTATCTATTTCATTACGCTAATAGCGATTCACGGTGTAGTAGCGATACACGATGTACTGTTTTGTGGTGTTGTGAATCGGCAAGGATTTGCCGATATCAGATATGGACCCTTTTCCGGGTTGCCGATAATCGATATATTGGCACGATATATCGACATCGAAGTTATCGCCAATAAACACCTGATATATTCAGTTATTTATCGGCGATAACACCGATATTGATAACTATTGGCGATAACTGTACAGACCATACAGTTAAATGTACGGCAGTATAATCAACTCTACGGGCTATTCCGCGGAAGCGCCGCGGACCCCCTTGTAAAATATACCACCGAGATGGTATGCAGCGGAAGAAAAAATAAATACACACACAAAATGGCCACAAAAAATACTTTATATAAAAAGATGGCCGAAGCCTTTTTTACAAGGCTTTTTCCCTTTCCTCTCACTCTTCCTTCTTTACTCTATTTATCCCAAGATAATGTAAACTGAGATACTAAGCTGCAGCAAAACAAACAACTTAAATAGCCTCCTAACTAACGTGCAGTGCACGACAAGCAAGGTAAGGGCCGCGTCACTCATAGTGAGACTTGAAGGAAGAAGAAAGCGCGCAGAAGAGAGCAGCGTGCTTTTCTCCTTCGGGAAGCGAAGAGAAGGTAAGAGAAGATTTCGTGCGCACTGTACCACGAACCTTCGTATGTATGTTTTCGTACGCCATACGCGCACGAAACATTAAGTGTACGGTTCAAATAAAGTGACGTCGACGCGAACCGAAATATCGCGCGCGTCCACTATTAGACGATTCACAAATTGAATCGTAACAATCCCCCTCTCAATTGGAGAATTGTCGACGTCGTTACACCAACCCTAATTTGGGCCGCCCCCTCATAAGTACATCATGTACGGCTGCCTTCGTCAGCATATCAGCAGCTTCTTCCAAAGTCGTCACAAACTTAAACTCCACTTCTTTCGCCATCACAAGATCTCGTACGAAATGCCATTGTATGCGTATGTGTTTTGTAGGTTTATGAAAAACTGGATTTTTAACCAAAGCCATAGAACTCATGCTATCCGTAAAAATAGTCAAACAACCAATAGGAAATTTTAATTCTTTTAACATTTCTTTAATCCAAACTGAAGCCTTGGACGCGTGACACGCAGCCATGTATTCCGCCTCCGTGGAACTTAAAGCGACAGTTGGTTGGAGGCGTGAACTCCATGAGATTGCCGCCCCACCGAAAACAAAAGCGTATCTCGAAGTAGATTTTCCTGTATCAAAATCTCCTCCCCAATCGGTATCGCAATAGCCGATGCACTCTAGCGAATCGCCAGATTTGTACGTCAAGCCGATTTCCATTGTACCTGCAAGATAACGAAAGATTCGCTTGACCGCCTCCCAGTGCGCCCTTTTTGGCGCTTGACAAAATCGACTGACCACTGATACTGCCGCCGAGATATCCGGTCGGGTACCTACGCTTAGGTACATAAGACTCCCAATCGCCTCGCGATATGGGACGTCAACCGTAGGTTCATAGTCACACTTCTGTAACTGTACCTTTGAATCCAACGGTGTTAGAGTAGGTTTCGCGTCAAGCATAGAAAACCTAGTCAACACTTCGCGGCAATATTGAGCTTGACTTAATTTTATATTGCCGTTGGCGAATCGAATTATTTCGATTCCCAAAATGTACCGTACCTCCCCAAGGTCGGTTACTTTGAAATGTAGGCGCAAGTATGCTTTTAACTCGCGTATAAATCCAAACTGTCAGACGTCATTATAAAGTCGTCCACGTAGACCGAAAATATCGTTTCATCTGCGCCCTCGCCTTTTACGTACACGCCAGAATCTGAGACCGTACGGATGAAACCAAATTCGAGTAAGACTTTATGTAGGCGCAGGTACCAAGTCCTGGGTGCCTGCTTCAACCCATAGAGAGATTTACGGAGGCGCCATACTTTTCCTTTCTGTGACGTCACGCCCTCCGGAACTTTCATAAAAACCTCCTCTTCAAGCTCGCCGTTCAAGAAGGCCGTTTCGACGTCCATTTGGTGGACGTGTTTCTGTCCTGCGGCAGCAATTGCAATAATCATGCGTAATGAGTCGAATTTAACAACGGGTGCATATGTCTCCGTATAGTCGACCCCCTCTCGTTGCTGAAATCCTTTACATACAAGCCGTGCCTTGTATTTAATTATCTCTCCCGAAGCACCTGTTTTTGTTTTAAAGACCCACTTGGCATCGATTGCCTTTTTATCTTTCGGTAAAATTACTTCCTCAAAAGTTTGATTTTCCACAATTGAATTAAATTCCCTCTCCCAAGTGTTTCCACTTAGACTCCCAATCACATGAATTTCTCGCCTCCGAGTATGATTGAGGATCTTCGGCTAAATTGGTACATAATGATTGCTATAAAATTAAATCCGATTCATTTGAATCGGAGATAAAGTAATGGGAATTCTCAAAAAAGCGAACAGGTTTCTTTCCTTTGTTTTCTCTATTGCTTCGACGAAGTATAATTTCGGGTTTCTTTTCCTCTTCAATTTCAATCACCTTTCCACTTGATTTGCTTGAATTTGAGCTTTCCGATTTTTGAGTATTTGTAGATATTCGAGAGTCATGAGTGGTGTCACTTCGATTGTCAAATTCAATGAAAGGAGTTTCCTTTACTTCAGATTGAGATTTCTTAGGATTGTCTTTTGAGTCATTTTCCAAATTGGAATCCGATTCATCAATGTCCGGAAATGCTTCAATTTCATGCATTTCATGGAAGTCCAAATTCCGATTTAACTTCTCCGATGAACGAATTGCGGATTGCAAATCTTCATGGAAATCCACATTTCGGGATTCCTCTACGATGTGACGAATTGGATAATATACTCGATATATATTTCCCTTCGAGCTATATCCGATAAAAATTCCGAGCCAACTCCTTGGTGGGAATTTGCCTCTTCGCTTAGGCCGCTCAATGTAGACCGTAACACGGCATCCCCAAATGCGGAGATGATGAATAGTTGGCTTTTGTCCATTCCAAAGCTCACAAGGTGTCTTCTCTCTGAATATTGAAGTAAGACGACGTTTGCAAATATAGTTGGCGGTTAAAATCGCATCTCCCTATAAGAAGATTTTGTTGCCCGAAGAGTATACCATAGCACGAACCATTTCTTGTAATCTTCGATTTTTCCTTTCGGCCACACTATTTGATTCGGGAGTGTATGAAGCGGTGAATTGTTTCCTGATTCCCCACTCCTTACAATAATTCTCAAAAATCACAAATTCTCCACCATTGTCCGATCGAACCGATTTTAATTTTCGATCGGATTGTCTTTCAACAATAATATGCCATTCTTTGAATTTTCCAGATGCATCGGATTTCTTCTTGAGAAGATAAACCCAAGAGAATCGGGAAAAATCATCAATAATTACCATGACATATCGATTTCCCCCAATGCTTGCCGGTGTAATATGTCCGCATAAATCGATATGCACGAGCTCTAATGGATTCTTCGATCGATAATTTATGTCCTTGGCTAGATTTGGTTTGTGGATTTGGCGTCCTTGGCTGCACCCTTTGCATCCATTTACCTTTTCTCCGGATGTGAGATCAAGACCGCGAACACGTCTTGATCATTCTCTTCAAATTTCCCTCCGAGGTATGGCACATCCGATGATGCCATAAGCTTAAGTCCTCCTTGTGAATCGCCGTTTGACTAGATACGCCGCCAATGAGTGAGTCTGTTGGTGGCCGCCGCCAAAATGAGGTGTTGTGAAGGGTGTTGGTCAAAACGCCTTCGCCAACGACAACTCCATTTTCCTTCATAATTTGTATGGTACCGTTGCCGTGTGAAATGACGATGTAGCTGGTACGTTGATTCTGCGGCACAAAAAGTAAGTTTGTTGAACCGTCTAAGATAAATAGGACGTTCGTTAGTTTTTTTTCGTTGAATTTTTTCACGCTATCAGGTTCGTACGTAATGAAATGGAAAGGTACAGTACCCAGTGTACCAACGTGAACCACGTGACCACTTGCCACATTATATGCGTTTCGGATTTGTGAGTTGGCGCATATCCGAAAATAAGGTAGCGTCAGTGCACACGTGGTGCGACGCACCGGAATCGATCACCCACTCATTTTCTTTGCTGTCGACGTTGTCGACGTCATCAGGCGTTGAAAGAAGGTTCAAAATTGAAAATATTTGAGCGCTTCTTTGTCCTCCTTGGCGATCGCCTCGACCAACACCGCCACCATTAAGTCTCGAAAGGCAATGAGTGGAGATGTATCCCAATTTTCCACAAAAGTAACAATCTTTGTTTTTATCCGAACATGTGGAGGATCCATGGCTGGTTTGCTTACAACGAAAGCATGTCGTATTTTCATTTTGTGGTTTTTTGTTTCTATTTCCTTGGTTTCTAGGACCTCCATTTCCTCTAGGACCTCCACCTCTACCGCCTCCTTTGCCACGGAGAAAATTAAGTTCCATGGCATCGGGTGAGGTTGCATTTAAGGTTCCTGAATCTTTTGGTCCTCTAGACTCTTTAGCCTCTTTCTCTGCAGTTTTAAGATGATTTACGGCAAAATCATAGGTGCAATTATCACGAATTTGTAAAATTTGTCTTAAGTGAAGCATTTTATCCGGAAGTGTTAGTAATAGACCGATAAGTATATCCTCATCCATGACGACTCTACCGTTATTTAGAAGATATTCTATGATAATATTGTAGCGTTTTAGAGCTTCATCTATGGACTTATTTGTTTTAATTTTAAATTGCATGAACTCTCCAAAAATGTGTTGCCCTTTATTTTGAGCACCTTTCTCATATTGATTCTCAAGCGATCTCCAACATTCAAGGGCACATCCGTGGGCGAGGAAGTGGTCGTGGATGGATGGAGCACATGATTGCATTAATCTGGCAATAGCCGCAAGATTTTTTCTCTTCCACGTCCTCCGAGCTTTCCGATCGATGTCCGGAAACATTTCCTCACCAATTACCACCTTCCATAGATGGCGTAACATTAATTGGGTTTTGATGTACTTCTTCCATGAAGCATAATTATTTCCATTGAAAACGACAGTTTTCCCCGGCATGGAATACATGTTATCTTGTTCATACTCTTCGTCCAAGTCTGAATCATTGTCAATGATAACTTTCCCCTTTCCAATATCTTTCTTCGGGGGATCGTCGTCATCCTCTCCACCGGAATCATCACCGTTCGGATCAGGATTCGGATTTCCTCGAACCGTGTTCGATATTTTCCGGTCAATGTCTGTGAACCGTTGCTCCATAAGGATGAGGAGCTTATCAAATTGTGAGTTTAATCGTTCCTTGGCGACACTGCTTCCACCACTAGTCTCTTGCTTGAGAGGCACAAGTGGAGGAGGAACATTAAAACTGAAACTGGCCTCGGCAACAGCCTGAGGGGGATCCGGTGGATCCTCGGTTTCCAATGGAGTGAAGGAAGATGAGGAAGGAGTGAATGGGGAAGACTTATTCTTGTTTCTCCCCATGGCGTCTACACTTCCCACTTTTTAAACTTTAAAAGTGAAGCACTGCCTGCTCCGATACCAATTGTAAAATATACCACTGAGATGGTATGCAGCGGAAGAAAAAATAAATACACACACAAAATGGCCACAAAAAATACTTTATATAAAAAGATGGCCGAAGCCTTTTTTACAAGGCTTTTTCCCTTTCCTCTCACTCTTCCTTCTTTACTCTATTTATCCCAAGATAATGTAAACTGAGATACTAAGCTGCAGCAAAACAAACAACTTAAATAGCCTCCTAACTAACGTGCAGTGCACGACAAGCAAGGTAAGGGCCGCGTCACTCATAGTGAGACTTGAAGGAAGAAGAAAGCGCGCAGAAGAGAGCAGCGTGCTTTTCTCCTTCGGGAAGCGAAGAGAAGGTAAGAGAAGATTTCGTGCGCACTGTACCACGAACCTTCGTATGTATGTTTTCGTACGCCATACGCGCACGAAACATTAAGTGTACGGTTCAAATAAAGTGACGTCGACGCGAACCGAAATATCGCGCGCGTCCACTATTAGACGATTCACAAATTGAATCGTAACACCCCTTAACCCCGATTTTGGGGAAAAATCGCGACGTTTGCTGCGCTGTCCGTAATAAATTTCGGTTAAACAGAATTCGAATAGATTTCTATACATGGCATGCCACGCAATATAAAGTCAATAATAAAATACAGTATATAATAAAGTATTATTGTATACCTACTATCTTTTTTTTAAGTTCTCACCGATAAGGAATTTGTTGGTCTCGTACCGATATATCGGAACCTTTAACCGTTCTAACCGATAACTATTGGTATCAGTGTTATCGCGATAATTCTTTTGCCGATACACAACACTATTGTTTTGTACCAAGAGGCAAGAGTTTCACGCGATATTACTGAATATTGCAGATCCTTTCAATCGCGCGTATGGAACCTTGCAAAGAGTTCCGCGATACCGAACTGTGGCGAGATGGGAACAAAAAAAAAGGCAAAAACGAGGCTGCGAAAGTGAACACGCGGTATAAGCGAACTAAAAGGGAAACAGTGCAAAGAAAATGACACAAAAAAAAGGACAATCAAACATAAGACATTCAACGGAACAACAAGCACAAAAACAATAAAAAACTGCGCACCCTAAAGGAAAACTACACGGTGAGTATTTATTAGTGTGAAGAAATTATGTGTAAAGTACGCGTAGTGTTGCTAACTCTATTTTTGGTTTAAGGACCCAAAGCCAACAAAACATTTAACTCTAATTAACACACATGACACTACACTACTTCGAAACACGTTCCAACAGAGTAACCGCTACAACTTCTGTACGCATACTTGACTTTTGAACATGTGAGAAATGTTTCCCTCTATTTCCCCCCTTCTTTACTATGAAGCAAATACGAGGGTACGCCCTCGTGTATTAAAGTATATACTTTTCTCTGTCTTTTGTCCTAAAACTCATGGAACTTTGACAAAAACTTTAGCCGTATGAGAATTTTTTTTTTACCAAAGTAGAGTGAACGTCAATTCATACTTTGGATGTACGACGTGTTTGTTGTCATGTGAACGCATTTTGGCGTTTTTCCCTTTTCGACCCCCGAGCAAAAGAATCCAGCACAAAAAAAAAATCATCCAAAATCACCTCGAGGGGGTGATTTTAGTTCAAGTACAGCCTACCGCCAATCGTTATTAGCGTTGTGTACACTAATTCCATCCCACTTTTTTTTTTATTATTCTCCACTAGTGTAGTTCATTCTATTTTTTTCTTTATTCTATTTAGGGTTATTTTCAGTACGTTGTCTCTTAAATATAGTTGTGAACGGTCAGTGTCAGACCGTACATAAACGTACCTTTTTAAGTTAAAAATTACAATAAACTAGTTTTAGTAACCGCAGACGCATGTTTGCGACCGACATTTTTTTTTTCAAAGATCCAAATTACCATAATCAAACAATTAGAATGTATGATTTTTTCCAAAATTTTCAAATTCTTAAATAGCGTACACCACTGTAATTATTATTATACGCTAATCAAACTCCCACGCTAATAACGATTGGCGGTGTAGCACACTATTCATTTCGCAAATCTTAGGCAACGCGACAAAGCGTCGCAAATCTGACACAGTACAGTACACCGCCAATCGCTATTAGCGTGTACGTTTGATTAGCGTATACTATTATTTAGCGTGGTGTACGCTAATTGTGAATTTGGAAATTTTGGAAGAAATCGATTACTCTAATTAGGAATTAGGGCTTTTTTAAAATAGTGTGGATAATTCTATTTGAGAATAACAAAAAAAAAAGCGGGACGGGATTAGCGTACACAACGCTAATAGCGATTGGCGGTGTAGTTTACTATTCATTTCGCAAATCTTAGGGAACGCGACAAATCGTAATTATTGGCTTAGAGCGTTGTTCCATTAGGCGCTCTCAGTAAACGTCAAAAATTCGTTTACTGAAGCGATCGTTCCATTGTGTCGGGTCAGTAACCGACATTTGTTTTCCATGGCACATGTTGATTGGTCCACGTAATATATGAATAAGATTATGTTAATCTTCAAAGAATCTTTGAGAGCAAATTGTAACCACATATTTGTACCAGTGAAAGGTAAAAAATGACTCGTACGACGTATTGAATGAAATCTGTACGAGCGGACGAAACGTAAGATATGTAAAAGCGTACGAAAATGTCAGAATGGTTGGTGGATACCAACAGAAGCGTGAAACAATATCTTCCGTCAAAAATTTTCTTGCGGCTTTCGGTGGCCTCGCATCCTCCCTGGCGGAAGGCACACGTCATATGCGACGTGTACCCATCTGGTAGAGCGGTCGTCGTGGATATTTGTTCACTTTTCCACGAGGCACGACGGTATTCGTTCAGGCACTGAGAATTGACCTACTCCGGGTCACTTGTTGCGAACTGAAAGTGTCAGACGACGTCGTATCCGATTACGGTCCACGTTTACGCCCATAAACGTGGAGAATCAAATCCCTTATTCAATAGCCTTGTTTTTCGGACATTTTTTTATTTTTGGTACGGCACTGTACGAAGCAGTACGGCTTTCAGTAAACAACGTCATTTTTCCCCTAATGGAACCTTGCCCTTATTCCGTCGTACATTGATTAATTTTGTACTTTTTCGGTTACGGGCGGGCACGGTTAGTCGCGAAAAATCAAGATTCGGTTAATCTTTTTTTTCGTAAACGACGGTCGGTTAACGGTTAACAATTTTGGAGCGTGACAAAACTCGGTCGGGCGTCTGTTACTCAGATTTTGAAAAAAAAAAACGGTCGGTTTCGGGTATGATTTTTTTTGACTTTTGCGACCTCTGCCCTGAGTAGTGAGTACGCTTTTCCGTATCGACGCCACTCACTTTCAAACGCGTCGACACCGTCACCTGACACTTTTGCTGTACAAAAAAACGAGCATAAGATCTTATATTGAAAATCGTCAAATATTTTTTAAACCGATCAACGGTCATTGTTACCTCCCATACCATAGCCAAAAAAAAAGGTGAAAGTACGCTCATACAATATGCCTATTGTACGCAAAACATACAATATGACCTTAAGACCCATATTGTATTGGTCGCAAAATGAAAAAAAATAGTAACATGGTTGAGTTGCACACCGATCGATAGAGAATTAAACGTCATGTCTAATTTTTGGAAAACATTCGCACAACAAATTAATTTTCTGTGAGTTTTAAGGTATTTTTAATTTAAACCGTCATATTTCGACGATCGGACGGTCGCTGATCAAAGTAGCGATCTAAGAAGATCACATGAAAAGCCCATAACACAACTTATGATATGACTATCGTCAGACTCGGACGATCGGACAGTCTCTGGTCAAAGTAGCGATCTAATAAGATCACATGAAAAGCCCATAACACAACTTACATTAAAGGCGCCTACAAAAGGCCTACGATAAAAACGCCTACTTTTGAACTATGTCCCATACCTTTGGAGAATATTGGCAAGATTATTTGTAATGTTGGTCGTTGATAAAAACAAAATAAGAGGTACGGCGTAGTACGAAGTGTGAACAAACTCACTATTTGTCAGATGGAACGCCACCTTAAGGTTAGAATTCCATTAGACGAAAAGAGGGGTTTTTTACTAGATGCCGTACATTTTCGTACAGCGTCGTACAAAGCCGTACCCTTTTTAATTTTGTCAGACAAAATATCGTTACTGGAAAGTTGTCGGGAGGCTCCAATGATGTAGGCGTAATTCTTGGCCGTTGGATATTCCACTTTTTCAGATCCGCCAAGCAATCGCGCCCATCATCTAGTGTGAAGATACTCTCCTCGCGAGGAGAGTTACTCGATATTGGTCGTGTACCATAAGTACACGTGAAAATGCAAAAAAAATATCTGCTTTTAACAAGCGATCACAGGTCTACACGTCGTACAGGCCAGGTGCCACCTGCCACGGTGGATGCAGGTCAGCCGAAATATCCTCGCACGCTCCGTTTGACATCCACCGACATTCAATTTTTTGCTGCAACCTTCAAAGGTTATCGTGTCTTTTTGCCATTCCGTTTCAAAATTTTGATTTCCATTTTCGATTCAAAATTTGGCCTCAAACTTTATCTAGGAATCATTAACTACCTCCGGTCGTACAAATATTTCGTTTTGACTTTCTGATTGTAGATTTTTTTTTAGATTTTTTAAATCTGGACTTTAACCTATGTGGCGCAAATCATAATTGAGGAAGGTTTGTTAATGGCCCGACAAAATGGAACACTCTTCCAGTAAACGTTGCTAGTAGACTTGTCCGTACATCTACTGGGACCGCCTAATGGAATTCTACCCTAAGTCGACATACCAATTTTCAATTTTGGCACGATGGAGTGTACACGTATCACTATTAGTTTAATATTTTTTGTCGCTTAAAATATATTTTTTCGGTACACCGTTGTCGGGTTCTTTATCTGACGGTTGCGATTGAAAGGTAAGATCCTCAGCTTCTGATTGGCAGTCTTAAATTAAAAATTGGACAAGTGTATTCGAAAAAAACATGTTTTAAGCGGCGATTTTTTTTAACACTAATAGCAATGCACGATGTATTGTTTTGTAGTGTTGTGTATCGGCAAGGATTTGCCGATATCAGATATGGACCCTTTTCCGGGTTGCCGATAGTTGATATATTGGCACGATATATCGACATCGGTGTTATCGCCGATAAACACCCGATATATTCAGTTATTTATCGGCGATAACTATACAGACAGTACAACTAAATGTACGACAATACAATCAAATGTACGGGTTATTCCCCGAAGCGTCGCGGACCCCTTTTCCCCCGATTTCGGGAAAAAATGGCGATATTTGCTGCACTTTCCGTAATAAATTCCAGTTAAACAGAACTCAAAACAGATTCCTATGCGTGGCATGCCACGCTATATAAAGTTAATAATAAAATACAGTATATTATAAAGTACTATTGCATACGTACTATTTCTTTTTTGAAGATATCGTTGAAAAGGAATTTGTTGGTCTCGGACCGATATATCAAAACCTTTGACCGTTCTAACCGATAACTATCGGTATCGATGTTATCACGATAATTTTTTTGCTGATACACAACACCACTGTTTTGTACCAACATGCAAGATTTTCACGCGATATTGTTGAATATCGCAGATCCTTTCGATCGTGCGTATCGGACCTTGCAAAGAGTTCCGCGATATCGAATTGTGGCGACATCGGAACAAAAAAAAAGGCAAAAACGAGACTGCCAAACTGAACACGCGGTAGAAGCAAACTTAAAGGGAAAATAGTGCAAAGAAAGTGACACAAAAACAAGGACAATCCAACATAAGACATTTAACGGAACAACAAGTACAAATACAGTAAAAAATTGCGTACCCTAAAGGAAAACTACATTGTGAGTATCTATTATTGTGGACAACTTATGTGTAAAGTACGAGTAGTGTTGCTAACTCTATTTTGGGTTCAAGGACCCAAAGCCAGCAAAAAATTTAACTCTAATTAACACACACGACACTACACTAGTTGGAATCACGTTCGAATAGAGTAACAACTACAACTTGTGTCCACATACTTCACTTTTGAACATGTTAGAAGTGTTTCCCGCTTTTTTCCCCCTTCTTTACTATGAAGCAAATATGAGTACGCTTTTCCATATCGGCGCCACTCACTTTCAAACGCGTCGACACCGTCACCTGACACTTTTGCTATACTTTTAAAACGAGCATTTGCTGTACAAAATGACATATTTCGTACACTACACTATTTACAATCCTCCAGGATAAAGGAATGACCCCATGTACTTGTAACTTAGCGAACTTACTTTGTATTTTAACGCGGATCCGTCGGAACCGGTTTTCAAGTATCCCTATGTGTAAGAATGTAATCGTAACTTACGTTTGTGACGATTGCATACGTCGACAATACCTGTGACGACTATCAACGTCTACAATATGTGTTATCGCACGTTATTTTTTGGAACAGCTTGTGACGTCGCATGTCTTACCGCGACATTGTAGACGTACCGCCTTCCATCCTGTGCAGTTTCACGGTTGAAGAAGATGCGCTTTGCCTTCGTGTCTCCCGTCCGGTCGACGTGAGATAGCGTTGGAATTTCGAGACCCCTGCAAAAAAAAAATCAAAACAGGACGAAAACGGACTAAACCAAACAAACTGTGTACTTTTCTTCGTCGTGTTGAACGCAAACGGACAAAATATAGCAAATTCTATACTTTTCTTTGTCCTTGGAAATTGTATGAAAATTTTCGAAAATTACGGCACGTGCGAATATATGTTCTCATTTGTTTATAGAAAATCCCTAGTTTTAAAACACATTGCCAATGTGTTTTAAAGATAAGGTTGAAGATGACGTTTTTTGTCGTCGAAGTGGGTTGAAAAACACAAGACGACAATTTTTCGTACATCCTAAGTTCGAGGATGACGCAAATTGTACTCTACAAATTTGCATTTCCTTCGTACGGTTGGAACTTAGGCAGTACGGCGCTAAGTTTTACAGGAAAACGACAGAATAAAACCCTTACTTATGCACATGGAGACATACCCTAACAGAACTTGACACTAATCGAACCGTTCCTAAATTAGCGTAAACAAAATAGTGTTATTTATTTTATTTTAGGTTCAAGGGCATTAATTTCGGGACGCCGATATAGTGTTATCAACACTATTACCATTTTTCAGTGTAACAAAATTCCACGTGGATAAATAACTTTTTAAAAGCAGTGTTATGAAATTCTCAAATACCTGATGCTCGGTCGCACACGCTGAGGGATTTCCGAAACACATCGACGATCCATACGAGCCATAGCAGATCGAAGAGGCCTAGAAGCTTCCACGCTATAAAGCCACGCATAAACCCTGACAATAAAATGAAGGATGGAAGCGGGAGGGCGGCCCCTACTCTCGAAAGAACACCACAGGTACGGAGAAACTCGTTCAAAGTGACTCCCACGCCACCAAATATTTCAGCCGCCGTCGGAATTAGGTTATCCATACATAGCAGTGTGCATAATCACGCCCGTTAGCTGATCAGGGTTTAGTCAGATGAAGGTATGAAGCATGAAGGGGACATGCGGATCACAACGATTGGCTGACGCTTTGAGGACGCTGATTGATTCTCTTACAATATGCTCGGCTTTTCTGGCAGATACATTGATACGCTGATTTGATGCAATTGCAGCCTACATATGGCTGTTTGCTTTCTTTTCTATCGTAAAATTTCCTTCCAGTGTAAGATAGTGGAACAGCTTTGTAAAAGCAAGCGTTTTTCACTCTCAGCTTAACTCATTTTCAACTCTGGTCTTTAGTGAGCCAAACCTCCCTTTGAGAGTGGAAGGAATCCACTGTTGTATATTGGTCGGAGTTTTTGCAGGTAAAGTGGCTCAATCAATCCTGACTGGAGTTGTTATTTGCACAGGGCGTAATTTTCCTGAATATAAAAACTACAAAGTACATATTCCCAGAGAAACACAACCGATAAATTTAGTGAAGAACACTTTTGAGCCGATAACATTGGTTTGCCAAAGTTATTCTGCGACAGTGATGCGCTCGAAAAGACATTGGTTGTTAATATTAACTTCAGAATGTATTTGATCTTCACTCTATTTGACATTTCTCGGTATCATTCAAAATTGAGACGCTTGGAATTGTGGAACGAGGGACATTATTGCTGATTCGTGCTGTGAAGGCAAAGAAATAAGAGTTGTAAAGGCATTACATTGGTTCAATGTTATATTCAGGAAAATGAATGATATCATGAAAAGGAAAAACGGGTTTCTTTCAGTATTATGAAATATAATCCAAGCCTTTCCTTGCTTCAAAATTTCAAGTGACCGGCTATGTAGGCTGTTTCCCTCGACATCGTTTCAATGTCTTGACTTGCAAAAGTTTGAGCAACACATTCCAGTGCAGATGAGCACTTTAAAAGTATCTTTACAAAACAGCCTGAGATTGACAACATGACATTCAATCCAAGTGTAAGCAATTCAGTGTTCTTATCTAACACATAAGTCTACAATCATAAGACTGTAACAGAAGACAAGAAATGGCGCAATCCAGACTGTAATTTGCAAATTCTAGGACAATAGCCACTATCCCTACACCATTTCTTTCGAAACCATTTGCCTTTCCATCTTCTCCATAAAAATCATTTGCTGTGACGTGCAGCAGTAACAAAAAAGTAAGTTTGCTATGAAAACTATATCTAGATAAAGAACTAATTCTACCAATCAAATGTCTCAAATCCCAGAGGAATTTATCAAACATCAACCATTAAAACACATTCAAACTCGCAAAAAGACGCATTGGAATCCAAATAGCACACTTTATTCCATTGTCAGAGAAAAATGACACATGTATGTACAGTTTAACTTCTTGTATTTGCCTTTTTGAACAAGTACAAAAGAGTTTCACAAAGAGCAAAACCTTTATTATTTGTCCATCCACCCATCGGCTTAGGATCACCAGAAAAATCAGAAGGTACAACTGTAACATCCGAATCGAAGCGAAATTCAGGATCACTGATTTCTCCACTCCCAAAAAAATGACAAAAGCAAGAAATCTTGTATGTGTTTTAGTGAGAGCTTCTATAAACGACTACCCGAAAAACATCTACAAAATGTAACCCAGAGCCTCTATATTGTTCCAAAGCGTAACTATACAATTCTTTCAGGAGGAGACAAAAAAAGGAGTAACACAAACAATAAAGTCTCCTCCCTAACAAAAGAAAATTAAAAGACTGAAAAAGATTGGCGACAGCGCCATATACAACAATCTCTACCTCCACCATTATCCCAAAGGAAGCCAACTCTAAGTAACAAAAGAAAACAAAAGCAAACAAACAAAAAAACAAAAAAAATGAATCTGGATTTCAATCCTAATATCCTTTGTACGTCAATTCCCTTTGGTTTCTCTGTAAATCTGGTCTTAGGTTAAGTCAATTTTTTTCCTAAAGGTTTCTTCTAAACAACCTCCTGTTTCCCCACTATAACTCTCACCAGCCCTTCCGAATTTGCTGCCACCAGAGTACAATCCTCCGGCTCTTGTCTCCAACAAACTGCACTTACAAATGGCCCTCTCTGATTGGCCCGGGCAGGTGCTTGGCTGCCCGAGGCGGAAAAAGGTAAAGAAAGAATGTGTTTCCCCGAATCAGCTTGTTTCGAATATTCGTAAACTACAACTTCGTTCGTTTCCGATCCACAGGCGACTAATCCTCCCGCACTCGATCCTTTCACGGCCAATCCCACAAAATTTCTCACATTATGATGCTCCTTGAGAATCGCCACTGGCTTGTTTTGGTCCTCTCCTCCTCCTCCTCCTCTTCCTTCAGGTGTCATATTCCCATTTGTATCACCCTTCCCTCCTCCTCCTCCTCCCACTACTGCCGAGGGCACCGGATGTCTCCCTCCAGTCGCCGGTCCTTTTCTCACATCGCTCACCGGTCTTCTCATCGAAGACGTCACGTCCCACAACTGTATCGTACTATCAATGGATGCGGAAACCAACAAAGAAGGTCCCATAAATCGAACATAACTGGCTGTCCTGGAATGTCCAAAATAACTCTCAATGGGTTCGCTCATTTGGCGCAAATCGTAAAGATGAACTCCTCCTCTCTCGGCACTCGCTATTGCTAACAAATGATCCGCAGCGGGATTAAACTCGGCACAACAAACCGCTCTAGCAGATGGAGTTTTCAAAACTGCCGCACTCTGTTCCATGTTCGCTCCCCAAAGTCGTACCGTTCCGTCGTCCGAAGCTGAAGCACACATGTTTGTCCGTTGAGCGTAGTCAATGCTCCAAACTCTCTGCCCCGAGTGCTCATCTCTTTCACAAACTGTCAATCCTTTCTCCAAATCCCATTCTGCGACAACTCCGTCGTAGTCTCCGCAGGCGATTCGAGAGGATCCTCCGGGAACCCATTTTACACTGCTTAGTTTTGCCGGGGTACAAATAGTCGCTTGAGCCGCGGCTTCTCTCTCTATCAAAGGTGTCCCCGGCCGTCCTATGGAACTGAGATTATCCATTTTCCGTTTTCTCGAAGCCTGTTTCCTCTCATTCCGTCTCCGTTCAATAAGCTCGTCATCTTCCTCGTCCAACCAATCCTCCTCATCGCTGCGATCCAGGTCTCTCTCTTCCTCTCCGTCTCCCACCTCTCTTTCCCCGTCCAGCATCCTACTTCCCCACTTCCTCCTTTCCCTCCTCTCTCTCTCCAACCTCAGCTCCGCCGACCAATCCAAAACTGCCGCCATGGAATAGATCCGAACCTTCCTCGCAATTCCCCCCGTGGCGAAAAACTCTCCCGCTAGATCGAAATCTACGGTCCCGATCACATCTGACGATCCACAGTAACTGTCACCTGATCCCAAAGAAGCTTCCACCTCAAATCTCCACTCCCATCTCCCACTCTCCTCCCTCTCCGACGCCCCAATCCCCAACCCCTTCAACCCATTTTCTCCAGCCGCCACCGCCGCCTCCATGGCTCTCCAAGAATCTGTCTTCCACCCCCATTCCTCTGCTTCTCCCCCTTCCGAATCCTCTACCTCTCGCGCTTCCGAGCCTGCCTGCCCTCCCTCCTCCCCCTCCACGTCACTGTCCGAATCCAAGGCCTTTTGGAACAAGTCTCTCTCTGCCCTCTCTCCCCCCTGACTCATCTTCCCCTGTCCCTCCTCTGTACCTGTGACACCTGTCAAAATCTTATCCACGCTATTTTCCACCGGGTGCACTTTTCCCCCTTTCATCCATTTTCCCCATCCCCCCCACACCCACTGTTCCCGGACCTCGCCCGGGCCTCCCCACGTGACGTCACTGGCCTGGCATCCGCGGCCGCTCCCTCCCTCCCCTTTCCCCGGACGGATGCAGACCGTACAGCTGCACATTCCGTACGATTCCGTACCACACGCCAGCATGGCAGGAGGCGATCCGATGGCGAATGCGGCTCCAGGTGACAGTATGACGTCAGCATCCATGGAGGCTTCGGGCTCGTCCGAGGGAAGGCAGGGCACGGATTGGTCTTCAGGACACGTGGCGACATTCATGTGCATCCATTCTGCGGCCATGAGGGTCTTGGAGGTGTTGACACGTGGCACCACCTGCGGTGGACGAGATTCCGAGGCAAGCTGCATTCAGAGGCGTCCAAAAAGGAGCCACGTGTCAGCATGTGGGATTGTTACTGTTCACCTACTTTTCTTCCTTCCCGGTCTCTCTCTCTCTCTCTCTCTCTCTCTCTCTCTCTCTCTCTCTCTCTCTCTCTCTCTTTCTCTGTGTCTTTTCGTAGCCTTGGTTAAACCTCTCTCTCTCCCTCTCTCCCTCTCTCCCCCGGTCTCTCTGATCTACCAGCGCCTGCCAGCACTCACCAGAGTATGTTCCCAGCGAGCTACGCTTGTCACATGGCGACAGGATCCAGCCCCTTTCTCTTCCCTCCTTCATGTCCGTCTTCCTCTCTCCTCTCTCTTCCTCTCTCTCTTCCTCTCTCCTCTCTCTTCCTCTCTCTTCCTCTCTCTCCTCTCTTCCTCTCTCTTCCTCTCTCTCCCTCTCTTCCTCTCTCTTCCTCTCTCTTCCTCTCTTCCTCTCTCTCTTCCTCTCTCTCCTCTCTCTTACTCTCTCTCTCGCTCTCTCTCTCTCTCACTCTCTTCCGGCTGTACGGGAGAAGTGTACGAGGTAGGAGAGTTGCGATTCCAGCGCGGATTGTCCCTCTCTCGCAAAGACGCGTGGCTCGGTCGTCCGTCCCCCCTCGAGATTTCCGCTAGGGCAAAGTGGCGCGAAAAGTTGCGTAAATTTTGGCGTCAGCGGGCGTTTCGCGAGTGCCACGCGGCCGCGCGACGTGGCCCGACCAAAAACCGCACAAGGCGCCCGGCGGCGCGGATCGGATTCTAGAGGGGGATTCTACAATGGGAGGTACGAAGAATTTAATGCGTTCACACTGGAGGGTACAAAGGGTAAGTAGATTTTTGTGACGTCGAATCGGACGGGTGGAACGTCTATGGTCGAGAGGATTTACACGAATCTAGAGGGAGGGCCGAAGGACGGCAGGACGAGCTTTTTGGCTCGCGGCTTGGAATTGGCCGCGAGGGCGTGGGAAATATCGGAGATTTTTGAATAGGGGACGAGTTGTGGAAATATTGGGGGCCACGAGGCTTGGGGATTGGAGGTACGGATTTTGTGGTATGAGGTGGCAGGATTTTAGTTGAGAGCTGATGTGGAAGAATCTTTAGTTGAAGACCGGGAGGGAAAGACGGACAGGACAAATAATAACAAATATCTGTTTCTTTTGTGAAATGTTTTTGTCTGCCCGAGAATAGCAAAGTGCGTAGTCAACGGTATGACGTCGGTGATACGTGGGATTTGGTAGCTTGTTTTGGAGGGTCACGGGAAAAATGTGTCCGGTTTTTTAGCGGTGGAGGTCTCTTTCTTGCATGCGCGTGAAGAGGTTTGCCGCATCTGATTAGTTGAGCCTCATATTTTGCCGAAGCATTTCGAGTAAACGTACCGGTACAGCCCAAACCGTCGTCAACTTTTCCCCTCAGGAAAAAGTTGTCAGGAGGAAGTTGAGGCACAGCACACCCTGTTCGGCGCAGACGTTTACCACTATTACTTCTATTACTGTTAATACCAGATGATGCACATGATGTTGATGCAATGTCTTTGAAGTTAGCGTACTATTACTGACGTACTGTTGACTCTCCTCAAACTCTTCAACGCTCATCCCAACCTCCGCCCTTCTTGTTCCAACATATGCGGATCCATTTCTCTCTGATGGCATAGCTTCAACAATAGCAACAGCCGAAATTGCTTCAACTCTCTTAAGATCAACGGGAACGACTGGAGGATTCCCATTAGTAGCTGCCCTAGCTGCATTCGGTTTTGCAAGACCCAAACTAACCATCCGCGACTGTACACTTGAAAGATGATGTTTATTAGACATTAGGATGTCTCAAGATTTTAATAAATAAAACTTTCTAATCAAAATAATAGAAAAAGAAAGTTCAGGGAAAAAAAAGGCTTGCGAACACATGAAAAATAAAATATATGAAGCAGCACGACGATGATACTACCATGCAAAATACATGTATTCTTTACTTCTTCTTAGCTTTCCCCGTTCAAATTGAATAGGGACATCACTTTCAGGCACAGATGTTGCGGCCCCTTTCCTTGGCCCAAATTTTCCAAAAGCTTCAGTTTGGCCTGTACTTGTGTCTAATCCACTTGACGACAAATCCTGATCGTCCATCATGGCATATCTCTTACAACTAATGCATGTATATGTAATAATATGAGAAATGTTATCACAACTTGGACAATTATACTGTCTCACTAAAAATCTTATGAAAACTCTAGGTTTCAAAGAAATCAACTGTTGGACCTTGAAGCACACTAACTGATGACATTCAGACAGTGACTTCCCTGTCAAATAAACATTGAGCCTTTATGATAATTCATTTACTTAGAATTCTCTCATGACAACAAAATTATGTTTTAAAAAAGAATGTAAATACAAAAATGTAAACCAATCTAATAATTATTTTTCTTCATACAGGACAATTATATACTTTATAAATAACACCTTTTTTCCTCGAATATATCGAAATGCTATAAACCGGATTGAAAACACAATTGAATTCAATTTTTGTTTGAATGTTCCTACCAAGTTTAAATTCCTACAATACACCGCGAATCGTAACTAAAGTAAATAACGCTAATTCGGTCGCCCTAAATTCCGACTCTATCACCTTAAATTGAGTAAATGATTCTAATTTTTTCATTATACTATTTAAGGTAAGGTTTAATTAGCTTAAAAAATGATAATATAGGGTCTATTTAAATAGTGTGGAGTACAGACGACATCCGACCGTGCAAAATTGTACTTTTATAAGTAAAAAGGTACAAATAATGATTTAATAAAATCGGGCTCGCACGTGAAATCGGACTAAACAAAAAAATCAATCACATAAAAAAAAAATCGTTCGCATAACTCTCGTCCGTCGACAGCATCTTTGTCAGTGTGAACATTAATAGACATTCAGCGCGACAAATAGTATTAACGTCATAATGACGTCAAACTATACGGACTAATAGGTTTTTGTACGAATACGTAGTTTAGTGTTGGTAATTACAGCGTGGATAATTATAGCCGACATAACCCAATATAGAGTACTTAAATAAATTAGAGTAAACTTCCTTTGCGAAAAAGTTCTATCACACAAATTAGCGTTCATAACTCTAATTGTTTTTTTATGTTTTTTCACTCTAATTTTTCTTTACTCTAATTACAATTCGCGGTGTATAGTACAGTACAGTTGTCGCAACTTGTTAGTTATAAAATAAAGGGAATTGATCATGGCAATGACTTTTTTGGTTGGGCACAGTCACTTACGTCATTTTGTCAAAAAATGTGCGTTCTAAGTACACATTGGTATAAGTAAAGTACCGTTGAGTCTAAATTTGACGGTCAATCGGTTAGACAACTTTGATTTTCAAAATATTGTTTCAACCGGTTAAACTTTTGCCGCGCTTGCGAACGTCGACCGTCATAATAAAATTAGCAATTCACACGGTCGGCGAAGGTTTACGGTAACAAAATTGCGGCAACCACATGTAAATAAAAGTGTTACAGACAGTCACTTTTTGTCGTTACGTGAGCTCCACGGTGGGAGCACGTTGGATATTAACTTAGGGCACGGCCCCATGTAGGCGATACTTTGAAAAAGTATTTTTGGACTGTAGTGAAATGTTCCGTACTACTTTGAAAAGCGTCCCTATGTGCGAAAATGAAATCGGAACTCTGGAATGTGACGGGTGTAGATGTGGGTACAACTTGCAACGGTCGGAAACGACTACGAAACTTACTATATATGATGACGTACGCAATAACTACGACGGTTGTAAACGTCTACAATACACGCGGCAATTGGTGACGTCTCAAAAACTAACGACGGCTGTACACGCCTACAATGACAAATGGTGTCACAACTCCCGCGACATGACGTGACATCGTAATGTTGACCGTGACATTGTAGATATCAGACCACATCAGACCATCAGTGTTCAACGTGAGACATGGAGTGTGAGGGAGCGTGATGGTGGAAGTGGGAGAGAGTGTACGGTAGGTGGAGAGCGTACGGTAGAAGAAGAGAAGCTACTCTCTCGCGGATTTGACCTTTGTGAAATGACGTTGAAACTTGAAAGCGAAAGACCCATGAAAAAAAAAATCGTATAGGTCGCAAAGCGACAATTTCTAATTTTCATTGATCGACCTAAAATTTTCACACTCGTGTAGCGCGTGCATGGACCGTTTTTCATTCGCCATTGGCGCGGTACTTTCCCTGAAATCAAGTCGCGAGGTAATTTTTTATGAAGTTTTTTGACGGGCTGAATTCTCTTGCCCGGGGGGTCGAAAAAAGGAAAACGCCAAAATTCGTTAACATGACAACAAACATGAAGTACACTCCAAGTATCGACTTGACGTTTGCTGTAATTTTAAAGAATTTATATTTTTGTATGGCTAAAGTTTTTTTCGTACGGAACTGCGTTTTGGGTCAAAACGACAGAGTAAAGTAGATACTTTAATGCACGGAGACGCACCCTTAACTGCAAAATTGAAATTTAGTCGTATAAGCGTTACATTGAACTTAGACGCAAATTGAAACGAAACCTCTTTAAACTGAAGTACTGTCAGTCTTGTATGGAAATATTAAAACGCACGAAAATAAATTTCGCTGTCAAGGTAAGAATGTTGATTCGTAGATAGTGTGGCTCGATTTCGTCGCGCGTGACGGCGCGCATTTTTTTCATTTAATTTCAATTGATATTTTTACGCCGGTTCGTTTTATTATAGTGTAAAAAGTTTATTTTTTTTCGTGCGTTTTAATATTTCCGTACAAGACTTACAGTACTTCAGTTTAAAGAGGTTTCGTTTCAATTTGCGTCTAAGTTCAATGTAACGCTTACACGACTAAATTTCAATTTTTCGGTTAAGTTAATATCCAACGTG
The DNA here is from genome assembly GCA_037447655.1 of Zygnema cylindricum. Taxonomy (NCBI): domain Eukaryota; kingdom Viridiplantae; phylum Streptophyta; class Zygnematophyceae; order Zygnematales; family Zygnemataceae; genus Zygnema; species Zygnema cylindricum. The sequence continues at coordinate 66,475 of JBBHKE010000838.1, read as the reverse complement.
CTCTCACCGTGGAGCTCACGTAACGACAAAAAGTGACTGTCTGCAACACTTTTATTTACATGTGGTTACCGCAGTTTTGTTACCGTAAACCTTCGTCGGCCGTGTGAATTGCTAATTTTATTATGACGGTCGACGTTCGCAAGCGCGGCAAAATTTTAAGCGGTTGAAACAATATTTTGAAAGTTAAAGCTGTCCAACCGATTGATTGTCAAATTTAGACTCAATAGTACTTTACTTGTACCAATGTGTACTTCAAACGTACAATCTTTGACCAAATGACGTAAGTGACTGTGCGCAACCAAAACAGTCACTGCCATGATCAATTCCCGCGAAAAATCGTTCCCATTCACGTGAGTACAGCTAAGCATATACGCGTGGTCATTTCTGATTCGGGAATACCAATGAAAAGTCGCGTTATCAATGTACGTCACCATTACTACACACGTCACGGAAACCGGGAGCTCTACGTTCAATGAAAAAACCTAAATAGACCAGAAAGTTGGGCTCCATTGGCTCACATATAACGCCCGCTTTGGGTCATAATCGCACTTTTAGAAAAACGCCAACGCGATGACCATGAGAAAAACATCGGGAAAAGCTTAGCTGCTGGGAGCGAGGCGGACGTATTTCGATGCGCCTTATGATCTTTAGGGAAGAGAAAAAAAACAAAATACACTAAAACTGCACGTGAAAATTCATGGAAAGGTTTTGAAGGTCACAAATGGATATTTCGTCCAGTTTGGGAGTTGTTCCCCTCAAAAAGTTGTGATGCGTAAAGCCGCCGCAAGAAAGGTACAGCACACCGTGAAATTGCTTTTAAGTGTACAGAAACACATTGGTTCTACTAACTCTATTGTGGGTTCAAGTCGTAGTTCAAAAGTAGGTGACCGTACGCCCATACAATATGCCTATTGTACGCAAAACATACAATATGCCCTTAAGACCCATATTGTATTGGCCGCAAAATGAAATAAAATAGGAACAGGGTTGAGTTGCACATCGTTCGATAGAGAATTAAACGACATGTCTAAATTTTGAAAAAAAATCGGACAAAAAAAATTATTTCTGTGAGTTTTGAGGGACTTTTTATTTAAACCGTCAGATTTGGACGATCGGACGGTCGCTGATGAAAGTAGGCGATTTAAAACGATCACATGAAAAGCCCATAACACAACTTACGAAAGGACAATCTGTCATATTAGCATCTGCAATTTTGAGGACCACACTAAATAAAGCCTCAAATTGACCAGCCAGGCAATATGGGACGATAAGAAAAAAAAATACCACACTGCCAAAAAAATTACCAAAACCTACGGACCAACCCCGTTGGTGGATGCAAAACAACTTTCCGAAAAAGCTATGAACTGTCCGTACTCTCTCTCGTCGCACTCTCACCGCTCTCCACCGCGTTCACTCATCGCAATTATTTCGAAATTTTGTTTCGTTGCCCGTCCGCGTTTTTTTTTTTTTCCCGATTTTTTTCCCACGGAATGTCATCCTACGCCGTGTCAGTTCGCTAACAAATTTCGTCCGGCGGCGTGCGCTGTACTTTGATCTTACGTCATATTCGGACTTTTTTACAGGAGTGTGCACGACGCACACACATACACTGCCTACGTTGCGCGAGTTTTGTGCAAAGTTTTGTGCGCCTACCAAAGGCCTACCATAAAAAAGCCTACTTTTGAACTATGGTTCAAGTGCATAACGCCAACAAAACATTACCGCAATTTATTCATGTAATACTCAGTTGGACACACATTCCCATGGTATAGCCGTTATTTGTAGTGTTCACACATTCGACGTTTGAACATGTGAGAACAGTTCCGCGTAATTTGCCCACGTTTTATTCCTAGGAAGCAAATCTGAGTGCTCTTTCCCGTGTCAACGCCACTCACTTTCCAGTATCGACGGCGTTATCTGACACATTTCTTGTACGTTTGTACCGAAAAAGCGCAGTGTTGGTTTGGACTTCAACATGTCGTACACTACACTATTTAATAACTTCCCAAATAACTGTACTGTAGTATGCACATAATTATGTTTTTCCGGTATCATAATCTTTTTTGTTTGTTATGACCACGCGCTGCATTAACAATGGGTAAAATTCTGACCCGGATCTTGCAAGAACCCACCAGGGGGGCATCGAACAAAAGAGCGTTTATGAGCCAATGGAGCCCATCCAGAGAAAGCCACGAGGTTCCGATCGATTTTCCCCTTTAACATGCGACGCCACATAACTTCCAGGAAATTTTCCTCCCAAACAAGAAACGCTTGTAGCTTTAAAAAAGCTATCGTCGGCCGGCGACTTCATGACACGCTGTAGACCAACATCGGATATTTGGGCATTATCGAGCTGGCGAGCATCTGACCACGGAAAAAAATATGAATTTTGTTTTTACACAGCCCCAAAGACACCAGCTGGCAGATAATTCTAAAATTGGAAAAATATTGGTTTCACTTTTAAATACTCAATATTTAGAGAGTCCCGCATTTTACGACCAGACACGTGGTCGACGTGAAATTTGCAACGTCAAATTTGCTCAACGGGGACAAACAGACGTAGGAAGCATTTGTCACTACTGGCGTCGGAGTACGAGGAAAAGCATAAGTACGAGGATGTAGTAGATCAATCGTTGTCAACTTAAATAATGTTCAGTATTGTGGAAAATTGAAGACAATATATCGCTATCTCGACACATATCGCTATCGCGACACATTGCAGAGGTCGCAAACAGTTAACCAAAACCGTAACCGACCGTTAACCGACCGCCCGCGTCGGATCCGGAACGGATTCGGTTGCCAAATTTGGGGGGTCGGGCAGATTCGGGCGAATGATTCACGAAAACAAAAAAAAAGAATCGGTTATGGTCGGGTAAGCAAAAAACGAAACAAATTGAAGGTTTGTACTGTCCATACTATCTAGCATTATTGTACTTTATACTATTGGTATAGTGGAAGTTCGCGGTATCATTTTGTACTTTTTCGGGTATCGGTTAACTTTTATTTTCATAAACGCGTTTCGGGTAACGGTTAACAATTTTGGAGCGTGACATAACCCGGTCGGGCGTCGGGTACTCAAATTTTGAAAAAAAAAAAACGGTCGGTTTCGGTTATCTAAAATTTCGACTTTTGCGACCTCTGACACATTGTATCCTCGGGAGATTCTAATATACTAAGGTGTAGTTACATCAGAGAAATAGATTTTATTTCCAAAAACGCGATGGTAATAACATCAAAGTACAAAACATGATTGTCACTAGAAAGAATTGATGATCAAAATTATAAAGGACTAAAAACACAACAAAAGTGGTTTAAAAGCCTAAAATAAAAAAAATTAAAGCATGTACAACAAAACTAAACTATTGAAACACTACAAACTACCATAGACATTAAAACCTAAGACTATGCCCAAGTAAATATAAGAACTATCGTCTATATGCGCCAAGTGCCGCGGGATTAAGTCTCGTAGTCCTCGGCCATCAATTACCACCGTGCTCTGTTGGATAATGTCCAAAGCTTGGGAACGTTAATGGGCCACAAAGATGGGTTGGTGGTAGAAAGCCGACATGAGAGCTAGAGAAGGGTTGTAGGGCCGTCTAACTTTCAAAGATCGTCGAGCGCAGTCTATCAAAAAGTTGTCAAAAGACGAGTATATGGTCCATGAAACTATCAAGTGGTTTTGGGTGCGCGTAGTCACGTTCTTTGGAAACCGCTGCATCTCGAGCCGCAACACCACTATGAAATGTCACACGCGAAGAAACATGGGCTTATGCAGGGTCTTTAACGACTACGTCCCCCAATAATCTCGCTGCGCCATGTAAAAAAACAACGAGGGTCCCCTATAACCCTAGATTGAGAACGTGGTGGTAATACGCGCTAGACTGTGTACCCTACTTTATAACCCACGACAACGACTACATCTCATACCATGTCGTGTGTTGTTGATCCCTCCCCAGCGTTTGAGCGACGTAGCAAATGTACCCCTTCGTTAACTATATGTTGACCACAAATGCGAAGGGAACAGCCTAAAAGGGAAGAGAGGGACAAGCCAAGTCGTAAAGCACAACAGAAAATTTAGGAGAAGATAAATGGAGTGAAGTGAAAATTGGTGTAGCAATAAGCCAAGCTCCGGCCCAAGCCCCCACGACGATCGAAGTCGACTCCGTGCTTCATCCCTAGGGAGCGCCTGAAATAAATCTTTGAATTTGGCGGCGGTTACCTTATCGATGATGTTTTGTTGCACGCCTGAGGGGATTTGGGTTATGAGGGAAAAGAACGCGGGAACTTCGGCTTGAGCCTCAACTAGTAAAAGCGATCGAGAGGACAATAATGTTACATCAGTATTTGCCAAAAAGAAGTACAATATTTGCCTTCTTACCAAAAGAAGTACGATTTTTGCCTTCCCTTAAAAAAAATACGGTTTTTGCATTTCTTCGAAGTTTATGGTTTGGAGCACTATTTTTTGTCGTTTTTTTTTTTAAATAAAAATGAATTGCGAAAGTCCACGTAAACAATACGCAAGTAGAGATTTTGAAACGAAATTAGTCGGTTTCAAAATCTTTGACAATTTTAGAGATTGGATCCCTAGCTTTCGTGGAACCCCTCAAATTGAGACACGCATATAAAAACTTTTTACAGACGTTACGCGATATAACCTTTACCTTTGTATTACATAAATATTGATGTATGTACGACTACAAAGACCTTGGATGTAACCTCACCTTAATACAAACATTTAGGGTGAAGTTCCATTGGGGAAAAAATGATATTTACATACGCATGTAGTGTTTCATACAGTGCCAAACCAAAAAAAAAAAATCGTCAGAAAAACAAGGTTATTAAATAATCGATTTGATTCTCCAAGATTATGAGGGTAAAACTTGACTGTCGGATGTTTTACTTTAGAAAACAAGATACTCCATCGGTCAAACCTTTCAATTTGCAACAAATGACCTCAAGGAGGACAATTTGTAGAGATTAGACGTATAACATTGTGCCACGTGGAAATCTGAAAAAATATCCACGATGAACGCGCAATCATGTGGCTACATGTCGCATAGGCCATGTGGCTTCCGCCATGGTAGATGCGCGACCACCGAAAGCTGCGAGAAAATCTTGGACGGAGGATATTATTTGATGCTCCTTTTGCCATCCACTAACAATTCTGACATTTTCGTATGCTTTTACAAATCTTAAGTTTGTCCGCCCATATAGATTTTGATTTAATACTTCGTACGAGTCACTTCTACCTCCGCTGGTACATATATTGCGTTCACACTTTGTTGTCAAAGTTTATTTGTATATTTGCAAAATTGAAATAGTTTACTACGTGGTATGAAACTCTAAGACCTCCATAAGTCCTCAGAGTGGACAGCTTCCAAGAAGCCTCTAGGATAATCCTGACCCCTTTGTGTTTAAGCAAAAATAACTGCCACCCTGGCTGACAAAAACTCTGACCAACTTCACCCCTGTGAAGATAAGACTCCCCTGAGTCGATAGCAAAAAGAATCTCTGAATTTGCTCCCCTGAGCAGTAAGTTATGGAGGGTCAAAGTTGACCTTTTGTACAGAAGCTCTCTGGGAGAGGGGGTCCTATCTTCTAATTTTTCTAAGTCCTATCTCTCTCACAGACTCTATCTACTGATGTACGGAACCAATCAGAATTGAGTTCCGTACGCAAAAGTACAGTTGCCGGTGTACTTTATGTACGGACATTGTACGACATGGCCAAAATGTCGACACATGTCAAATCCGGATTTCGGTGCCATAATCTCCGGAGTTTCCACAATCCAACGGAATTTTACCACGCGTCATCCGATGTGGCGATGGCCACAAACCGCCGAAATTTTCCTCCGCGATCTCGGCGCTAATCCTGGCCGTCCGATTAAATTCGGCTTTAATCGTAGCCGTAATAAATACATGCGCGGTATTTGTTTCATTTACGAAACAAATGCGCGGTACTGATTTTTGTCTGTACCGTAAGTCGTACATTATATATTACTGGATCTATGTATCCCGTAATTCATTTCAGTTAAATGGTTTATCGCACGTATACATATTTAAATAATTATCAAACTATATGCTAGGTAACACTACCGCTAGATTAAACGGCTAAGGCTACCGGCTACTTCGTGTTTGCCGGCCGGCAGGTACAAGGATCAAATCCTGCCGCCGGCATATATATTTTAATTAAATATATAAACCCTAATATAAAATTCCCGTAAACCTCAGGATAGCCAAGGTAGCCATGGCTCTAGCTTCCTCTCCAATTTCTCAGTGACTGCGACAAGTTTGAGAGTTGGAGAGAGAATTTAGAGATAGACTGCCTCGACTTCTATATTTCTTTTCAGACCTAGAAAATACTAATAAAACCATTAGTTTCTACACTCCCCTTATTTTCTAGTCAATCTTTAATTTCAGACCACACTTCTCCCTGCAAAAAATTAGCTTAGGGGAAGGCACAGGTTTGGTCATCATATCTGCTACCATCTCACTATCTGGTCTGTACTCTAAATTGATTATTTTGTTTTCTACTTTCTCTCTAACAAAGCTGAGTCTGATGTCCATGTGTTTGGCTTTAAAATGGTGTTTAGGATTGGCAAAAATAGCGATTGCTGCCTGATTATCACAAAATATTATCTGCACACCACTCTTAAGGTGACCAAGCTCACCAAGCAAAGACTTGACCCACATCAATTCTTTTACAGCAGAGCAAGAGGTGTTGATATTTGGGTATTTTCTAGGTCTTTATTAGATAGAAAAGGGTAGAGGCTGTCTGCCTCTGACTCCCTTCTCCAAGCCCCCACACTTGTCGTAGTCACTGAAGGCTGGAGAGGGAGCTAGAGCCATGGTTGCCTAAGCTCTTCAGAGAGACAGGAGTAGATAAATATGTTTACTAAAAAGATGTTTGACAGATCCAGGAATTGATCCCGGTACCTACCGGCCGTCAAACATCCCGCAGTCGTTAGCATTGTCCATTTAGTCTAGGACTAGTACTGGTACGTATAGGGTTTGATAAATATCTAAATAGGTTAAGGTAGGATTTTCCATTTAACTGGGTTACGGTATATAGGGCATAGAAACAGTTGTACTTTTAGTACCGGACGAAATAAATAGTACGGACATTTATTTCGACGGTCCGTTTTAATTACGATGTCAATCGGACGGTCGTGGTTAGCGCCGACATCACGGAAAGTAAAATTGGCAGTTTGTAAACGCCGCCACTCTGGATGACACGTGGCAACATCGTACGGGATTACGGAATTTCCGGAACGGCAGAAAACAAATCCGAGAGTGACAAATGTCGCACTCTGGCGACATCGTACAATGTACGTACAGAAAGTACTCCGGCACTTGTACTTTCTTGTACGGTACCATTTTTATGACGCGGCATGACCTGGCGCCACGTGGAGAGATAAGATTTGGAGGCAGGAATTCCGGAGAATACAAGAGCGAATCCGGATAAGACATTTGTTGACTTATTAGCCATGTCGTACGATGTCCGTACAAAAGGTACACCGGCATTTGTACCTTTATGTACTATACAGTAATGTGATTGGTCCGTACCTCAGTACTAGAGGGTTTAGAGAGGGGTTTAGGACTTAGAATATTTCGGGTAGGTAGCTGACTCTCCCAGAGAGCACCTTGTATAAATGGCAAACTTTGGCAAGCCATAACTATCAATTCAGTTGACCAAATTCAGTGATTCTTGTTGCTGCGGACTCAGGGGAGTCCACGCTACACAGGGGTTTAGTCGGTCAGAGTTTTTGCCTGCCTGAGTGGCTGCATTTCTAAGGGAAAGTCAAAGTGGGGAATGTTATCCTATACTCATATTCTAACTTTGCATTCTGTAGTGAAACTGAGCACAAAGAAAGTCTTACTTCACAGGGGTGAAGCTGTAATGGGGTTCTGATTGTCAAAGGGTCAATCATTTGGGTTTATATTAACTTGGAGTCGGCACTATCTAGATTAGCTTCCTTTGGACCTGCGAATTCTGTGTGGCAATGGAGCCCATAGAATTTCAGGTTATGGGCCCACCATCTAGGGTGCCTATGTTTGATGGAACAGACTTCACTTATTGGGAGTTCACGATGGAGGGATTGCTTTTCGAGAAGCACTTGTGGGGAATTGTTTCGGGACAAGTGAGGTGTCCGCCACCCGGCTTTGGTCGAGCTCACTATGGAGAATCATCTGGGGCTGCCCAGAAAACCAACCGGAGTTCAGATGCAACGGAAGGTGAAGGGAAAATCATTACCGTGGAAGGGGAAATAGGGGAGAAGGATAAAGGGACACCTATGGTGAGGGGAGCTAGGCTCTCGGCTACGGTTCCACTTGTGGGGGTTATAACTGAACCAAAAACCGAAGAAAATGATAGAAAAATTTGGGAATATAAAAACACTATAGCAAAACATCTCATACTTAGATATGTGTCTAAGTCTATAGCTATCACTCTTTTAAATCTAACCAAGTCGTCGGAAATTTGGAACACACTAATTCAGATTTATAAGAGTGAGACTATACAGAGGCAGCAGTTAGTAAGACAAGAGATAGAGGCCTATGTTTATAAAGGCGGTAGCATGACAGAGTTTTGCAATGATATTGCTGTGTTATATGTTGAGCTTGCTAGTGCGGGATATGTAGAATCTGAGGAGAGAAAGATTAATACACTAATCATGAAGCTCCCATATGAGTACGAAGACATCATTTACCGTATGCAGGGAATGGATGTCTCCTCATGGACTTGGAGCATTACCATGGGGATAATTCTTGTGAGGGAAAGCACCTTGGAGCTTCGTAGGGGAAGTGAGAGGGTGACTGCATTTACAGCTGGTGGTGACTGGCGGAAGCGTGATGTGAGGAACGCCGGTGACGAGCGGAAGCGTGATGAGAGGAAGAAAGACAAAGGTAAACCTTATCGGAACTTTGGTGGAAAGAGAGGGAGAAGAAAAGAAAGGGGAGCTTTGAAACAAGGGGTTTGCTTCGCTTGTAAGAAACCGGGTCACTATATGGAGGAGTGTCCTCGTTTGGAAGAACTTAGAAGTTGGAGTGTGAATGAGGAGGAAGAAGGGGAAGAGGAGAAAGAGGATGAAAAAATCTTGGAGCTTCTTCACATCGGTAGAATGGAGAAGAGAGAAAAGTACACAGAAATTCCACGAAGGCAACAGTGTGCTTTTGGAGGTATAAGGGAAGTAAAGAGAGAGGAGGTACTTGAGGATGTTGAGGAGTGTAAAGTGTATGACTTAGAAATGAGAAACTCAAAACTAGGATCCATAAGTGAAAACGGGAAAAATAAAATTAATGAGGATAATTCTATAGGTATTTTGGAATTAGAAAACTGGTCGGAAAGGGAGACTTCAACGGATTCTGAGGAAAGGGGAGAAGTGAAACTAGAAGGGGTTTTAAAGGATAAGGGAGAAGAGGAATATTTAATGAAAGGTTTAGGGGAGGTGAAATATTTATTGGGAATAAATTTAGAAAGTGAGAGTGGAAAGATCTCCATGGAAGAGAGTGAGGAAAGTTCATGTTTTAGGGGTAATGGGTTTGAAATCACTAAAGGGAGTGATGATATTTATGAAGGTGTGCCTGTAAAAGGGTTAGCCTCAGGATGTGTGTTGCAGATTGGAGATGGGGCTGGCTGTTTGAATTGCAAGAGGGAAATCAGATTTAGTGTGGATGGAAAAGAGATGAGGTGGATAATATCTTCGCTCGGATTTATGATAAGTGGGATGCTAAATGAAATGTGTGATGCAATTATTATTTCATTTCATCTAATGCATTGTTTTAAATACGAGAGCATATTTCATAAGTTATATAAAAGGAAAAAGAAAAGAAAAAGGAAAAAGGGGAGGGAGTGTTTTGTTTATTTTGTTTGTAATAGTTGAAAGGAAGTAGACTAGAAAATAAGGGGAGTGTTGATATTTGGGTATTTTCTAGGTCTTTATTAGATAGAAAAGGGTAGAGGCAGTCTGCCTCTGACTCCCTTCTCCAAGCCCCCACACTTGTCGTAGTCACTGAAGGCTGGAGAGGGAGCTAGAGCCATGGTTGCCTAAGCTCTTCAGAGAGACAGGAGTAGATAAATATGTTTACTAAAAAGATGTTTGACAGATCCAGGAATTGATCCCGGTACCTACCGGCCGTCAAACATCCCGCAGTCGTTAGCATTGTCCATTTAGTCTAGGACTAGTACTGGTACATATAGGGTTTGATAAATATCTAAATAGTTAAAGGTATGATTTTCCATTTAACTGGGTTACGGTATATAGGGCATAGAAACAGTTGTACTTTTAGTACCGGACGAAATAAATAGTACGGACATTTATTTCGACGGTCCGTTTTAATTACGATGTCAATCGGACGGTCGTGGTTAGCGCCGACATCACGGAAAGTAAAATTGGCAGTTTGTAAACGCCGCCACTCTGGATGACACGTGGCAACATCGTACGGGATTACGGAATTTCCGGAACGGCAGAAAACAAATCCGAGAGTGACAAATGTCGCACTCTGGCGACATCGTACAATGTACGTACAGAAAGTACTCCGGCACTTGTACTTTCTTGTACGGTACCATTTTTATGACGCGGCATGACCTGGCGCCACGTGGAGAGATAAGATTTGGAGGCAGGAATTCCGGAGAATACAAGAGCGAATCCGGATAAGACATTTGTTGACTTATTAGCCATGTCGTACGATGTCCGTACAAAAGGTACACCGGCATTTGTACCTTTATGTACTATACAGTAATGTGATTGGTCCGTACCTCAGTACTAGAGGGTTTAGAGAGGGGTTTAGGACTTAGAATATTTCGGGTAGGTAGCTGACTCTCCCAGAGAGCACCTTGTATAAATGGCAAACTTTGGCAAGCCATAACTATCAATCCAGTTGACCAAATTCAGTGATTCTTGTTGCTGCGGACTCAGGGGAGTCCAGGCTACACAGGGGTGTAGTCGGTCAGAGTTTTTGCCTGCCAGGGTGGCTGCATTTCTAAGGGAAAGTCAAAGTGGGGAATGTTATCCTATACTCATATTCTAACTTTGCATTCTGTAGTGAAACTGAGCACAAAGAAAGTCTTACTTCACAGGGGTGAAGCTGTAATGGGGTTCTGATTGTCAAGGGGTCAATCATTTGGGTTTATATTAACTTGGAGTCGGCACTATCTAGATTAGCTTCCTTTGGACCTGCGAATTCTGTGTGGCAATGGAGCCCATAGAATTTCAAGAGGCCATATACTCAGCCTCCATGGTGGACTGAGCAATAACCTTTTGCTGTTTGCTACTCCAACAGCAAGCCCCATCACCCACATATAATACATATCCAGAAGTACATCTCCTCATCGGAGCATCACCATAACTGGCATCACTCCAAGTAGTGATGTCAGTATTCTCCCCACCCAAATGCAACCATAGATCTCTAGTTCCTACCAAGTATCTAAGGACTCTCTTAGCTGCCTCCCAATCCTTCTTAGTGGGAGCATTTAGACTTCTACTCAGCACTCCTACAGCTGCAGCTAAATTCGGCCGGGTAGAATTCATAAAATAGATTAGACTTCCCACTACTTGCCTGTAAGGAATAGTCTGCATGAACTTCTGTTCATCAGGAGATAATTCCTCGTCTAAGACTATGACTCCTTCTTCCTCACTCCCCTCACTTCCCTTCTTCAACTCCATTGGAGTTGTACAACTATTAGCTTTATCCATTTGAAATTTTTCAAGCATGTTCCCTATTGCTTCTTTTTGAGTCAATCTTATAATTTTCCTTTTTCGGTCTCTCTCTACTTGAATTCCCAAAATATATTTTGCTTCCCCCATATCCTTCATTTCAAATCTCCCCTTAAGATCGGTTTTCAGTTTATTAATTTTTTCCATTGATTTACTTAAAACAAGCAAATCATCAACATAAATTGCAATAAATATAAAACCTTCCTCATCTTCAAAAACATAGATTGACTGATCTGAGCTGATCCGAATATATCCTAGACCGGTAAGAAACTCATCAAGCTTCTTATTCCACTGTCGGGGCGCCTGTTTCAAACCATAAAGAGATTTAATCAGCCGGCACACCTTACTCTCCTCTCCTTCTTCCACAAACCATTCGGGTTGTCGCATGAAGATCTCCTCTTCTAATTCTCCATGCAAAAAGGCTGTTTTGATGTCCATCTGGTGCACTTCCATGTCTTCCGCCGCTGCTAAACTGAGAAGTATGCGGACGGAGGGAAATCTGACCACCAGGGCAAAGGTTTCCTCGTAGTCAATTCCTTCCTTTTGTGTAAATCCCTTTGCCACTAATCTGGCCTTGTAGCGCTTGATTGTGTTATCTGGGTTCAGTTTTAGTTTGAAAACCCACTTACAACCGATTGGTTTTCGGTTAGGTGGACAGTCCACCAGCTCCCAAGTATCGGCTGCCATGATTGAAGCCATCTCCTCATTGATGGCTGTCTTCCACCGGTTTCTTTCTGGACAAGTCATCGCCTCTCGATAAGTTTGAGGTTCATCTTGATGAGATAGTTTAGTTACCTTGTTATTAACCTGTTTTTCTTGCAGTCTTTTGCTACTTCTCCTCCCTCCCTCAAAATCTGAGGCCGGAATGGATGGTTCTCGTGGATTCTTTCGAACAAACTCGGCTTCTCCCCTATCCCTTGATTCCGAATCAATTTCCACCACGTCTTCCGCTTCGAGTAGAGTTGTCACTGGAGTTTCCACAGCCGAGTCCTTTTCGGTCTGATTTGTTCCTGCAAGAATGTCATCGTCTCTAAAACCTGGATAGTTAGGAAGCTCAAAGTCATCAGAATTTTCTGACTCAAATCTGATTTTTACTGACTTTGTATATTTGAAGGGATCCACAGACTTTCCTTCATCCATAACTACTAGATGCTTTACTAAGATTATATCTTCTCTTTTTAGATCATAAACTCTATATCCTTTAACATCCTCATCATATCCTAATAAGTATCCCGGTTTTCCTTTAGGATCTAGCTTCCAATTGGACCGATCAGTATCTAGACTGAATACTTGACTGCCGAAAACCTTTAAATGAGATAAGTCTGGTTTCCGGCCTGTCCATCTCTCATAAGGTGTTTGATCTTTTATAGCTGAAGTAAAAACTCTATTTTTGAGGTGATTAGCACAGTTCATTGCTTCTGCCCAAAACCTTTTTCCTATCTTCTTATCCGACAACATACTTCTAGCACTATCACTTAGTGTTCTATTTAACCTTTCAGCTACCCCATTCTGTTAAGGATTTTCTGGCACTGTCTTTTGGTGTTGAACCCCATCTTCCCTCAAAAAATCCTCAAACTGGTTAGAAGTATACTCTCCACCATTGTCACTCCTTACTCTCTTGATTGGAGTTTCATGGAGTTTTTCGCTCCATGCTTTATATTGTCTAAAACAGTCCTCAGCCTCTGACTTGTTTTTCAAAAAATATACTCGGGAATACCGAGACCAATCATCAGTTATAGTCATCATAAATCTCTTCCCCCCCGGTAAGGGCACTCTAGCCGGTCCCCAAATATCTGTGTGTACTAGATCTAGAAGTTTTTCTCCCTTGTAGGTGGCTGTTTTTGGAAAGGGTAATCTGTGTGCTTTACCTTGAGCACACCCACTACAATCACTTATATCATCACTCTCACTGAACTGAATCCCTTCCACCACTCCCATCTTTTTCATCTCTCTTAACTTATCTAGATTCACATGCCCAAGCCTCTTATGCCACATCATAATATCATGAACACCAGCATAATAAAGTTTCTTCGTTTCATTACTTAAGATCAGCCTAAACATCCCATGGCTACCTTTCTCAACAATGAAATAGACATCCTCCTCAAAACTAGCAGTAAAGACTCCTTCCCTAGTGCTAGTGAAAAAACCCTTATCATCTAATACTGATGTAGAGATAAGGTTTTTGTTCAGCTCCGGAATAAACAATACATCGGAGAATGTTAATATGGATGTCTTTCCTTCTACTAACACTTTCAGATCTACCGATCCTACAAGAGTAGTGGTGACTATCCTCCCATCCCCGTACTCTATCTCTACGGTGGGAATCTTTCTTATCTTAGTGAACAGGTGTCTATCCTTACACATGTGCATTGAGGCACCTGAATCTATAATCTAGCCTGCTTCACCTTTCAATCCACCGTAAGCACATTTCTGCCTTCGTGGAATTTCAACCTCAGTTTTCGCCTCCAACTCCTCATCCAAAAGGAGCTCATCGTCCTCGTCCCCGGATTCCGCCTCAAGTACCTGTGTGACAAGGGCCTTTTTCTTTCCTCTCGGGGTACCACCGGTCTGCCCCTCCTTTAACCGAAGCTCGGTTAGCTTGGTGCACTCTGCCATATAGTGCCCCGGTTTCTTACAAAAATGACATAAACCTTTGGGAGCCCTTGGTTCGAACTCGCCAACCTGTTTTTTCTGCTCCCTACCCCCATAGTTTCCGACAGGTTTCCGGGAATCCTTGTTCCTCCAATCGGTCGTTGTTGCCAAGGCTTGGCCACTCTTTCCTCCCCTTCGGATCTCAATCGTATTCTCTCGAACGAGAATCATCCCTACCACTGAGTTCCATATCCACCTTGAGTCCGGCAAGTCCTGCACACGGTTGACTATGTTCTCGAACTCATCAGGTAACTTCATTAGTAAATAGTTAACTTTTTCTTTTTCACTAAAAACTTTACCCGCACTCTCTAGCTCCATGAAGAATGTAGCAAGCTCATTGCAAAAATCCAACATATTTCCCCCTTTGTATACATACTCCTTAACTTTCTGATCAGCCAACTGTTGTTGCTGAATCGTACCACTTCGGTACATCTCTATGAGAGCCATCCAAAGATCGGATGCCCTCTCTACCTGCAAATGAGGACATGCAAGTCCTTGAGTGAGATGGCGTAGGATGAAGTGCTTTGCCGCCATATTGTTGAAGTCCCAGGTTTCAGTATCATTCTCCTCGTTCCTCGGAATAGGTGACATGAATGCTAAACCAGTTGCTATTGGTGTGGTCGCCTCCTTCTCCTTTCCTTTGTCCACCACCTCTCCTTCCTTTGTTTCCTCCGTTGAAGGTGAATCCTCTTTCCTGGCTAATTTGCTTCCTTTAAACCCTGGAGGAATTCCAAGACTTGATGGACGCCCCAATCGTCCACTCACTATCCCCCAAAACCTTTTTTCGCATAGAGTTCCTATCATCATACTTTCCCAGTATATGAAGCCAGTTCCATTAAAGATTGGTACCCTAGAGGGTGGGCCCATAACCTGAAACTTTGAGACCTCCATAAGTCCTCAGAGTGGACAGCTTCCAAGAAGCCTCTAGGATAATCCTGACCCCTTTGTGTTTAAGCAAAAATTACTGCCACCCTGGCAGACAAAAACTCTGACCAACTTCACCCCTGTGAAGACAAGACTCCTCTGAGTCGATAGCAAAAAGAATCTCTGAATTTGCTCCCCTGAGCAGTAAGTTATGGAGGGTCAAAGTTGACCTTTTGTACAGAAGCTCTCTGGGAGAGGGGGTCCTATCTTCTAATTTTTCTAAGTCCTATCTCTCTCACAGACTCTATCTACTGATGTACGGAACCAATCAGAATTGAGTTCCGTACGCAAAAGTACAGCTGCCGGTGTACTTTATGTACGGACATTGTACGACATGGCCAAAATGTCGACACATGTCAAATCCGGATTTCGGTGCCATAATCTCCGGAGTTTCCACAATCCAACGGAATTTTACCACGCGTCATCCGATGTGGCGATGGCCACAAACCGCCGAAATTTTCCTCCGCGATCTCGGCGCTAATCCTGGCCGTCCGATTAAATTCGGCTTTAATCGTAGCCGTAATAAATACATGCGCGGTATTTGTTTCATTTACGAAACAAATGCGCGGTACTGATTTTTGTCTGTACCGTAAGTCGTACATTATATATTACTGGATCTATGTATCCCGTAATTCATTTCAGTTAAATGGTTTATCGCACGTATACATATTTAAATAATTATCAAACTATATGCTAGGTAACACTACCGCTAGATTAAACGGCTAAGGCTACCGGCTACTTCGTGTTTGCCGGCCGGCAGGTACAAGGATCAAATCCTGCCGCCGGCACATACATTTTAATTAAATATATAAACCCTAATATAAAATTCCCGTAAACCTCAGGATAACCAAGGTAGCCATGGCTCTAGCTTCCTCTCCAATTTCTCAGTGACTGCGACAAGTTTGAGAGTTGGAGAGAGAAGTTAGAGATAGACTGCCTCGACTTCTATATTTCTTTTCAGACCTAGAAAATACTAATAAAACCATTAGTTTCTACATGGTATCAACCAAAATGTGACTTAACACAATTGAACAAAGGCATTCAATAAACGTATCTGTACATTTATTAAGACCGCCCAATCGAACATAGGTCTTATTGACATTGCGACGAGACGATTTAGATGACGTTAATAAGTTGAGCAGTTTATAGTGTTGTAAATATTAGTTGAGAAGAACTTAATTGTTAACAATACTCCAGATCAGTGAGACGTCAGTTAAAATTGACTAAATTGAACTTCGCCAAGTTCCGTCTTTTTGGTTTTTACGCCCTATTTAACCCTCTTAAATTAGGTATAAAACAGTAAAACTTAGCGAAAACTCCCACTTAAGTAGCCATTTCAATCTTGAATTTGACGAGTAGAATGTGAAATGTTTATAGTGTTAATAACATTATATCCGCGCCCCTAATTTTTGACCATCAAACATAAAATTGAACAATAATACTATTTTTTTCTTTACTTTAATATAGTTACTGTTTTATTACCGTCAACGACTGTAATTTGGGCGAGATTGTACGAAATATCCTAGTTCGTATCAGCACTCCTCAATTTTCCGTATAAACGTACGGAAAAATGATCGAAAACGACGTCAAGACGGTACGGGTTGACGCTGGAAAGCGCACCTAGATTTGATTCCTAGTAATAAAGAAAGGGGAAAATTCTGCAAAAACTGTTCTCACATGTTCAAACATCGAATATGTTAGTACGGGCTATAACAACTACAATATGGAAATGTGTATCCAAAGTAGTATTACACGTATAAACTACACCTTGAATCGTTATTAGCGTATAGAAATTATTAGTGTAAAGAATAAATTAGCGTCATTGATTCCAATTTAGTGCCAGGAGACGTGGCAGATTATGGTCCACGTCCTTAAATAGTGTAATTTATTATATTTAAGGTATCAATGTCAAAATTTAGGGGTGCCGATATAGCGTACATAAGGCTAATAACGATTCACGGTGTAGCGTTAATGCCCCGCTAGCGTTACGCCCATGAACCCAAAATAAAGTTAATAACACTAGTTCTTTCTTTACACAAATAATGTATCTACACTATAAGCGATTCGCCGTGTACTTTTTCTACGCCAAATTGTCAAAACGTTCAAAATAGAATACGTAATTTGTAAACACTACGCTGTCATTCTCCTTTTGTACGTATAATACAGAAAAAGGTGCGGTATTTTTGACCTATGGTATACAGTATACACGTTTGAAAGCCTGTCGTTATCTTCAAAACATATCTGCCGCCCATGCTGCATATCTTCACTCGTGCCAGCAGACGTGTCATTTCAAAAAATTGTCAAAAATGTCAACCACTCCCGCTTGTCGCAACGAAGAAAAGACTGTTACGAGCGGAGAAAAAGCCAAAAAGGGTCGTCCTGTACGGTCGCACCACTTGCCTTTGACCGACCGACATTTTCCCACCGCACCGACTAACACCTCTCTTTTCCTGCCACTTGTTCTCCTATGCGACAAAACATGGCCGCCCAACCGAACAAATCAAATAGTAAATGAGCTGCCGTCCCTATGTCCATGAGTTTTCTACTTCGGCGGACGGTAAAATCTCCCCTCAAGGGTTTTTGAGGACGCTGATTCGGAGGAAGAAAGAGGAGCCATGGAGGTCAGCATGAGACGGAGATGGAGCCTAGTGGTACACGTGGCAGTCGTCCTATTGGCTCTGGCGGCTGGAACGGCGGCCCAGCTGAGTCCCGCCAGTAGGAAGGCGGAAGTGGAAAAATTAAAGGCGGCTGCCCGCAGACTCGGGCGGTACAAAAATACTTTGAGTCTTCTGGATCGACGAGGTGGGAGTGGGAGAGGGAGGGGGAGGGAGAGGTTAAGGGAGAGAGAGGTAGTATAGGGTTTGGTTGGGGGGGTCGGGAGGTAGAGGGAAAGGGGAGAATTTGGACCTGTATCACTGTTTTGAGTTGTTTTTGAAATTTCATTCCTTTTTCTTTTTTTTTTAGGCTTGTTTTTTTTTTCTTGTCAGTTTTTTTTGGTTTTTTTTTCTTTCTGTTTTTTTTTTTTTTGCTGGTGATTTTTGAGGTTGAAAGGGTCGGAAATAGAAAGTTTTAGTGTTTTTTTTGTATGCGTGTTGTGATCTTGTTTTTGGTAAGCTCACTCATTTTTCAATTTACAAAAAAATAATAAACAATATCATTACACTATTCCTATTTTTTCGGTGTTTTTTTTTTGAAGGTTACTTATTTATTGCAGACTCTCATGTCCGTGGTTGTTTCCATTAATCCTTCTCCTTCTTCTGTCAACCTTTCAGTTTTTACAGAAATTTAAACAAAAATCTCTAGGATTTCCCCTCCATTTATTCGTTAATGTTATGTTTCTAGATTTGTACGGATTATTTGTAAACAATGAGAAGGATGTGATTGCATGTTATCTCCCATTTCTTTCACCCTTTTTTTGTTCTCTTTTCCTCCCACTATTTTATGGGAATCTTCCCTTAGCCAGTCTCCTCAGCCCTTTATTTCAAAATAGTGTCTGTACGTACACAGATGTACGGAAGTCACGGTCAACTTCCGTACTGCACCGTTTTTTATTAGTGTTGATGCTTTTTTTTGCCTTGAACATCTTTTCAACGTGCGCACTTGTCGGGTTGTTAATCTGACGGTCGCGATTGAAAGGTGCATTTGTCACCTGCCGATTGGCGCTTTCCAATTAAATATTGAACAGGTGTGCACGGGAAAAATATGTTTTAAAAATCTTCAACACTAATAGCAGTGCATCTCGTACTATCTGGTATCATCGGATGACATCAGAAAAAGATGCAAAAAGATCATTCCTAAGATTCTGAAATCCACTCAGTTTGAACCCGACGTGGGTTTTTTTGTCCCCATTGGATAACATTTTTTACCAATTTTGTTTTCTTGTTTAGTTTTTCTTTTCCCTACATTGGCATGTCCTGTCGTTTGTCGGTTTAACTTGCATCGAAATTTTTGCCTCAGTTTTTCGTGTAGCGGTTGTCTTTAATGTCCCGTGCAGCTACAGTACTGTAACTTACCTGTACTGTAGTCAAGCTAAACTCCTGTTCACTTAATAATCCACTGCCAAACTGACGGTCTGCCTTTTCCCTTTTGCTCGCCGCTTGTTCGCTGCAATTTTCAGGCCCAGTCTCCTTCGTCGACGTGCTTCTTCAAGTGCTGACCGTCGAGCAGATTACGATATTCCTTCCTACAGATGCCGCGTGGAGCAAACTGCCACCTGGCATACGTAACAAACTTTCCCGCGGTAGCACGAAATCCGTCATCGACGCTTTCAAAAGTTTGACGCTGAAGGCGAACGCGCCCGCCTCGCGGCTCGTGTCGTGGAAAGCGGGCGCCACCGTTTTGACGCTGCGCGGATCGCTGCTGCAAAAACGGTCAAGCGGATCAAAACTTGTTTTCGGCCTGCCCGGAAGTAAACAAACCAAGTCGTACGGAACTATCGGGGATCGTAACATTTTGACGAGTTCACGAATAGCGGCACACGGGATCGACACGTGGGTTTTTCCGCCTGGATGGAAATAAATAAGTACATCAGTTATTTATCTGGACGAAAGATAGCGCTAGGACGTTGTAACGGTTGGGCGGTCGGTTTTTTTAACCTTTCAAGTCCCGCCTTGGTGCGTGTGTGTGTGGGAGTCTCCGTACTATGTTTTCGTACGATGTACATCGTGTACGGCTGGGAGACCACAATGGGTAGCGGGGTTTAGAGGGGTGTGCACGAAGTGAGGGGCCCAAAGATTATGCAAGGCAGTCCATAGTCCAACCTGGCGACTGCCGCAAGTTTAAAATTTTTGCGGACGTCGGCAAGTTGGGCTAAAGGGCTCAAATGATTTCTGTATTATTTATTTTATATATGCATACCAATGGGCCCCTTTCCTTCTTTTTTTTCCGATCGATATGTTTTCTTTCTAAATAGTTATTGGTATTTACCAAGAAGCTTTGCTCGTAAAAATAGTTATAATTTAGATCTTCGAACATTTTTGGTCACCTCTATGGTGCGTTGTATTTTCTGTCGTTGCAATTCCGGATTTTTTTTAACTTCTGTTATACACTGATTTTCTTTGGTAATGCGTGAAAAGTCTTATCAATGGATTTTCTTATTTCAGAAGAAATTTTAAAAAAAGTATCGTTGTGTGTGACATGTTGAATGTGACCTTTCGAAACCTGTGAAGTGGTTTGTGTAACAAATATGGTGTTATATTTTAAGAGAGAAAATAGTGGTCGAACCGATGGACGATTAGGCAAATTAAGTGTTATTTATGTCCAATTCATAGATGATTTCAAAATACTGGACCAAGTTGTTTTGAAATACTGAACCAGTAATTTTATTCCACTGGTATTAACATGGAGATGTTGGTCGCACTAATTTGCCTCTAGATAATGTTTGGTTGTAAGACTGGTTATTTGCAAGGAATTTAATACTGCACAACACAAAAGTAATTAATTTTGTGGTTGTTGTTAATTTGTGAGAGACTTATGATAGAAGTTCTTTCAAATACACCTGCTAAGAGTATTTTGCAAGTGTGGCCTAATCTTCCTGCACTATCTCAGTCATTGTAGCATTGTTTTCTGTCTTTCTGAATTTGTTTATTGTGATGTTATACTCTGTTCGACGAATAGCACAGCATTGCGTTGTTTGACTGACTTTGCACATGTTACTATTAGACTTAAAATTTTGGCTCTAATTCTATGCCATGTAAATAGTGTGCTCTAAATGTTTTTTATAAAACCCCTTCTTATTTCACAAATGTACATTAGTTCAGTGCTTTTTTGTCTATTTCATTTAACTTTTTGTTAGTGCTTGTTTAGTTCGTCCTCGTTTGAACGGTTATTTAGATTTTGCCCCCAAAAAGTGACGCATTCTTGACTGTATATATGTTGTAGTGTCGTTATAGCCGGACCCCTTGCGATATGAAGCGACAAGATAGACAAGCGATATTTGATAACATTGCTAAAAAAGTATCAAGTCGCAATGTAATAATATGGCAATTTAACACTTAAACGAATTATGATATGAAGTACGCAACAAAAGCAAAATAAGAGAAGTTGGGTGAGTGGAAGTGATTTTCTTTTTCATCATTACCAGCAAAAGTAGGTTTTTGGTAATTGTTATTTTGGTAAGATTTTTTTTTTTTACTTTTCCTTTATGATTCCTTTCCTTTTTTTTTTCTTGGATGGTAATTTTCGCACATTCCTATAATGAATAAACTAACATATATTGACTGTGCACCTGAACAAAACCACTATTGATTCGAGTTGCACACAACGACAAAATGCATACAAAATGTGCATTGCAAGAAAAACAACATAGCCGGATTTATTCAAAACCATATATATCTATGTTTACGATTTTGGATTATCTGAAAACATCACGATTAACAGTGACTCGCACCTAGAGAAGGACTTCCACCAAGAGGAGGACTTGCACCAGGAGGAGGACTCGCACCAAAAGGACTCGCACCACGAGGAGGACTAGCACCAAGAAGAGGACCTGCACCGAGTGGAGGACTCGCACCCAAAGGAAAACTCGCACCAAGAGAAGACTCGCACCCAAAAGAGGACTCGCACCAGGAGGAGGACTTGCACCGAGAGACGACTCGCACCAAGAGGAGGAATCGCACCTGGAGGAGGACTTGCACCAAGAGGAGGTATCCCACCAAGAGGAGGTATCCCACCAAGAGGAGGACTCACACCAAGTGGAGGACTCGAACCAAGTGGAGCTCTTGCACCAAGAGGAGGACTCGCACGAGGAGAAGGACTCTCACTAAGAAGCGAACTCGCACCAAACGAAGGAATCGCACCAAGAGGAGGACTCGAACAAGAGGACGACACGCAATAAGAGGAGAACACGCACCAAAAGGACCCGCACTAGGAAGAGGACTTGCACGAGGAGGACTCGCACCAAGAGGAGGACCCGCACCAAGAGAAGGACTCGCACAAAGAGGAAGGCCTTGCACCAAGAGGAGGATAAGAGGAGGAATCGCATGAATAAGAGGACTCGCAGCACCAGAAGCACCAAGAAGCGGACTCACATGAAGCCGAGTACTTTCACAAGGAGGAGGACTCGCAACAAGAGGAGGACTCGCCCCAAAAAGGAGACTCGCACTACGAGGAGGACTCGCCCCAGAGGAGGACTCGCACCAAGATGAGGACTCGCACCCAAAAGTAGACTCCCAGTAGGAGGAGGAATTGCACCAAGAGGAGGAATCGCACCTAAAGGCATCAAGAGGAGGACTCGCACTATTAGGAGGACTCGCACCAAGAGGAGGACTCACACCAAGGGGAGGTATCGCACTAAGACAAGTACCCGCATCAAGTGGAGGACTAGCACCAAAAAGCGGACTCGCAAGAGGAGGAGGAGGAATAACACCACGATGACGACTTGTAACAAGAGGAGGACACGCCATAAGAGGAGGACATGCACCAAAAGGAGGAATTCCACCAGGAGGAGGACTTGCACTAAGAGGAGGACTAGCACCAAGTTTAGTAATCGCACTAGGAGGAGGACTCGCACTAGGAGGAGGACTCGCACGAAAAGGAGGACTCGCACTAAGAGGAGGACTTGCACCAAAAAGAGGACTAACACTAGAAGGAGGACTCGCACCAAGAGGAGGACTCGCACCAAGTGGAGACTCCCACCAAGACGAGAATTCACACCAAGAAGAGGACTCGCACCAAAAGGGGGACTCGCACGAAGAGGAGGACTAGCATTTGGAGGAGGACTCGCACCAAGTGGAGGACACGCACCAAGACAAGGACTTGCACCACGACTGCACTCGCCCCTTTCAAAGGACTCTCACGAGGAAGAGGACTTGTACCAGAAGGACTAGCACCAAGAGCAAAACTCGCACCACGGACAGGATTCACACCAAGAAGCGAACTCGTAGCGAACTGGAGGAGGACTCACACCAAGAGAAAGACCTGCACCAAGAGGATGACTCACATTAAAAAGCACACTCACATCAAGAAGAGGACACGGAATAAGAGGAGAACTTGCACGTGGAGGATGACCTACTCCAAAGAGGAGGACACGCAATACAAGAAGGTCTCGAACCATGAAGAGGACTAGCACTAAGCATACGACTCGCACCAATAGAAGGACTAACACTAGAAGGATGAATCGCACCAAAGGAAGACTCACACCAAAAAACAAACTCATACAAGGAGGAGGAATCGCACAAAGAAAAGGACTCGCATCGAAAATAGACCTGCAAAAAGAGGAGGACTTGCAGTAGGAAGAGGTTTTGCACCAACAAGAGGACTGGCAACAAGAAGCGGATTTGCACTAGAAAAAGTACTTGCACTAAGAGGAGGGCTCAAACCCAAAAGAGGACCCGCACAAGAGGATAACTCGCACTAGGAGGACTTGCACCAAGAAGAGCAATTATAGTAGAAGAAGGACTTGCACCAAGAGGATGACTCGCACTACGACGAGGAATCGCACTAAGAGGAGGAGTTGCAAGAAAAAGAGTCTCGAACCAGGAGGAGGACTCGCACCAAGAAGCGGACTCGAAGCGTGAGGAGGACTCACCAAATAAACGGTCTTGCGCGAGGAAGTGGACTAGCACTTGGAGGTGGACTCCCACCAAGAGAAGGACTCATAGTAGGAGCATGAATCCCACCGGGAGGAGATCCTGCAACAGGAGGAGGACTTGCACCAAGAGAAGGACTTATACCAGAAAGCAGACTCGCACCAACAGGAGAACTCGCTTGAGGAAGAAGACTCCCCCCAAGAGGAGGACTCGCACAAAGAAGCCGACTACACCAAGAAAAAAACTCCCAAGATACGGAGACGCACCATTAGGAGGACTTTCACAAGGAAGCGCATGAGCATCAGAGTAAGACTGGCACTAGGAGGAGGACCTCCTCCAAGAGGAGGAATCGCACTCCAATCAAGAGGAGAAATTGCACCAAGAAGCAAACTTGTCTGAGAAGGACTCACACCAAGAGGAGGACTCGCATGAAAAGGAGGACTGGCACCAAGAGGATGAATCACACCTCGAGCAAGACTCGCACCAAGTGCAAGACTCGCACCAATAGCAAGACTCGCACCATGCGGAGGACTCGCAGAAAGAGGAGGGCTTGCACTAAAAGGAGGACTTGTACCAAGAGGGGGACTCCCACCAAGAAAAGGATTCGTTATAGAAAGTGAACTCGCCCCAGGAGGAGGACTTGCACCAGGATGAGGACTTGCACCAAGAGTACGACTCGCACTACGAGAAGACTCCCACCAAGAAATAAACTCGCACTAGTAGGAGGACTTGCACGAAGAGAAAGACTCATTATAAGATGAGGACTCGCACGTAGAGGAAGACTTGCACCAAGAAGCCTACTTGCCTAAGGAAATAAACTCGCACCAGGAGGAGGAATCGCAACAAGAAAATGGATCGCAACAGAAAGCGAACTCGCCCCCAGAGGAGAACTCGTACCAGGATGAGGACCCTCACTAAGAGGAGGACTCACACTAAGAGGAGGACTCGCACTAAGAAAAAAGTTCGCACTAAGAGGAGAACTTCCACTATGAGGAAGACTCGTACCAGAGGAAGATTAGCACCAGGAGGAGGACTTGCACAAAGAGGAGGACTGACACCAAAAGAAGGAATTGCACCCAAAAAATGACTTGCATGAATACGAGGATTGAAGCAAGAAAGAGGAGTCGAACGAAGAGGAGGAGTCAAATGAAGAGGTGTACTTGCACTAGGAGGAGGACTAACACCAAGACAAGGACTTACACCAAAAAGCGGACTTGCACCACTAAGAGGACTTCCACCAAGAGGAGGACTCGCAATTCTAAGCGGACTCACACAAGGAAGAGGAACTAAACTACGATGAGGACTTGTACCAAGAGGATGTTTTGCACAAGGAGGAGGACTAGCACCAGAAGGAGGACTCGCACTGGCAAGCACACTTGCACAAAGAGAAAGAATTACACAAGGAAGCGGATATACATATGGAGGAGGACTCACAACACGTGGAGGAATCGCAACAAAAGGAGAAATCCCACCAAGAGAAGGATTCCCACCAAAAAGCGAACTCGCACCAAGAAGAGGAATTGCAGTAGGAAGCAGACTCATTCATAGGAAAGGAATTTCACGAAGAAAAGGTAGTGCACAAGGAAGATAGGCACAAAGAGGAGGAGTCATAAGAGGAGGACTCACACAAGGAAGTTGACTTAAACCAAGAGAAGGACTCACACCAAACGGAGGACTCGCACCAAGAGGCAGATTGGCACCACGAAGAGGACTCGCACCAAGAGCATGAATCGCACCAAGAGGGGTACTTGCACCAAGTGAAGGACTCGCACCAAGAGAAGGACTCGCACCAAGAATGAGGAGGACTCGCACTAGGAGGACTTGCACCAGGAGGAGGCTTCTATGAAGAGGAGGACTTGCACCAAGAAGTCAACTTGCAATGGGGGATAAATGATCCTCAAAACAAAGAAAGTTGGCGATAAAGCTTTCAATTGTTTTATTTAGTTGCGAGTTTTTAAATTTACGAGAGAGATGGAAATCAAAATCTATATACAACTTTATGGAAAAGTTAAAAAGAGAATATTCGACCGAATCACAAACCATTTATGCGTAAAACAAATGGGGTTTGAGGTTGGGTCCACGTTTATATGTCAAAGTTTTAGTCAAACTTAACACCAGATACCTACCACTACCTAGGTTGGCTCGTCTGACAACTACCATAGGTTTGTACCGCGAAAGCATATTTTCTCTCGGTCATATACTTGCTTGGGCATATTCTCGATTAGGCGATTGGGCATTTGTCCTTCATTGGAGTTACCTACAACTTGGACCGATCCTAAATATTTTAGTCCATGCTTGGGCGATCTGATCGAGGACTTTTAGCATGAGCTTACCAAAACTATGTTTGACTTTTTCTCGAACGAGACTATCGGTATAATAGTAAGAAAGTTGTATTAGCTTATTTTCCTCTAACTAGCTCAAGTCAAAGGTGCCTTTTACAAACCTGTGATGGCTCATTTGATTGTATAAATCTAACTTTACACTAACATTGACAACCTGTTAGTATTTAAGGCAAGAAAAGTAACCATTGTATATTGTTGAGTTCAAACCGAGCATATTTGGATAAAGACTATAAGGTCTCCGTCTTGTTGAGACCTTGGTGAACCGCGAAAAAAGGGTTAAAGGGATCGTAGTTCATTTCCCCTATCATAGAATCTATATACGTTTTGTAGTATAATCCGTTTCCATAGGTCTTTGAAAAGTAGGCTGGTTGGCCATGAGATCTTCTATTGTCAATGATAACTTTCACTACATAGAAGTCATACACGTTTTGTAGTAGAATATCTACCAGTAGGTCGCTAGAAAGAAGGCTGCTTGGGCATGAGTTCTTCTATTGTTGATGATACCTTTCACTGCACTATCGAATATCAAAGCAACCAACAACCATTGAAATTTGGAATTGAAAATCTAGAAAAATTGCCATCTTATACTTCATCTTACGTTCATGTTCGATGCCTAAGGTTGGTTCCTGGTTGTAGGCCATTACCAATTTTGTGACACCTTGTTTAACATCTCATTAGTTTACGTATGCTTAGCGTCTGAGTTGTGTTCAACTCACCCATCCTCTTTAGGGACCACATGTTGTGTTTGTAAACAATGAGATAACCGTAAAGGTATTCACCTACTTTGTTTCTCACGTGGAGGGGAATGTATTGTTTTTCTTGATTTAGTGTGGAAAGTAGAGGTTAGAGTCGGCAATAGAGTTGGGCACATTGTTAAACAAGATATTTCTCATATGATCTCTCCTCGCCCTTGACTTAGATTTCGTCGAAACCCTCGCGATAATTTGGTTTTCCTCCAACGTGTTCGGAGGACCTTTAGTGATGTGGTCCTCACGGATTTGATTGGGACACACCTTCTTTCTCGTGTGACATTGCACGCACCGTGGCGAGTACGGACGCAACAATTTTTGAGGAACGTGACACTAACTGAGAACGAGCAAATCGATTTGTCCTATTTGCAACAAAGATTTTAGGATCTTCGTCCAAAATTATTTCGTCTATTTCCTTCTCAATTGTATGCCATAAACATATGAATCTAGAGGTTTGAGAAGTCCTCTACCGAACCTTTTGTTGGTCTTTACAGTCGGCGTGTATCAGTTTCCTTAAACAAACGCAAACCCTCTTTTGACGAAACACAATGCATATGTTAGGCTAACCTACTAGATCTTCCACGCGACCCGATCCACATCCACCATATTCGCTATTGTGAACTCTACACCATGTATCGCTATTAGCGTTCATATTTTTTTCGCCTCTTAAAACATCTTTTTTTTGTACACACTTGTCCGATTTTCAAATGGAGACCGCCAATCGGAAGGTGAGAATCTTGCCTTTCAATGGCAGATCTACAATCCGACATGTGTGTACGGAGAAAAAATGTTTTAAGCGGCGGAAAAAACAGCAACACTAATAGCGATACACGGTGTAGCTTGTGAAGGTTATGGGTAATCAATTACTGTAGGTTTTTTTCTCTTTGTGGGTAGTCATCTTTGGTAGTTTTAAACTAGCTTTGGTGAATACTTGGTTTAGTTAGCATTGTCTTTTTCTCTCGACTCTTGAAGTCTTTCAAGGTTATTTTTTTTTGTTTTTCACCCCCTTTGCACCCAAATGCTTTTTCCATCCGAATTTGCAACAAATAATTTTATTTTTGTTTTGATCCACTTTCGTGAATTTCAATGTATGGTTTTGGTTCAAAATTATACTACCTTATTTTAAAGTAATCAACTCTAATAGCGATGTGCGGTGTAGTGTATACGGTATTCACTATTCAGTATACCGCAACCCATTGAGCTAACCGCGATTACTCGCATCGAAAATCCGCGGTGCTTCTTTCCGAACAACGTACTCCGTGACCACCCTAAAACCGCAACAAGCTGGACATGTAGTCCTGAAACCCCTATACCCTTTGTACCGGCGGGCCGTCATTATTTAGTTTGACATCAACCTCCCTTTTATGGATGTTGACCCTGAATAATCCAGGTCTTTGTCTGATTGGATCCGTGAAACCTGGTGACAACTAATCGAAAGTAGTCGTTGTTGCAGTTTCTTCTTCCTCAAAAAAGTGAGCGTACAGAAGGTGACCACATTTCAGTCAATCCGTACTGCTCAACCGCATCGAGCGCCGTCAGTTCAACCGGAACTTCTCGTCCCTTTTGCGTCACCTCACTGTTACATTACGATACCAGCTTTGCGCATCGTTACTCTTCGTCCGTTGCGTCCCTCTGCCGTGAGTACCTGCGTCCCAAATTTGTCCGTAGAGACGAAAACTGACGTAAACGAACTAGGCTTTTGGAGTTGTTCTTGAATTTTAATCCGCCGGCCATGAGCTTTAATGTACTCTCCTCTTGTCTTTTCTACTAAAACCGGCTACTATATAACCTTCGCTCAGCTATTCTGAGGAATGTCAAAGGAGGACTCAGTATGGATACTTATTGTTGCGAAGGAGAGTGTAACTAGTTGTTTGGGATATAAAACAGTTCTTTGGTGACCCATTCGAGAACTTTTTATATTTTCGATTTTATTAGTTAATGCTGAAAAGTTGTGTTTATTAAGTAGAAAAAGGTTGCCAAACCAGGATGGATCAACACGGGGTAGGGAGAAGGCTGGGCTGGACAGCTATTGCTATTGGATTGCTAATATTTTCGGTGGCCCTTCCTGGAGCCAGCTGTTCTGGTAAAGAGCGGAAGGAGCTGATTCAATTTAGAAATAGGAGGGATTTGTGGATGTCACGAACTTAGAGATGTTTTTTGAAATGCAATAAAATGCAGGGAAATTCTGGGCACAGTTAAACTAGACAAGCTATAAAAACTCAAAGATGCCAAAAATATGTGTGTTTCTTAATTTGTTGAATGCGCATAAGAAAAATGGTTGTCACTATTCATTTGCTGCATTTATCCTAATCCCGGGTTACATTGTGTCTGCTGCAGCGATTTCTTGTTTCTTCTCCCTCATGAAATAGTCTGACTCACTTTTTGTCCTGCCTTTGTACGCCACTGCAGTTTCAGGATTTCCAGCCTCAGTCGATGAAAAGAATAGACTGTCACCAGAGATAATGGAGCTGTCACCTAATGTCACGTCTTTACTTCCCAATAATGCTTCTTCTACTTTCACAATTTACACGACTACCGGGGGAAATAGTCATCCTCAAGATGAAGACAGTAAGGGCATAGAAGTCCTTGCCAAGTACACTTTGTTTCATACTACTTCCTGATTTTCTAAGAATAATATGAGCTTTGGCATATTTTTGCAACTCGCCTTTGTGCACTCTCGCCCTTCTTAGAACCTCACTGTGGCTCCACTGTTTATCATTTACAGGTTCTTCCGATACGGAATTCTGTGACGATGAAGGCTGCCTTAGAGACGCTTTGGCAGAGGAAATATCGCTCATTCTTATAACCGGCGACATAACTTTGTCTGGAATGCGGCTGCCGACAATTAATTATGTGGTTACTATCTCAGGAAATTGCATCAAGTCATGTGTTATCGACGGGAATCACAAATCACAGGTGACATTTTTACTAACTCATTTAGACAGCGCATCAGCTGCCCCTGGGCTCCTTATTGCCCCTAAGTACGTATTCAGGTTACTGATGCTCAAATTTTCTGGCTTGGCAGATATTTTATGTTGGAGTGGAAGGAGTCTTGACCTTGAAGGAGCTCCATCTTAAGAACGGAAGGGCAGTGGAGAATGACAGCCTTGAGGGCGGTGCTATTTTCCTGGCAGGAGGGAGGTCATCACTGGGTGAAGGAGGAGCTTACTTGACAGCAGCAAATGTCAAATTCTCTGGAAACGAAGCTGCATTTAAGGGAGGAGCAATTTCAGTGCAGCCAAACTCAACTGCTTATTTGCGAGGATGCACATTTGTTGACAACCGCGCTTTTGTAAGTTGAAATTTACTTGGACTTCATTTGATTTTTATTAAATCGGAGGAAGAGAGTACATTTCTATGCATTTCCTTTGCACGTTATTCACCCTATTTTGTTAAAAAATGAAGGCCATCAAGAGCTTTTAAACCATCTTTACTGAAGGGTCATCTTCTCATGTGATTGCAGTCTTCAGAAGTAGACAGATCGTCGATGGGAGGCGCAATTTACATTGGTTCGGAAGAAGTGAACGGTGACAAGGGTGGCTGTGGTAGTGATAGCTGTGTGACCATTCAAGATACAGTTTTTCTAAACAATTCGGCATCCTTCGGAGGGGCCGTGTTCATTGACGATGCTCCTGCCACTTGCAGCATGGTTCGTTCCTTCCCCACTCTTAGTTGAAGCCGTTATGGATATACCTTTACAGGCCATTTAACGTGCTATCCACAATGAGCGGGCTTTTTCAATTCTTTCTGTTTGTTTTATCACTATTGGGGTGTAAAAATAACTTGTTCCGTAGTTGTGTGAATGCTAATAGCCTTGGGTGAGTGGGATCCCCTTGCAGCCTGGAGGCGGTCATGCGGACTTCACCAACGTTCTATTTTCCGGCAACAAGGCCACAGTCAATGGAGGCGCTGTGGACCTCATGTTCCAAGGAGGGATTGGAGGAGCAAGTGCCGCCTTTCAATCAGTCGACTTCAGAAAAAACTCCGCTGGAGTAAGCTATTTTTGTATTTTTAAATCAGTTTGTAGTCTGTGATACTTGAAACATTGCCTGTCGCTACATCAGGCCAAAAGCCGAAACTGAGCTCGATGTTTCTTTATTTTCCTCCAGGAATATGGAGGAGCAGTTTCTCTGGAGCGTGGCTCACCAGACGGAGGGGGACCTTTAGCTATACTTTATAAATGCAAATTCAAGAAAAACATCGCAAAGGTGTGTCTTAATACTGCTCGGATTTTTGTTGATTCTTAAAGCTGCTTTCAGGAATTACTAAACGTTATCATTCCAAAAAATGGGGATAAAACTTCTTATTATACACTTCTTAAATTGACATCAAATTATATTATGCAATTTATATCAAATTTTATAACGTCTTTATACATGATAGAACATCAATGTCGGCACAATACTAAGGTTGAACTTCTTTCCATCTTATCAGAACGGAACAGCTGTAATGGCTGCTCCTTACAGCACTGTTACCTCCCAGAAAACTATCTTCTACCGGGACTGTGAGCCAGAGGATCCAGGAGAAATCCAATGTGAAGGAAGTTGCAGCTTTTGTCCAGAAATACCTAAGGAACCTACACTACAAGGCAGCGGCAAGAAGACGTGTGAACGTGAGTTCCCAGGAGACTAAAACTAAAGGATATAAATAATGAAGGGATATTAATAACGAAAAATTATAGAGAATAGACTCTATAGATAACGTAATTAAAAATTCTGAAAATTTATGGCGTCGATGCTTACCTCAACGCTGAGAAAGCTGTCCCTAACAACAAGACTAGGTGAAAGCTATACAGAGTAGAACCAAAATCTCGTAATGCAAAGCTTCCTGACAAAGAATTTTCATGCCTGGCATGTGCAGCCTCTTGTCCATCTGCCCCTCAAAATAAATGTAAATTCATACCTAGTGCATGCTCAGCTCCTCCACCGCGAAAACGAAAGTCTCCACCTCCACCTCCGCCATCACCTCCTCCATCTCCACTTCTGTCTCCTCCGCTATCACCTCCCACATTACCACCTCCATCTCCTCCTCCATCACCTCCCTCATTTCTTCCTCCTTCGCCACCTCTATCTTCTCCTTCATCACCTTCAACGCCACCTACCGACTCGCCTCTTCTGCCCCCCCCCCTTCCTGATTTCCCACCTCTCTCACCTCCTAGTTTAATGCCTCCAAGGCCAGATAACCCAAGGCCTCCAAGACCTGATAGGCCAGACCGCCCAGGACGTCCGAAAAGTCCAGATCATCCAGGGCCTCCAAAACCTGAAGGTCCACACCCTCCTTGTCACAACCACGGCGACTCTACAAACTGCACAACTACTGGGATCCCTGATCTCCCTCCTATTAATCCGCCTCCTCTTTCAATTTCTTCGCCGCCTCCAGCACCAGGCCCTCTCATATTCCCCCCTCCTTCTCCCTTTCCAACTACTTTTGATCCTCCTCCCACTCCTACCAATCCTACTCCCGTTCCTTTACCACCTTTCTTACCACCTCCTACTGGATCCCCAAGCAATCCACCTGGTCCCTCACCTTTATCTCCACCATCTCCTTCTTCTCCCCCGCCTTCAACACCAGGAACATCCCCTCCTACTCCTGCTCCCTTTCCCACTCCTTCCCCCCAATCTCCTACTCCTGCTCCCTTTCCCACTCCTTCCCCCCAATCTCCCACTCCTATCCCTACCACTCCCGTTTCTTCTCCATTTTTCCCACCACCTACTGATTTCCCAAACACTCCACCTGGTCCCTCTCCCTTTTATCCACCTTCTCCTTCCTTTTCTCCCCCTACTCCAACTCCAATCCCTTCTATGTACCCTCCTACTCCTCCCTACACCAATCCCGCTCCCTCCCCCGGTCCTGCTCCATCTCCCGGTCCTGCTCCCTCCCTCGGTCCTTTCTCCCCCACTCCTGCGCCCTCTCCCACTCCTGTGCCCTCCCCCACTCCAGCGCCCTCCCCCACTCTTTTAATTCCTCCTCAAGATTTCCCACCACCTCCTCCTGGGATCCCAAGCACCACACCTAGTCCCTCTCCTCTTTCTCCACCTTCATCTTCTCCCCCGCCTAAAACACCAGGCCTTTCCCCTCCTACCCCTGCACCTGAATTTAGTTTGCCTAAACCTGCTCCGGGTCCTTCATCCTTCCAACCACCTTCGACTGGATTCCCAAGCCCTCCACCTGTTTTCCTTCCACCACACCCTCCACCTGACTCTCGACAACCTTCTCCATCGGGAATGCCATCTCCCCCCACTTCAACAAATTCTCCGCCTTCTCCTGCGAGTTTATCATCACCACCGCACTCTAAAAATTGTAAACACCCCCCTCCCCCTCAACCCGCACCATTTACCTTACCTCCATCAACACCTCCATCCGTACAACCGCCATCAGACACTTCTCCTCCACCTCCACCTCCACCACCTCCGTCGACAATATCACCACCCCCCACTCCAACAACTCCCCTCCCTCCGCCTCCAATTGATGTATCACCACCACCACCATCTTCTCCCCCTCCACCTCAATCTTCTCCTCCTCCTCCTGTTACGTTATCTCCACCTCAATCTTCTCCTCCTCCTCCTGTAACGTTATCTCCACCTCAATCTTCTCCTCCTCCTCCTGTTACGGTATCTCCACCTCAATCTTCTCCTCCTCCTGTTACGTTATCTCCACCTCAATCTTCTCCTCCTCCTCCTGTTACGTTATCTCCACCTCAATCTTCTCCTCCTCCTGTTACGGTATCTCCACCATCACCACCACCACCTTCGTCCGAAAAGTCACCACCTCCACCTTCACCTCCATCGTATCCCTTCCCCACCACTCCGACTAATTTACCACCACCACCACCACCACCACCACCACCACCACCAACCAAAAAATGTAAACATCCCCCTCCCGCTCAATTCCCACCATTTACTTTACCGTCACCAGACTCGTCACCTTCACCTCCACCAGCTCCATCGCCTCTGTCGATAATATCACCGCCCCCTAATCCAACAGATCCAACCAGCCCTCCTACGATTAGTATATCACCACCACCACCTTCAACACCCGTAACGTCTCCACCTTCCCCTCCACCACCATCTCCACCACCTTCTCCTCCCGTAACATCTCCAACTTCCCCTCCACCTCAATCTTCTCCTCCTCCTCCTGTTCCGTTATCTGCACCACCACCACCCAAAAAACGCAAACATCCCCCTCCCCCTCCCCCTCCATCTCCAACATCCCCGCCTCCTACCTTACCTCCATCTGTACCACCGCCATCTGTCCCAACACCACCAAACTCGTCTCCTTCAACTCCACCACCTCTACCACCTCCGTCAATAATATCACCGCCCCCCACTTCAACAAATCCACCCCCGTCTCCTCCGGTTACTATGTCACCACCACCACCTTCTCCTCCAGGAACATCTCCACTTTCTCCTTCCGTAACAGCTCCACCTTTCCCTCCATCTCCACCTTTACCACCTTCTCCTCCCGTAACATCTCCACCTTCCCCCCCATCTCCACCTTCACCACCTTCTCCTCCCGTAACATCTCCACCTTCCCCTTCGCCTCCACCTTCACCACCTTCTCCTCTTGTAACATCTCCACCTTCCACTTCACCTCCACCTTCCTCAATCTCCACCTTTACCACCTTCTCCTCACGTAACATCTCCACCTTCCCCTCCACCTCCACTTTCACCACCTTCTCCTCCCGTAATATCTCAACCTTCCCCTCCATCTCCATCTTTACCACCTTCTCCTCCCGTAACATCTCCACCTTCCCCCCCATCTCCACCTTCACCACCTTCTCCTCCCGTAACATATCCACCTTCCCCTTCATCTTTACCAACTTCTCCTCCATTAACTTCTCCACCTTTCCCTCAATCTCCACCTTCACCACCTTCTCCTCACGTAACATCTCCACCTTCCCCTCCACCTCCACTTTCACCACCTTCTCCTCCCGTAATATCTCAACCTTCCCCTCCATCTCCATCTTTACCACCTTCTCCTCCCTTAACATCTCCACCTTTCCCTCCATCTCCACCTTCACCACCTTCTCCTCCCGTAACTTCTCCACCTTCCCCTCCATCTCCACGTTCACCACCTTCTCCACCTTCTCCTCCCGTAACATCTCCACCTTCCCCTCCATCTCCACTTTCACCACCTTCTCCTCCCGTAACATCTCAACCTTCCCCTCCACCTCCACCTTCACCACCTTCTCCTCCCGCAACATCGCCACCTTTCCCTCCATCTTCACCTTCACCACCTTATCCTCCCGTAACTTCTCCACCTTCCCCTCCATCTCCACCTTCTCCACCTTCTCCTCCCGTAACATCTCCAACTTCCCCTCCATCTCCACTTTCACCACCATCTCCTCCCGTAACATCTCAACCTTCCCCTCCACCTCTACCTTCACCACCTTCTCCTCCCGTAACATCTCCACCTTTCCCTCCATCTTCACCTTCACCACCTTCTCCTCCCGTAACTTCTCCACCTTCCCCTCCACCTCCACCTTCTCCACCTTCTCCTCCCGTAACATCTCCACCTTCCCCTCCATCTCCACTTTCACCACCTTCTCCTCCCGTAACATCTCAACCTTCCCCTCCACCTCCACCTTCACCACCTTCTCCTCCCGTAACATCTCCACCTTTCCCTCCATCTTCACCTTCACCACCTTCTCCTCCCGTAACTTCTCCACCTTCCCCTCCACCTCCACCTTCACCACCTCCTCCCGCAACATCTCCAACTTCCCCTCCACCTCAATCTTCTCCTCCTCCTCCTGTTCTGTTATCTCCACCACCACCACCCAAAAATTCCAAAAACCCCCCTCCCCCTCCGCCTCCATCACCAGCATCCCCGCCTCCTACTTTACCTCCATCTGTACCACTGCCATCTGTCCCAACACCACCAAACACTTCTCCTTCAACTCCACCACCTCTACCACCTCCGTCAATAATATCACCGCCCCCCACTTCAACAAATCCACCCCCGTCGACTCCAGTTACTATATCACCACCACAGCCTTCTCCACCAGGAACATCTCCACCTTCCCCTCCATCTCCATCTTTACCACTTTCTCCTCCCGTAACATCTCCACCTTCCCCTTCATCTTTACCACCTTCTCCTCCCGTAACATCTCCACCTTTCCCTCCATCTCCATCTTCACCACCTTCTCCTCCCGTAACATCTCCACCTTCCCCTCCATCTCCACCTTCTCCACCTTCTCTTCCCGTAACATGTCCACCTTCTCCCCCACCTCAACTTTCACCACCCTCTCCTCCCGTAACATCTCCACCTTCCCCTTCACTTTCACCAACTTCTCCTCCCGTAACATCTCCACCTTCCCCTCCATCTTCACCTTCACCACCTTCTCCTCCCGTAACATCTCCACCTTCCCCTCCATCTCCACCTTCACCACCTTCTCCTCCCGCAACATTTCCACCTTCCCCTCCACCTCCACCTTCACCACCTTCTCCTCCCGCAACATCTCCACCTTCCCCTCCATCTCCACCTTCACCACCTTCTCCTCCCGCAACATTTCCACCTTCCCCTCCACCTTCACCACCTTCTCCTCCCGTAATATCTCCACCTTCCCCTTCACTTTCACCACCTTCTCCTCCCGTAACATCTCCACCTTCCCCTTCACTTTCACCACCTTCTCTCCCCGTAACATCTCCACCTTCCCCTCCATCTCCACCTTCACCACCTTCTCCTCCTGTAACACCTCCACCTTCCCCTCCATCTCCACCTTCTCCACCTTCTCCTCCTGTAACATCTCCACCTTCCCCTCCATCTCCACTTTCACCACCTTCTCCTCCCGTAATATCTCCACCTTCCCCTTCACTTTCACCACCTTCTCCTCCCGTAACATCTCCACCTTCCCCTCCACCTCCACCTTCACCACCTTCTCCTCCCGTAACATCTCCACCTTCCCCTTCACTTTCACCACCTTCTCCTCCCGTAACATCTCCACCTTCCCCTCCATCTCCACCTTCTCCACCTTCTCCTCCCGTAACATCTCCACCTTCCCCTCCACCTCCACCTTCACCACCTTCTCCTCCCGCAACATCTCCACCTCCCCCTCCACCTCCACCTTCTCCACCTTCTCCTCCCGCAACATCTCCACCTTCCCCTCCACCTCAACCTTCTCCTCCTCCTCCTGTTCCGTTATCTCCACCACCACCACCCAAAAAATACAAACACCCCCCTCCCCTTTCCCCTTCATCTCCAATATCCCCACCTCCTACCTTACCTCCATCTGTACCACCGCCATCTATCATAACACCACCAAACTCGTCTCCTTCAACTCCACTACCACTACCACCTCCGTCAATAATATCACCGCCCCCCACTTCAACAAATCCACCCCCGTCTCCGGTTACTTTATCACCACCACCACCTTCTCCTCCCGTAACATCTCTACCTTTCCCTCCATCTCCACCTTCACCACCTTTTCCTGTAACTTCTCCACCTTCCCTTCCATCTCCACATTCACCACCTTCTCCTCCCGTAACATCTCCACCTTCCCCTTCACTTTCACCACCTTCTCTCCCCGTAACATCTCCACCTTCCCCTCCATCTCCACCTTCACCACCTTCTCCTCCTGTAACACCTCCACCTTCCCCTCCATCTCCACCTTCTCCTCCCGTAACTTCTCCACCTTCCCCTCCATCTCCACCTTCACCACCTTCTCCTCCCGTAACATCTACACCTTCCCCTCCATCTCCACCTTCTCCACCTTCTCCTCCCGTAACATCTCCACCTTCCTCTCCACCAAAATCTTCTCCTCCTCCTCCTGTTCCGTTATCTCCACCACCACCACCCAAAAAATCCAAAAACTCCCCTCCCCCTCCGCCTCCATCACCAGCATCCCCGCCTCCTACCTTACCTCCATCTGTACCACCGCCATCTGTCCCAACACCACCAAACTCTTCTCCTTCAACTCCACCACCTCTACCACCTCCGTCATTAATATCACCGCCCCCCACTTCAACAAATCCACCCCCGTCTCCTCCGGTTACTATGTCACCACCACCACCTTCTCCTCCAGGAATATCGCCACCTTCTCCTTTCGTAACATCTGCACCTTTCCCTCCATCTCCACCTTCACCACCTTCTCCTCCCGTAACATCATCACCTTCCCCTCCATCTCCACCTTCACCACCTCCTCTCGTAACATCTCCACCTTCCCCTTCACCTCCACCTTCATCACCTTCTCCTCCCGTAACATCTCCATCTTCCCCTCCACCCCCATCTTCTCCTCCTGTTCCGTTATCTCCACCACCATTACCAAAAAAACGCAAACACCCCCCTCCCCCTCCCCCTCCTTCTCCAACATCCCCGCCTCCCACCTCACCTCCATCTGTACCACCGTTATCTATCCCAACACCACCAAACCCTTCTCCTTCAACTCCACCACTTCCACCACCTCTACCACCTCCGTCGATAATACCACCGCCCCCCACTTCAACAAATCCACCTCCGTATCCTCCGGCTAGTATATCACCACCACCACCTTCTCCTCCCGTAAAATCTCCACCTTCCCCTCCTCCTTCTGTTCCGTTATCTCCACCACCTCCTCCGTCTGAATTGTCACCACCTCCACCTTCCCCTCCACGTCCACCCTCTCCCGTTCCACTAGTTCGATTATCCCCACCATCACCTAAACCACGACCACCTAGAAAACCACGACCACCTAGAAAACCACGACCACCACCACGACCTTCCCGTCCCCGTAAACCACCCCGCAGTCCCCATCACCATCCTCCTCCCTCTCACCGGCCACCTCGTTATCCGACCATGTCACCGTCTTCCCCGCCACCACACTCACCTCTCTCTCTTCC
This sequence comes from Zygnema cylindricum, assembly GCA_037447655.1. Taxonomy (NCBI): domain Eukaryota; kingdom Viridiplantae; phylum Streptophyta; class Zygnematophyceae; order Zygnematales; family Zygnemataceae; genus Zygnema; species Zygnema cylindricum. The sequence goes on along the minus strand of JBBHKE010000838.1, from coordinate 27,754 downwards.
ATCACCTCCTCCGTTGAAAATATCACCACCCCCCCCCCCCCCTCCGCCTCCCCCTCCCCCCCCTCCTTTTATTCCTATACCCCCACCACTACTTTCTCCTCCCACTCCTCCTCCCACATGTTCCTGCCCATGTGTGGGTCCTCCGGAAGGGCACCATCGATCAGTACTTAGGTATTTCCATCTGACTTCTCTCTTGCATTTGCAATTTCTTTATCCCTTCGGCCCTTTTCCTAGATTTGCTTTTTATTGCTATTTCTTTATCCGTCGGTCTTTTTCCTAGATTTGGTTTTTTATTGTAACACAAGTTCTAAGTGGACCTACACCCATGAAATAGGTTTAAAACTTACCTGGCCACTTTTGCTACAACTTAAAGTACACCAGGGGAATCTAAAAAGGGTTTCCTCGTGTCTCTACTTTCTAAAACCGTTGGAAACAGATTTTTCTCATGACGTGCATACGCCACCTGGCATAAAGAAGGATACAAAAAGTTATTGAGTTTCTGATCTACTTTTTCCTTCATTTCAGTAAATCGTCTGAAATTATTGGCGACCCTCACCTACGAGGAGCTCATGGTGAGCCGTTTGATTTCAAGGGAGTTTCTGGAGGCTCTTACTGTCTCATAACCGACACCAACATCCATATCAACATGCAAACATTTTCAGTTGAAGGAGACGAGAATACCACTGTAAGTGTTTTACCACAAAACAATGATCTATGAGCCAGAGACGAAGATGATATTGTAATAGTTTACTTTTTCCACAAAATAGTGATTTGTGAGCCGATTTGAAAAGAGCACATTATGGTACGGGGTAGGCCGTGATGGAATGTGTTGTCAACCGCTTTTTACATTATAGGTTCTTGACATACATTTCTAATGTTTTTTCAAGCATTACGCTTTCCTACTCTCCTGTGACCCATAAATCATCCTGAAAATTGTCTTACATTTGATTTTTGTCACTATGTTGCAGTATATGGACCAAATCGGTATTCTGTTTGGCCAAGATAGCATAGCTTTGTCAGCTGATACGAGAAAAGACTCTTTGTCTGAATTTATTCAAGGGGAACTTATAATAAATGGTCTTAGACTCCCTGAGGCAGCCATGAGTATGTCCCTCCACTCCCTCACTATCCAACGTACTGAGCGTGAACTCTGGGTGGTTGTACCCAACATAATGAACATATCCATTGATATCACTCGATCCGCCTTTTGGGGGCCGAATGGGCCTGGGAAAAACCATGTAAGTTCACATTTTAACCTTAATGAGCAATACGGGATTAAAAAAACCTTTTCACTGAAACACAGTCCGAACTACATACTCTTACAGGCTGGATTTGCCGGGGAAGTATACATTCATACATTCCCATGATTTAAAATCTTATTTATTACATTCTCACAGATTGTAATCTCATGATCCGGGAAATGTTATCGGAGAGGAATATAATAACATTATGACAAGGCGAAAATCCATATGAAAGTTTCCAAAAATTGCTAGAGTTTGCATTGAGCTGTCAATTGATCACAGAAATTACTGAAATAACTTTTTATCTTGTTTTAAACTTTTCTGCAGTTGAATATCCATATCCATTCCCTCGCTGTCTCGCCACGAGTCCATGGAGTCCTTGGGCAAACTTATAGTCAGACAAAGGAAGTTTTCGAACGCATAAAGGAAGCTGACGGGAAAGCCTCCAAACTTATGGAAGGAAAAGAGGAAGATTATCGAAGCACAAACATCACTGCTTTTGACTGTAGATTCAACCGATATAATGTGAGTTTTAACAACCTGAGTTCGTGGTACATTGCCCATCACTATTAGAGTTTTAAGTTATAAATCAGTGTTAAAAGAACTATGGAGTGCACAAAAATCTGCCACCTCTTCTAAAATAATTTAGTGTCATACATTCTAATTTCGCATTTACACAAATAATTCTTAAATTTTTAAATAATGTTAGGATCGTAGGAGTTCTCACCAATACTAATTCACTCATGCTAAGAGAAATTTTGGCGAAAAACACTTTACGTTTTGTATGTTTACTTTTTCTTTTTTTCTTGCCCAGGATGCCAAAAAACCAGAGTTTGCCGGGAGAGTTCACATGAGGCGGTTGCTCGTTCAACAGAAAAGCATGTAAAAAAGCTTATTTACCATCATAAAAAGTTTACCGTTGCTGTTGGGATAAACTCAAATCTTTACTCGCAGGTGTACTCTGTTTGGCTAAAGTTGTTTCTGTTGTTTCTTATTTAAATTTGTTATTTTTCTGAGGAACCAAGATTGTTATCTTAGCAATCTAAAAAGTTGCATTTTCTAGAGCAACTGGGGTATTTTTCAGCCCAAAAATTAAGTTTTTTAAGTAGATGCGATAGATGTTGCTATGTGCTGAATAGCAGCAGATATTGTGTGTACAACGTCGCGACGCTTTTGGTCGGAGGTTTATTGTTTAGCTGGTATCATGAGGACAGACTTAGGAAAAAACAATTTATTTTTGTATTCAATCATCCATGAAGAAGAAATCTAATTTTTCTAATTTTTTTATGTCTTCTGGCTAATATTGAAGAAAAAAAACATCTTTTGTTTCTGTCTGCTTTTATCAAGTATAAGACTTTTTAAAGAAAGCACGATGGTAAACCATCTAGGACATTGAACAAAAATGAAAGGCAAAAGGACGAAACTGAAAAACGGAATGTGGGAGCAAACTAAAGGGGAAGCAGTGCAAAAGAGAATTTAACACACAAACAAGGGGAAGTCAACAAAAGGCGTTGAAAGGAACAAAAAACAAGTAACAATGAAATAGTGTACCCAAAACAAAACTGCTTAACCAAACTAAACGGGTTGGCGAAGCACGGTAAGGGGGATCTAAAACACGTTGTGCATCGATGAAAGCAATAGAAGATTGGAGAAGGACAAAAGCTTGCAGTTGTTGTGCAGCCACAGTTAAACAATTGACAAAAAAAGGTTCGAAGGGAGGGGGCTCCCTCCTTTTGAAACAACGCCAACCACAAGAGCAGAGAAAAATATCCAAAGGAACTCCCAAACAACCAAGCATCTCCACCGCCAAAAGAAAAAAGTCATCAATAGCATAATGGTGGTGGGTGCATGATCACATTCTTCTCGACAGCGTCACAAGCGGTCACCCCAGCATGTCGAGCCTGTTTTGACTGTAACTAAGGCATAGTTCGCAAAAACAATGTCATGAAAAGTTAACGGGTAGCATTGAGCAAAACATATCAATCCACCGCAAAGGAGTTATGTGAAACCACCTGATGAACTGAACCCCCCCCCCTTCGAAGCAATAATTGCAATAGTGTCCCGGATAGTTTTGTCTGCCTGAACCACATTTCCCCATGGGAGCAATATGGATACCTTTGGGCTCCAGGACATGGTTGCACGAGACAACGAGAGAGCTGAGTGAAGGTTGTTAAGGGCGGTCAATCCTGAACCTGGGGGCGGCGGTGAATTGAGTAAGTGTGATATGTAGAGTGGAAAATATAGGTGTAACCAATAGCCAAGCTCCAAAGCCAAGGCCCCGTAGACGAAAAAACAGGCATGCAAAGAATTAGAGGGACCTGGGGAAGCTCTATTATGTCGGTGACTACCTTACCAAAAATTATAAGCGGGGAGAAAACCAGTATGTCCACTAGCCAGTGCTCATCTACTTTCTTTGGGCATATCTTTTTCAATGTCACCAGCCCTAAAAAAGAACCCAAAACACACTTTCATATTTATTAGTGTTGTGTATCGGTAAGGATTTGCCGATAACCGATATGGGCCTTTTTTTGGGGACCCGATAATCGATATATTGGTACGATATATCGCTATCGGTCTTATCGCCGATAAGTAGCCAATAATATCGGCTACTTATCGGCGATAATGCCGATAACGATAACTATCGGCGATAACTGTACGAGCCGTACAGATAAATGTACGGCATGTACACTCAACTGTACGTCTTATTCCCCCGACGCGCCCTACTCACAACCCCTGAGGTACCTACCAATCAGATCATTTGTACAAGCCGAAAGTACAGTAGCCGGCATAAGATGTGTACGTCTTTAGTACGGCTCCACTTAAAACGATGTACCTTTCACATCCGACGCCGTGGCTTTGTCCCTTTATTTTTTGGGATCCACTGGAAACCTGCCACGTGTCAATCCGTCGGCTTTTTTGGCAAAAGCCGCCAAAAAGCCATTCCGAGATGTCGGCGCTCACGCTGACCGTCCGCTCGTATTTTCTCATTGAATGTCGTCCGTTCGATTCCGGCGGCGAGCATAATGTTATTTTGCATCCGTTGTACTTTGTGTCCGCCGTCTTTTTACCGTTCCATGATAATCAGTTTATTCGTACAATTCCGTACGTTCCCGTAAAATTTATGTTCAGTTAACCGCCCAAAAAGTACTACAAAGTGCAACGTATTATTTCGTCAAATTGTGTACATTTCCCGTAAAAAACTTTACATTTCTAGTAAATTTTCCGTTCAGTTTACCGGACAGAAAGCACTCCGGACAGAAAGTACAGAAAGTACAAATATATCGGGACCGCTGACCGTTCGATAACCGATATCTATCGGTATCGGTGTTATCGCGATAAGTTTTTTACCGATACACAACACTAATATTTATACACATATATATTAGCACAAGAGAAATCAGAATATGTTCACCATGCTAACGCGAAGTGTAACTATTCCACATTGTTTTTCTGCCGATGCCTGTCATAAGTGGACAAATAGAATCCACTGTTAGAATATGGTCTCTAGATAGAATATGATACAAGTACCTCACACGACTTACCTTACACATATACATATTTCACACAATATAATTCAAGCCAAGCCATATAATTCACACAATATTACTGTTCCGATTACAATGATCCAAGAGAATTTCAATGTACAAACGGAAGGAGGATAGGGAAATGATGTAAGTATATTAAAAAACATCAGTCTGCGCGCAGGTTGTTGTGCCTACATGATAACAACTATTTTTCATGCTACCAAAGTTTTTCATGAAAGATAGAATTTCACATTACCACGATTCCACATTTATCACTAGAGAACTTCAAGAAGTGGTAAACAAGACTACCGATCCCTGTTAGGGTTGGAAATTTTTTGTGCACTAAAATGTCTTTAATTTTAATATCAACCGTTGAATTTCTTTGAGGGAACACTCGCAAGGTTACCCTTTGACATTCCAATCCCGATGTCAAGATTAAAATTCTAAAGCTCTATCATGAGAAGAGGCACTGTTAGCCATAGTCTTATAACTTGGCTTGGTATATGTGTTCCCTATTTAACAATATCTACCATGCCTACATCTATTTTGAGACGGAAAACCTCCCAACACCTGGATAGAAATTTAAGCAGGCGAAGATACTAGAGAACCTGATGTACTCTTACTTCACATCTGCTAAATTCCTTTGGATTTAAAAAGTAGCTAGACCGTGAGTGAGACACAATGTGAATGTACAAAACCTGCCCACTGTTTTAAACACATTTAGATATCGCTGCCCACTTAAAGCTCACCTAAAATCGTACATTTGTTATAATCTGTCATCATGTTCTCCATAAAAGGATTAAAAATATCCCAGAGAACCATATCCGAGATGTTTAATTGATATCTGCAATTGAAATATGTTTGATTGCCACATGCTTTGTTGTACACTTAACACCATAATGGGCCTGAAAACACTAAATTAACCTGTCAATTTTTGAGTCTTGCACTAAGTAAAATAGGACTGCAAATGCCCAATTAAACTCTTCCTTGACATATGTGAAATAATGTGGCCAGAGCACATCCATGCTACCCAGCAATAACTATTAGGGTAAAACATTTTTGGACAGAGAAATTTTTCTCATCGCGCAGTTTTCCAATTTTCAACCGTGACATCAAGATCGAAGGGTAAAAGTGTTTCGCTTGCTTGCCTCAAAAAATCCAAAAGGTCAGCCACAAAGTCAAACGCTAATGTTTGGCTCTAATAACGACGGAACGTGTAGCATTCAGAATAATATAATGTGCAGTGTAAAAATTACAAAACACTTTGAGGAGAGCATGTTAGAGATTTCTTTCAATCGTTACAGAACAAAAAAAATAAAACACTAGACAAACAATGATACTCCATCGACCACGACATTCCCCCAATAAAACAACCCATATGTGGATAAATTTCCATTAATAGCTATTGACAGAGGAAGAACCGTTATTTGCTTCAGGCATAACAACAGTGGCGCTTAATAGATCTCATCATCTGGGATTATTGGAATCAAAAAACTTCGATCTGCAGTAAGAAAATCGGGATTAGATTTGACCCTTTCAGGGACAGGGAGGAGGGGAATCACGGTGTCTTTATCAATCACTCCATCGATTATTCCGTACTCCATGGCCTCCACAGGTGACATGTATCGATCTCTATCGATGTCCTTTTCCACCTGAAAATTTTAAAAACGAGACATGAAAAGCATCAATATTTGAACAATTGTGGCCTTATTGACTAATAAACAATACAAATGACCCTTACAATCACATTTTCCAGCCATTTTTGAATATAAGGGAATTTAGGATATTTTAAGATTTATTTTAGGATATTTTCAGACCTAGTAGATAAGTCTAAACGTTTTATTTTTTGATAGAGAGAATGTAATAGATAGTGTTGTGTATCGGTAAGGATTTGCCGATAACCGACATGGACCTTTTTTCGGGTACCCGATAATCGATATATTGGTACGATATATCGTTATCGGTGTTATCGCCGAAAAATACCCGATATTTATCGGTATTTATCGACGATAACACCGATATCGATAACTATTGGCGATATATGTACGGACCGTACATATAAATGTACGGCCAGTACACTCAACTGTACGTCATATTCCCCGGACGCGCAGCGGACCCCCTTCCCTCCTATTTCGGTAAAAAATCACGATTTTTCCTTGATTATTTATTATTTAAGGGGGTTTTACTTGGGTTCCACGCTCCCATACCCTTCCTCAATGTCCTTTTGACTGTTAGTTACGCCCATAGATGTCCAAATCGTACGGATTTGGACTTTTCTGTTATAATTACGTAATATTTGTCGATTTTATACTTTTCGTAAAATTCGTATAGATTTCTCTGTACAGACATGTACGAAAAGCGAAATACTAGAAAATCCTTAAAAAATCTTTAAAATTACGAACAAGTAACATAAATGTACGAAATTATACGGAAAGTGTACCCTTCAAACCTAATAATTCGGCAAATCTTTGTCAACCGTACTGAAATATATAGGAACGTACGGCAATGTACCCTATAAACCCTAAAACCCCCCCTTATAATAACCCTAAGTAGTACGAATATGTACAAACATTGCACGTAAATATACGAAAAATGTAGCGCAGCTGTACTGAAATATACGAAATTGTACGGCAATGTATCCTCCAAACCCTAAAATTAATATCCCTAACAAGTACGGAAAATACGGCCACTGTACGTACATGTATGAAAAGTGTGCGGCAGTTATACTGAATATACGGAATTTAAGGAAATGTACTCTAAAACCCTAAAAATCATTTATATAACCCTAGAAAGTACGGACATATACGGACACTGTATATAACTGTACGAAAAATGTACGGGTGCAATGGAAGGTACTTTATTATACAAAGTCAATAATATAATACAGTATGTTATAAAGTACTATTGTATGCATACTATATTTTTTTAAGTTATCGCCGATATGGAATTTGTTGGTCTCAGACCGATATATCGGAACCTCTGACCGTTCGATAACCGATAACTATCGGTATCGGTGTTATCGCGATAAGTTTTTTACCGATACACAACACTAGTAATAGATCTCTGCAGAATAATCACATGCAATTTCATGCTTATTGAGACTCTTACAAAAATACTGTAATACAGTACAACCAATTTCTTCGTTTTACTCTATCATCATTTGCCCATCACCGTTTTCAGACTCTAAAATCTCCAAGCAGAAAATGTACCAAAAAAAACTTTCACACTGAGTAAGCTAATTGAGTTTCTACAACCTAAAAACAACTTCCATAAAAAGATTCTGAAAACAATGTAGCATGGCCTATAACTTTAGCGAAATCGAGACTAAACTGCACATATTCTAAGTATTCCTTCGTCAACATTGCCTATCAAGAGCTTCAATGAGGAGCGGGACATCTATAAATCACATAACAACTATACCCTAATATAATAATATCACCGTAATCAGTATGGACCACAACACAAGTCATCTGTGAATATCCGTAACTCTAGACAAATTTGAGATGTTCCATATCACTTTTAAACCTCTCTTATGTACCGTAGACAACAAAATTTCAGGTCAAAATCCTGTAGTCCAAACGAATCACATCAAGCAATCACAAGTTTTGGGGTGTAAAACAGTGTAGATAGTTTTGCAAAAGTACCCTAAGTTTTGATCTTCGCAGTTGTGCCCTTGATCCAATTTTCAGATGAATAAGATATCCCCAAACAAATATTCTTGTTAGACTGAGCAGTACATTCAGTATACAATGGCTCGTAATTAAAAACTCTATAAGGACAAACCCTTCAAGACCAATCTACACGGAACAACCAGTCGCATGACGATTTGTACTATGTTGGAGTCTCTTGAAGCTTAGCTTCACTATTTTGTACTTTACTACGCACCACTGAGTGCAAAGTAGTGCTGTTAGAACTATGGCAAGACATGATGGACCTCCCAATCCTCATATACAAAACGTCCAAAAAGGCCATTTTTCGGCCTCCCAGCAACCAATCTGGAAAAAAGTCTGACCTGTTCGTAAGACTTGTTTGTAATTTGTGCCAAAATACTTGTGATGTTCTTCTTGTGGTACATAATCTCCTTCGCCTGGATCTCGACATCAATTGCCTGTCCGCTTGCCCCTCCAAGTGGCTGATGCATCATAATTCTGGCGTTAGGCATGGCCAATCGACGGCCTTTGGAGCCTCCGGCGAGAACAACTGTGGCCGTGGACGCCGATATTCCGAAAGCAATTGTGGAAACTTCGGCACGACAAAGCTGAATAGCATCATAAATAGCCATTGCAGCACTGCAACCAGAGACGGAAGAATTTACACCAAACACAAAGGGTTTCATATCCTCTACATAATGTTAAATTCTGTAAAAAATACGATTAGTTAACACCGTAAATAGTCATAGCAACTGAACCAATGGTAGATATAATAATGCCGTGGAAGAATTCAATAAAGGGTCTCTCAAGTGTTTTACATCCTCTTAAATCATTTTACTGAAATTGGTGAATGCTTGGGTTTTATAGACACAAACTGGTTCCAAACTTGTACGTCATAATCAAATTGCTCAGAGAAACATAAACACACGGACCAAATCCTGAAAATTGTATTAAATTTTGCCTGCACCATAAAACTGTTCTATCGCCAAAAGCCTCGTCTCAAGTCAGTCACTGCCGTGACATAGACAAAGTTGTATCTGAGAGAGCAATGTGACTCTTCAGTGTCTTCTCCTACTTTTAAATACAAATTACTCTCCTTCAATTAAGCTGCTGTAGAAATAATCCCTCATTTTAATTAGTGAAAAGAAAAAGAAACAAAAACATATAAAAGCAATTGAAAACAACTCAATCCTAGAAAATGCCGAGCACAAAGAAAAACAGTACTTGCTCTCTATCTCTTCTTCTCCCCCCCCAAACTAAATCACCAAGATTAACCTTGAAATAAAAATCCCACGATCCATCAATTTTAGTTCAAGAATCATTCCATCTCACCCAGTAGTCTATATCCCCTTTTTTCCCTCTCCTCTTCTTCTCTCTCTCCTCTCATCATTCCTCTTTCTCCTCTCATCCTCCCTTGTCCAGTCACTCCCTCTGAATGTCCACTTTCTTTCCCCAATCCAGTAGCCTCCCAGTCATTCCCATTCCCCTATACGATGTTTCCGACAAAATCCTAAATCCTCCCAACCCTAAACCCTCCAAACAGCAGTTTACACGTGTCTTCACCTGATGCTGCCACCTGCGCAGTTGACAAAAAGTCGAATCTCCTTATTTGGATCTTGTGCGTCCAATAGCAAAAGCTGACTCACAATGGCGTCAGCCACATAGTCGTCCATTTGGCTACCAAGAAAAACAATCCTCTGTCTCAAAAGCAGACTCATGACGTCAGCTTCGGCTGAGCGTTGCATCATCATGCCACCTGATCCGCTCATTGGCATGGATGACTCCCAATTTTTGTTTTCACCAAATCCTAAAACACTGCCGGAAATGGCTACGATTTCCCGTCTTTTCTGCTGTTTGTTTTGAGTATTTGAGAAACTGTTTGTGAGTTTAAGGCCACTAGGGAAGTTACTCTTCAGAGAGGAGGAAGGAATGGAAGAAGAGGAAGACGACGAAGGGAGACATGACTCTAATTTCAATAAGCTGAGAGAAGTACAGGAAGCCATGGTCGCCATAGCCTAGTAAAAAGCTTAAATAAGAGCTTTACTAACACTAGGGTAGTGCTCTACAGGCGTAGCACGTGACACGCAAGGAGCTGACACGTGGCCACTAACTACAAGACCAGAATCAACTCGTCAAGTTTCACGGAAGGAAAGTTTCTGAAGATACCTTCTCTGAATCATCCGTCATCCAGAAAAAATTGTGAAGACTGAACTCTCCGTCACTTTCAGGGTTTTAGTTTCGGTTTGAAAGGTCCATGGCCAGGTGGCCAACGCAGGAAGTGACACGTGTCATCTCCTCAGCTTGCTCGCGAAGGCTTCCTTCGCCGAACATTTCGTCACCTTCTGTTTCTATTCGTTCCTCTTCTCTGTTCTCATCTGATTTCAATCATATTCTTTTTAAAAGGAGTAAAACGCAAACTAACTTAGGCGGATGCTTAATTAATTTCATGGCTTCCATACAGATGCCTAGAGTGGTTGAACCCAGAGTTTGTAATATTGTTAGTGAAAATGCGTTTGGTATTGAAAGAGGTGTTGGGAAAGGTCATGTGAGAATGAGCAGTAGTCGAAGGTCAATTTCACGTATCAGCTGTTTAGGGAATTCAGGAGAATCTGGCCAGGTGGTTGGAGGCAGTACAGAGCGCCGCGTGGCACCTCCTGATGTTGCTGATCTGGCAATGCGAGCACGACTGGCGATTTCACCAGAAGAAGTATGTGTGTGGGTTTGTGATGATTGAGAAAATCGGAGATAAGTAATGGTTTTCTTTCTAAAAGAAAGCGATTCTTATTTTTTTTTGGCATTATTGCCGTCCAGAAATGTTTGGAGGTGAAGGATTTGAAGTTAAAAAGTGGTGTAAATTCTATGGTTTTCATTTGATTGAGGATGTGAAGCTATACTGATGATTTTGGAATCCTGATTTAGAGGAAAAAAAAAAAAAAAACGGCCGGAAGTTTAGAGTTTTTCTTCTGCGTGAAGCAAGCCTATTTGTAGGGCTGCTCTGAAATTTTAGGACATCTGCACCAGTCGATATGTGAAAGTACGACATCTAGAAATGTGCTAATTTCCTTTTTGCAAAAGAAGGTGAATGGAAGTAAGAGCCTCAAAATTCCTTTTTTTTTTCAACCATTCAACCTTTTCATGATAAACTCACGGAGATGGAATTCTCAAGATGGAAAATAGCAAGTTGAAAATCCTTTATACAATTGTGTTAAATTTAACAAAAGGTCATTTTTTTTGAAGCAATCTTTGCATGCTTCTATGCAATTTGTTCACCTTTACCTGTTGACACGTAATTTTCTCCTTGTGGGTCAGATGGTGGATTTTGGTGAATCACTGGGACGGATTGTGGACTGGTATGTTTCTCATTCTGGTAATGGTGCTTGGTTTTTTAATTAAATAAAGCCATAGTTAGTGCTACTGCTGCCAATTCTAGTCGAATCTGGCTAGTGGACATATGCTACAGGACATTTTTTACTTGCCTTTTTATCTTCCACCTTCAGTAAAATTGTTTTACAAAATTTGTATTGAATTCATGTACTCCTTTCATCATATTCATCTATTATGGGCTTTCCTTGGAGATGAAACCAGTAGATCATGATCATGAAGTTATTGAATAATTATGTGTACGAGTGTAACGCAAAAAAGAATGTGTGTGTCAATGTTGGTACCTCTCAAAATTGTCTCTTTTTAAATTTAGTTTGAGATTGGAGAGTCACTGGGAGGGATATATCATATGTTTGTGTGAGATTGTAATTGTTTTGAGAAAAAGTTCTAAATTTTTTTTTTTTTTGGTGGCTCATGAGTGTTGTGAATGATGTTGTTATCAAGGAATTTGACTTGAAAAATCTGTGGTTGAAGTTTTAAAGAAAAAAAAAATTGATATTTCAGATGAGGATTCTTTTCACTGCATTTGAGGGATTTTGAGTATTTTTATCTTTTCTGGGATCAAAAAATATTCTGCGTGTATGATCCTGTCTGATCTGGACTTCACAGGGATTTTTTCCCTGGTCCACTTCTTTTAATATCGAACTTGATTGTGTCACTTACGAGTGTTTAAATATAACGAAATGGACACTCTTGCAAGGGAGAGGGGAGAGATATGATTATTTATTTATTTCAAGGTTTTTATACTGGAAAGTAAGTCTTCTGACTCGCTGCAATTATTAACAATTTTTTAAAATCTGTGGTTCCTTGACTTTGTTGAATATGTAATCAGAATATGGAATCAGAATATGGAATCTACTTCCGATCGTTATCTGTATCTTTTCTGAAAGTGCTTTTTGTATTATTGCAGGTTTGGGCAGTTGCAAGAAATTAATGTGGATTCAGTTCCACCAGCAGTTCGCGTCGGTATTTCCAAATTTCACAAAGACCAAATTACCTTTTTATTAATTCCCAATTTGTTTTGGTTTTCTGAATCGGTGGAGGTTTCTAGAACGTCTAGCCATGTTTAGTCGCTTTTTGTTTGATTTCTTGTTAAAATCTTTTTTATTTTCGTCTTTTTTTTGTATGGTTATGGCTCATGGAAACCGGAAGATTGTCTTTTCATCCACTTCTAGAGATCATAAACGCAGTAAGGTTAACACAGGTGTGACCCTTGAAACTGCTGTTTTGTGCCACTCTCTTCTCTTGTTTTCTTCCTCTTGCCCTCTCCCTTCCTCTACTTTTCATTCCACTCATTCTCCCTATCCCTCTCCCTCTCACCTCGTTTGTTTCCCTTAAGCCTTAATCCTGGATCACTCTGGTTGACAGGGGAAAGTGAGGGTGAATCTTTTACCCGACCGGACGTTCCAGTTGTATTTGCTGCGAGGTATACCCTTTGACCTTCGTTGACTTTTGAGGACTGCTCTTGAATTTTACAATCTCTGTTGACTTTGACCTCTCTCTGTAACCCATTTGTTGTAACCAGTTTGGATTACACTCTTCTTGAATTTTTATTGTTTATTACCTTTCAGGCAAAATCAAGAAAACTCTTTCTTGTTTGGCTTCAAATACGGTGTGAAAGTGGAACGCAACTAATTTGAAAACATAAGGCGTGAAATTGTTTGGACTGTTAGTACAGTTTTTGCAAATGTTTTTTCCAATAAAATTGAAAAGAAAATATGAAGGGAATTGTTGGGACAGGGAATCTATGCTGGAGCAAGTACCAGAAATGGAGGGAGCTTTTCTGAAAGTGCCTAAAGTCATGGCCGAAAACTCTGAAGGCTAAACGTTTTTTCCAGGCTTTTTTAACAAATTCTTTTGTTTTTTGCACTGTCATCCTTTTTGCAATTTGTTGTTTTAGCGTTTTTTCAGCAGATACATCAAAATGACATTATTGGACGTTAGGGAAAAGCTCCCTTATGGAAACTTGCCATGTTTCTGCTCTCTCCGAAAACCTTTTTGAAGACCTTTGTTATTGTCTCTAAAAAAAGAAGAATATATGTTATAATAATACGCGAGAATGTTGTTTTCCATGTGCATACTTTAGGTCATTCTGTCGTTTAGACCATCTTTTCTTTTACATTATCATTTAGGCGGTGTCGTTTTTGTGGCAAAGATATTAGGAACCGGTAATACATTAGTTTTCTTAACTCTTTGATGCGGTTATTTGGAGTGTATAAATCTCAAGCACATTGTATGCGAAGTTTTTTCAGTTATTTGCCGGGTACCAATGAAGTTTAACTTTCTTTAGGTTTTTTTTTTTGTAGCTTTCTATTCAATGAACTTGCTTGGATGGATGGGATTCGGATTGCTGGTTAAGTGAGTTTTCTCGTCAACTCTATTAGGGCTTTGCTTTACCCATTTTGGACGGTTAAAAGTCACTACAGATGTTAGAAAAATGCACTATTGTAAACATGTACAGTACTGTGTATCGCTCAGGTCCCCTTTTCTCTGCGCACACCTGTCCGGTTTTCATTTGGACACAGCCAATTGGAAAGAAAGAACCTTGCCTTTCCTGACAACAAGTGAGCATGGAGAAAAGTGATTGAGAAGGCCGAAGAAAACATTAATGCTAATAGCGATACACAATGTACTTTGAAAATCAATCATTTTTCTGTAGTGTCCTTAATTATGTAGAAAAATTCTCACATAATTGTCTATGTCTATCATTTCTCAGAGTGATGCAAGAGTGTTTACACCGTGTGAACTTGTGCATCCACATTTGTTCCGAGGAAGAGAATTGAGTGAGATCTATAAGTCTCCTGGAGGGAAGTTGACAGAGGTTTGCATTTGTTTTTAAACACATGTTTTTGCATATTGTTCATTTGAGTTTTAATTTTCTGGAGGTAATGATTTGGTTTTTGAGGATATCAACCAATTTCTTTGCACCAACTGTTATACTATTGCCAAATTTGTACTTTTGGTGTTTTCAGCCATCAGTGTCTCTTTCATTCTGCTTCTGATCTGTAAGTAGGAGAAGAAAAAAATGAAAGCATTTCATTACTCAAATACATTATAAGTTTTCGTCACTTTTCGCATTCTTTTCTCCTTTTCTCCCATTTTCCATTATTTAGAAAAAAAAAGCAATTATTTGCATTATAAATTGTCTTCAGATTTGATCACTTGAATAATTTGTCACGATAATTTACATCATGTTACTGTAAGGACACATTTTTCCCTGAAATCATGAAAATATTATGAAAATATTTGCAGTTCCTTTATGCGTATTTTTCAAGTTAAGTAGCCTGATTGATACATGGTATTGCAACAATATTGCTACAAGAAAGACTAATTTTCAATTGATTGAGTTGGTCTACAAACATGACCATAGCAAATTGTTTTACAATAATCACAAGACTTATCCCATATAATAATTATGTCTATTTTCCTGTCTTTTTCTTTTCCTCCTATTTTTTGGGTGTTATTTTTTCCCTTTCGATAACTATCACATAAATAGATACAACAAACCATTGCCCGAGAACACGCTAAATGAGTTTTTGTATTTTGTCACTTTCTGCACTATTTACTTTATGAGCAACCAACATAAAAGCACCAAACAGAATTATAAACTAATCTGTAAAAACCAAAAAATATATATTAATTTTCATACATCCATTAAGAACATAAATTTTGATCCATAAAACTATTCCTTTCACAAATTCGTTGGCACAACTGAGAAATATTCTGCGACGTTTGTCGCGTTGAAAGGTTTGTCAAAAAGAACAGCTCTCAATTTTACCAAAAACACTTCAAAACTGCTCTGGTGCGACAATAGACTGAAGCGAATATACTCGGGACCCATCCCAAAAAGGGGTCCTTCTCGCCCTAATAGTTTGTACTTGGTGAATAGTTGAGCGCAATTAAGATCTATCGGCCACTGACAGCGGAGCCATAAATAAGCTGCCCCCCCCCAAAAAAAAAGAGAGGGAGAAAAATCAAACAGATAAAGAAAAAGAGAATCATTTAGTACAAACTCGAAACATATTAGTGTGGGCTACAGATGCTCAAATAATCTTATCAAAGACCCCTAAGTAAGTTGACTGAAATTTCGAGGATTTCAGCTCTTTTCTGTACCTTTCCCCTTCTTTCCTTTTTCATGCCCTCCCACTTTCCTTGTTTTACCCCGACGTCATTCTTCTCTTTTTTGCCTACAGTGGATACCTCAAACTGGAGGTTCTAGTTTTTGAAGTTGTAAAGACGTGCATGTTTTTGCAGGGTTGAGAATATGCTCAGAGCATTCTCTCTAATCAAGGTTGAAATGCGAACTTTAAAGACATAAACGCAGTTTTTCTCCCAAATTACCACTCAAAAAAAAAAACCAAAAAAAAGTCGGGAATTCGCACTTGGATAAAACGGCCACAGACCTTATCTTTACTTTTTAAAGAAATGAAAAAAGTAGGAAGGGGAGGGAGAGGGAGAGGGAGAGAGAGGGGGGGAGGAGGAAGGGAGGGGAAGGAAGTGGAGGAGGGAGGGAGGGAGGGAGGAGGAGGGTGGGAGGGAGGAGAGAGGGGAGACACAGGCATAAAGAAACAGCCCATATTCGCCTGGACAGGATTCTCACCTGGTGGACTCCCTTGGACGTAAAAATTTTGTGAGCCATGGCCACCCTAGCATTCGGCCCAGCTTCCAAAAACAAACTTTTCAAGGCTGCCCATCTTCCTTGCATTAGGGCAGCTGCATATGAAATACAAAGCTGTTTCTTCGAATACATAAGAACATCCTCAAACCCATTAATAGGTGCTTTTGGAGGATTTCCTTCCTTTTCAATTCCAGAAAGGAGAGAGGTAAGCAGTTGGGCAGCTCGTAATTGCGATTCATGTGCAACCCCAAGGGACATAAAAATAAGGTAAAGTTGCATTTTTTGCGCTACAATTGGGTCTTTCACGAAAGCCCAGCTGTGAAAAACAAATAAGCGGAAAAATACAGAGTCAGAGAAGTGATAAAATGAAACGAAAGACAAAATAGAGGCATGGAAACACTGGAAACACCATTAAAGTGGTCCATACCAGTTATAATTTCATTTGAAATAATGATGTTTTACTAAAAGTGGAAGTAGCTAAATATGGTCGATACAAAACAAGAGTTAGGGTGGAATTCAATCGATTCAGTAGAGTTTTACTATAATTAGTGTGGATGTGCTATGATCATAAAATTGTTAACAGTTTCACACTAATTTTGGTAAATATAGTATAGATGTTTTATATTCTCAAACAAGAGTTTGCCGATAGATTTCTGAAGTTTCCAAACAGGAAAAAGTAGATGAGAAACAAATCTCGAAAAAGAAAAAAAATGCTCGAGACAAAAAGACAGACATGACAAAAGACAAAAATAAGTGGGTCGGAGCAAGAGAAACCAGATAAGGGCTTACCCAATTCGACTCCCAGCATGACCGGTAAGTTTTGAAAGAGTAAACATTATTAAATCCTCATCGACGGGGCCCCAAATTGGGGTAAAATGAGGCCAATAATACGCCAAATCAAAAATAGGAGTCGCATTTGGACCCGTAAGGTGTGGTTTTCGAAGAAGTCCATCCGGATTATTGGGAGTTGTGACTAATTCGATCGTTCGTTTGGCCTTAAGAACTTGAGGAGAAGAGGTATTTCCGCCCCATGAAAGTAGTGTGGATTTCATGGCTGGAGGCACCATATGATAAAGCTGTATAGAAAAAAGTTATAAAAAAATGAAAACCTAATCTTTCCTCGATATCCCAACTGCCAAAACAACCATATCCTTGACACATGAATTCTTTCATGACAAAAAATGCTTTTTTTTTGCACTCCATTACTCAAAGAAAAGATAAGAGCAACTTTAATTTTGATATCCAGTTTGCTAAAACACACTTACTTTTTATACACAAATATTAAACAGTTTTGATTCCAATACTCAAGCAGTAAAAAGCTCAATAAAACCCAAATATTAGAAAACAACCACGTTTTCCTTATTCAAAAGCTTTAATACTAGTCAATCTTAAGATCGAAGAAGATGAAAGTAATTACAAGTACAAAAATGATAGCTAAAAACATCTTAATTCCACGAGATAAAACATTTAAAAAACAGAATATCCCTAAGACCCAACTGTTATAAACTCATTATACCCAGAAGCGAAAGCCTTTCAAACCGCGGAAAAAACACATAATAAGTTTTTTACCTGATAGTGAGGATCAGCTGCCGTCACCATAGCTGGTTCTTCGATTGTTTCGTCAGTTAGTGCAAAAATTGCCGCCATATAAAGTTGAGTCGATCCCGTTCCAATGACAAGATGTCTATTTTCAGTCACCGCATTTCCAACAACTTCGTGGACTCGCCGAATCAATTGTTCGAGGGCCCGAAGAGAGAAAAAGGATTCTTGTCCGTTGTTTTCGTATCCCATTCGGTACGAACCGGGAACCACTAACTTGCTACTGGCATCATTCTCTTTCCAGTAACAATCGAACATTCGAGGACTTCCACTGCAAATTTCACAGAAGTACAAATAGGAAGGGTAACATAACACAAACAGGAGAAAGAAGCGTCCAAATGAGCACAGAAAAGGGAAATAAGGTTAACGAAAACTAGGCAAAAGTAAAGAAATCATTCCATTCCCACCGTTAGTGTTGTCTCGACTATTATAAGCTAAGTATATTTAAAGTGACTTACATGATGTTACATTTATTTACTAATTCTAGTAAAATAAAATTAGAAAACTTTAGATCATTTGACGGCTTTTTCAAATTCTCCAGTGAAATTAAGCCTACTTAAAGGGTTTATAATACATTAAAGAATTCCCTGACATGAGATAGTTATATGTGAGAGATATACTAAATTTGGTGTAAATTACCACTGGTAATATAAGTATAGATGTGCTATTTCCCATTCAACACATATTCGTCTAATCAACTTTAGAAATATAGCTTACATCACAACTCTTTGCAAAAAATTTCAAACAAGAAAACAATTTGACATATTCTATCTCAAAAATAAGTTCCAAAAAGAGCCCAATAAAGCCAAAAGACCGCACAAAATATCAAAATAAACACCAAAAACACAGAAATTGAAAGGCAATCCTTATACCTGTTTAAATCAAGAACACAATTTTCGTCCAGTTCACTGCAATCTTCTCCTTTATAACATGGATGACATTCACAGATAGGACTTGCATTGGGTCCGTACAAAACATCTTGATAAACATCTCCGTTTTCGGAACAACTAACTTTTTCGACCGAAATTTGGCCAACCAGAGAAGTTATTTTGCTGCCCGAACGACAACAGCAAATTACAAGCCAGAGGGCAAAAAACGTAGTCGTCACGACAAGGAGTTGGAATTGTCGGGGAGGGAGGAGAAAGGGATTTGTCTTCCTCTTCATAGGTTGGGGAAGGAAAGGTGTTTTTGTATAGGAATCACGTTCTCTTTCTTGGACACAGAGGGAAGAGCCCTGTATGAGGAGAGAGAAGGAAGTGTGAGAGAGAGGGACAGGGAGGGGAAAGGGATTGAGAGGAGAGATAAGAGGAAGGTTAGACACAAAAACACATGAGCACCTGTCATAGTGCAGGTGACCCCCCTCCCCGTCCCCCTTTGTTTAAATCCTCTCTATCCTTTCCTCTTTTTGTTAAAGTCACCAGTTTTGGGAATATTTAGAAAATATGAACACCTAAGGTACATCCACGCTAAATTTTGTAAATAACATACGAATGTTGAATTTCTTTGTTGTGAATGCGAATTTTCATTCTTCAGTCCACACTAATCAAGGTACACACGGTGCAATTTATCTACAGACTAGTTATATCGAATCAAAAGAAATACGACAAAACAGATGAAAAATAAATTTGAGGCTCTGTCTTTTTCTCCTTTACAAATTTTTGTTGTACGTTCTTTTATAGGAATTGAACAAAAAAAGGACCTTTTCGATTTCTCGATAATGAACTGCTACAATCCTCCTGTCTGAAGAAGACCTGCACAAAAGACAAGTTTAAACATTTTCCAATTGAAATTAACAAAAGAAAAGGTGTAAAAATAAGGCATGATAATTGCAGAGAGTTATAATTGCTATTTAAGATAGAAAAAAGTAGAACCCAAAAACGAAAAATTAAAAATCTGAAGCTCAAATCCAGGCAAACATCAATACAAAATCACACTCAATTTCCTTTCTTTTATTTTTTTTTGTACTTTTTTTGTATTTTTTTTTCTATTATTAAAAAAAAAGGTAAAAATGAAACCGAAATGAAGAAGCTACAACGTTACTGTTAAACCAACAGAAACGGAAACTGGAACTGTCATTAAAGTCATGAAACTGGAACGACAACCTAACTGCAACTAAAAACTTGAACAAGGTATTGCGCTCAAACTCTCACAAGAAAGTAATATTCTCAAACAGGGAGAAAACAAACCTAAATGCATGGAACATAACACAAGTTACCGTCACAAATAGACTGCATCTACTCCGATTTGAGGATGAAGATTGAAGTTAAGGGGTGGCTTACTCTTCTTCCATCCAGTAACATCGTTTCTGAAGTCGATTCTCTCCTATTGCACACGAAAAAGAGCACATTAGGTATTCATCCGTCCCCACCTGTCAAAACCAAAATCTCAAAAAATCAAACCTTATCGCAGTTTGTAGACGATATCGCCGATTTATCCTTTTGGTTTCATTTTTCTTTTTGGAATTTACTGTCAGCCCAATTGGTGTGCAGCATTCTTAAATACAAAGGCTCACATTGACTCACGTTAAATGGAACAAAAAATACATAGAAACGTACGCCATTCACCAACATTTGAATGAAAAGGACTAAAATAAAGGGAAAAAAATAAACTCAGCAGGAACATTTCTATTTGACACCCATTTTTTCTCGTTTTAAAACTTTCCGTGGTCCACACAATTCCAGATGCATACGTAAATACCAGAGCACGAGATAAGCACAGACGTATTAACCAAGGTGCAATGTGGAAGCTCAAGAAAACCACAGTACATGATTTAGCGTGGATTGAAAAAAACCTGAAACGTACTACACCATGAATCGTTATTAATGTTAAGAAGTAATTAGTATGAGAACTGTTTTAACATTGATAATACTATTTCCAGTCCAACATGACGTGGATGATTGTGAACCACAAAAATAATTAGTATTAAGAAAAAAATTAGTATTGATGATGCCATGTTCAGAGGGCAAAAAAACTGGTACGGAAATAGTGTTATTAACACTAATAACGATAAACGATGTAGTGCAAGGACCAACAAAATTCACACTGTATCCACATGCACCAAGTTGATGAATTCATGCTTGAGAAAAACAAAATAGTTGTCCTTCAGATCTGTAACCTACTGCCAGCATTTTAAGAGGCTCTCTGTCCCATTTGAATCCATCGTTTTGAAAATCAGAAACTTCATTGCGATCGAAGAAAAGAAGTGTCCCATCTGCAGAAACAGACAAAACAAAATCAGCTGTCCTGCAACGATTGGGCAGCACAAAAAAAAAAAAAAAAAGTAGTAAGGGAAGGCAAAGAACTTTACAGCCTGTACCAGCTTCCTCCAAATGAACAAAGACAAGAAGAAACAACTTTGCTTAGATTCATGACTCTACAAAATTACTGTGAAAATTAGTTTTGGTACAAGACTACTATAAATATCCACAGAAAAATGGTCATGGACCACTCAGATTCAGCACGCAAGATGGTGTGAACAACTAAAAAAAACTATCAAGGGACATAATTTAGTGTCGACCCAACAAATGCTTCAATGTCCATAGTCAAATGTGTAGTTTTCGCTCATGAAGAAGAACAATTACTCATGGAAGTAAAATGTGAAAATCACAATGCCAAAGCTTTCATTTCCATGACTCTAGGTATATAATTTCTCATAACAAAAAACCGGGAATCGGTAAAAAATGCAAGTAAAATCGTGATGAAATTACTCCCAAAAGTCATTTCTAAGTACGAGCAATATTGCAAAAGTCAATTCCATGCACTCTAATAACCGCATTACACAAAAATATAGTTTGGACCAGAGATGATTTTGCAACACATGAAAATAATAATGTGTTTGGAGTTTATTCAAACAATGTTTTATTCAAGTAATTGACAGTTATTCTATTTTCCTGCACGTGAAAGATGAAAGGTCGTAATGATAGTAATGGGCATAATTCCGGCGAATAACGAGTGTAATACTTATTCTAAACTTAAAACCAAGATTTCAACTCAGTTATTTCTCTGGAAAATGCAATAACTGCTCCAGTTCTTTTTTCTCAAAGTCGTGGAAAAAAAAAATTCACAGAAAATTCAATGAGTCCTCACCGGTTGGCTTGTCGACAGCTGTCACGCAAAGCTGTACTCCGTACGATTTGTTATCCTTGAGAAGGTTTGCCACGTCAGCAGGGTTCAGCCACCTCAATTTAGCTTGAATAAGAATTTCCTCCATGTCGGTGGTTACTGGCCCAGGAGAGGGAGGGAAGGAGAGAGGAGCAGAGGGAGAGAAAAGAGCAAAAAATGGGGAAAGAGAGGGAGAAAGAGGGGGGAGGAACAGAGAGGAGAGTGTGGAGAACGAGAGAGGAAACTGGGGAGAAGAGGGAGAAGAGAGAAGCATTCAGGACATGGTATATTTTCCTGCTGGTATGAGATGGCTGGAGTTGACAACACACTTCAGTTCCTTTTGTTTATTTTTCTTCTCTTTAGTGCGTGAGTTTTTTTACCGTTTTTATATTGGGTTTTTGATGGAGATATCGACTTCCCCTCCATTCATTTTCGTGTCGTAACGTATATTTAAGAATACTGACGCGTGGAACAGTAAACAGCGAGCAAAACAGCACAGAACAGTAGTAAACCTGGCACGTTGGTGCGACCACGTGAGCGTGAATCGACTCATCATTGGTGGGAGTCGAGGCACGTGGCTAAACTAATATGTAGCCCCTGAGTATCTGTTCTCAGACTAAATTTCCACGAAGGACCTTCTTGTGGCCTGTGACGCTACACCGCCAATCGTTATTAGCGTTGTGTACGCTAATTCCGTCCCGCTTTTTTTTAGTGTAGCTCATTCTATTTTTTTCTTTATTCTATTTACTATTTAGGGTTATTTTCAGTACGTTTTCTCTTAAATAGAGTGGTGTACGGTTCGTGTCAACTCGTACATAAATGTAACTATTTAAGCTAAAAAGTACAATATATTAGTTTTAGTAGCCGTGGACGCATGAGAATGTGCGTTCTAAAAAGGGAAATAAACTAGGTCGTAAAAAACACCGTTCGCACATATTCGTCCGACAGCCACGTTTCGACAGTGTGAGTGTACGATTTGTGTACGATTTGTTATATTTTGTACGGAGATCTTTATTAGTGTAAGCATGTTTGCGACCGACATTTTTTTTTTCAAAGATCCAAATTACCATAATCAAACAATTAGAATGTATGATTTTTTCCATAATTTTCAAATTCTTAAATAGCGTACACCACGGTAATTATCTTTATACGCTAAAAAAACTTACACGCTAATAACGATTGGCGGTGTAGTGAATGGCGGGAGTACATTACAGTATAGTAGAGAAAGTACGCTAACCGTACGTTAATCTTCGTTACAGTACACCGTCGATCGTATTTAGCGTGTAGAAATTATTAGAGTAAAGAAAAAATTAGCGTCATTAATTCTAATTCAGTGCCAGGAGACGTGGCAAATCATGGTCCACGTCCTTAAATAGCGTCATTTATCCTATTTAAGGTTCAAGGGTCAAAATTTAGGGGCGCCGAATTAGTGTTCAACACGCTAAATACGATCGACGGTGTACTATACTGTGCCGTAGCGCAGAGGTCACAACCTGGCACCCGAATCCGTACCTGATCCGTACTGGGCCGGCCGGATCGGATCCGGAACGGATTCGGGTGCCAAAATTTGGGAGCGGCCCGGATTCGGTCGGATGATTCAAAAAAAAAAAAAAAGGGGTACGGCCGAGTAAGCAAAAAACGAAAAAAATGAAGGTTTCGTAGGCAGAAGGTACGTACCACTACAGAACGATAAATTACAGTACACCGCGAATTGTTATTAGTGTCAAAGTTTAAATAGTGTTGAAGAAAATTTACCGTAATTGATGCTAATTAAGAATTTGAATTTTCTTTAAAAAAAGGTGTATTCTAATTTCGGCATTCTGCTAATTTGGGGAACAACAAAAATGGGGTATTTGCCGTACGAGTATATACATTAATATATGTATTCGAACAGAATATTATAAATCGTACGCCGACGTGAAATTTAAATATCCATACATATCAGACTAGTTTACGTGTCAGACTAATCCCGTTTTTTGAGCGCACGTTCCTGTGCGTGCGCGTCTGATTTAATTCATTTTTTGTAAAATTTTAACTTGAAAAGGTACATTTATGTACGGTCCAACATCAACCGTACACCACGCTATTTAGATCTTATTTTACTTTCGTTCTTTACGCTATTTTGTACGGTACCTTAATTAACGTCAAGGAAAAACTAAAATCATGTATCCTATTTGAGGAAAAAAATCAATATTTTAAGAACCCAAATTAAATTAGTAGTGTTGTGTATCGGTAAGGATTTGCCTATAACCGATATGTACCTTTTTCGGGTACCCGATAATCGATGTATTGGTACGATATATCGCTATCGGTATTATCGCCGATAAATGCCCGATATTTATCGGTTTTATCGGCCATAACACCGATATCGATAACTATCGGCGATAAATGTACGGACCATACAGATAAATATACGGATAGTACACTTAGTTGTACGTGTTATTCCCAGGACGCGCCCTTCTAACAACCCCTATCTACTGAGGTGTACCAATCAGATCGCACAAAAAGTACAGTAGCCGCCATGAAAAGTGTACGGTTTTGGTACGGATCTAGTAAAAACGATGTACCTTTCACATCCGACGCCGTGGCTTTGTCCCATTCTTCCTTGGGATCCACTGATGACCTGCCACGTGTCAATCTGTTGGCATTTTGGCATAAGCTGCCAAAAGAGCCATTTCGGGATGCCGGCACTCACGTTGGTCGTCCGCTCGTATTTTCTCATTCCAAGTTGTCCGTTCGATTCCGGCGGCGTGCAGAATGTTATTTTGCGTCCGTTGTACTTTTACCGTTCCATGTTCACCAGTTTGTCGATACAATTCCGTAAGTTGCCGTAAAATTCCTGTTCATTTAACCGACCAACTTTTATGTGCTACGCTGTTCGTAATAAATCGCAATTAAACAGAGACGGAACATATTCGTATACGTGGCATGCCACGCTATATAAAGTAAGTAACATAATACAGTATGTTATAAAGTAATATTGTATACATACTATATATTTTTAAGTTATCGCCGATATGGAATTTGTTGGTCTCGGACCGATATATCGGGACATCTGACCGTTCGATAACCGGTAACTATCGGTATCGGTGTTATCGCGATAAATTCTTTACCGATACACAACACTATAAATTAGTGACTTTGACACTAATAACGATTCGCGGTGTACTGTAATGTACACCGTGAATCGTTATTAGCCTTATGTACGCTATATTGGCACCCCAAAATTTTGACATTGATACCTTAAATATAATAAATCACACTATTTAAGGACGTGGACCATAATCTGCTATGTCTCCTGGCACTAAATTAGAATGAATGACGCTAATTTTTTCTTTACACTAATAAATTCTATACGCTAATAACGATTCAAGGCGTACTGTACACCACCAATCGCCGTTAGCGTAAAGGTTTCTTTAGCGTATAGAAATAACTACAGTGATTTATGCTAATTAGGAATTTGAAAAAAAAAAAAAAACATACATTATTTACTAAGGGTCAAGTTTCATCGGTCGAAAAGTGACGTAGTTTACAAAAATCCGCGACTATCCGTACCAAGCCGTACCGCTTATTTTGTTTTTATACGCGAAACAACATTATAGAAAATCTTGCCAATACTCTCCGAAGGTTTAGGAGGTAATACTAACCGTCGGATGTTCATCCGCGATGTTTTCGCTTCATTTTTCTCTGTAGTTGCCAACGTACATATAGGAGGTGGGTTGGCAGATACAAACAAAAAAAAAATAGTGACACGTTGGACCAATAAGCTACGTGTCACGATAGAAAACCAACGAAAATTGACGAAATTTGCACATGGTATGTTCTTTTCAAAATGAAGCCGAAAACTAAAAAACTAATCTCGAAACAGTCCTTCGTTGCGCAATTTATTTCGTCACACTATATCCGAAAAAGGATTTTCGTCATGTTCGAAAACAAGAACCCTAAAAAATGAGCTGCTGTAAAAGACTGGCGTTTGCAAAAAGTACAAAAGTTATGTCGTATTATGATTTGGTACGCAGGTACATGGTACGTTAGTGAAGATTTTAAGTGAAATTTGTCGGTGTGAATTTTTTTAAAAGATTTTAAATATCTGGTTAAACCCTGCGTGGTGCCACTCAATGTATAACACGTGGATTACAGACTATTCGTGATGTAACATCGACTCGATTAACCAAGTCCGTAGAGTTGGCCGTACGATTACAAAAACGACTGGTGGAACTTGACCCTAATGCTAATTTGGGTCTTTGAAAAAAATAAATGTCGCTTGCAAACATGCTTACACTAATATAGGTACTTGCACAAAATCTGACAAATCGTACACAAATGGTACATTCACACAGTCGAAACGTGGTTGTTGGACGAATATGTGTGAACGTGATATTTGACAACCCGATTTTATCCCCTTTTTAGAGCGCATATTCCTATGCGTCCGCGGTTACTAAAACTCATTGATTATACTTTTTCACTTGAAAAGGTACAATTTTGTACAGTCCGACACTTACCGTACACCACATTTTTTAAATGACACCGTACTTTCGCTTTTACGCTAATTGGACAAAAAACCCTAAATGGCGTAAAGGAAATAACATAATAATTTATGCTATTTAAGAATTTGGAAAAAAAAAAGCGGGACCGAATTAGCGTTCAATACGCTAATAGCGATTGGCGATGTACTATACCGTACACCGTGAATCGCTATTAGCGTCATTGACTCTAATTGCGGTACCCCGTTTTTCTACCCAAATTCTCAAATATAATTAATAAAAAACCTTTAAAAAAGAAATAAGAGCAAATGATTTCCTTCAAAGTCCCCAAATTCCCAAATAGCGGTAATAACGCTATTTATTTCATAACACTACACCGCGAATCGTTATTAGTGTCAAAGTCACTAATTTAGGTTCTTAAAATTTTGATATTTTCCACGAAATAGAATTAATAATTTTGATATTTTCCACGAAATAGAATTAATAATGCTATTTAAGGACGTGGACCATAATCTGCCACGTCTCTCACAATTAAATAGAATCAATAACACTATTTTTTTTTACGCTATTTAATTTTTGACACTAATAACGATTCGCGGTGTATCTATTTCATTACGCTTAGAGCGATTCACGGTCCGTGAATCGCTATTAGCGTAATGAAATAGATAGCGTAATGAAACTATTAGCGTTTTTTACGCTATTTGGGAATTTGGGGGTTTTGAAATTTGAAGGAAATCATTTACTCTAATTTGTTTTTTAAAGGGTTTTTATTAATTCTATTTGAGAATTTGGGTAAAAAAACGGGGTACCGCAATTAGAGAAATTTAAAATTTTAGGAGCCGGCTGGATTCGGCCGTGTGATTTAATTAAAAGAAAAAAAAATCTGGTTTGGCCCGGGTAAGCCCGGTAAAAAAAATGTCGGAATCGGATTGTTGAAATTTTGACTTTTGTGACCTCTGCCGTAGCGATACAACTGCACCTGTTTGATATCTGAAGCTATATCGTTAGGACGTCAAAATCGGATTCGATAGGCAATGATAAATTGCATTTGGTTATTTTCTTCTCTTGTTATTTGCTGCATTCACACAGGGAATGAATGATGAATGACATGATAAAACGAATCATCCCGTACCATTCATTTCGAAAAAGAACAAAA
>JBBHKE010000837.1:0-57215 GCA_037447655.1 Zygnema cylindricum | reverse complement strand
CCTCCTGAGCGCTGAGAAAGAAGCAGAAGTTTCCAAGAACCTTCGAAAGTACAGCAAAAGGTACAACACTATGTTATAAAGAAATAGTTTTAAGAGTAACTGTAACTTTTTTACTGTAACCTGTCATATGTCTGTAAAATATAGAATATGGAAGATAATATAGTAGTTCTGCATATCAAGGCAAAGAAAAAGGGATATTGGATACGTTCAAACATAAGCTACGAAGCTATGTTTTCAATTAAGTGTTCAATTTATGTTTTTTTCGCCACTTTAAGTCAAATTTGCTCGGTACACACTTGTCGGTTTATGAATCTAAAAGTTGCGAAGGAAAGGTAAGGATCTTATCTTCCAATTGGTGTTCTTCAAACAGAAATCGGACACGAGTGGACGGAGAAAAGTTGGTTAAAAGTGACAAAAAAAAGATTATCGCTAGTAATGATACACAGTTAAGTGTATCCCATTATAGGTCAGAAGTGTATCGTCACATACTTCATTGGGATACACGATACATATTGCAATATTCGATACAGTAAATTTCATAAACTATTCTTGCACTTCTCGAGTATTTTTGTACTTTTCCATATATACCTCTCGGCGGTAGAATATCCACAGGTATAATTCAAACCTTGAAAATCAAAATTTCATCAACTTAAATGGAAAATTATATGATTGACTGACATTCAGTGCTTTACTATTGTACTAAAACATTTTCATTATCTTAAATATCATACTCTATGATGCACACTACTGATGCTTAAATGTATATAAAGTCGATTTAATTGGGTCAATATGCAGTATTATATCGTGTCCAATATTCAATAGTTCATAAACTATAGATGGCAGTTACAATCATATAGTTAGAGCTACATTTAAAACTATTTTATTCAAAACATAGTTACAGTCATATTAAAAACTATTATTTTAAAACATAGTTACAGATATATAGACAGAGTTACAGTTGAACTATACCTGGTGTATAGTCTTATAGTGTATCAAAAATGTTGTGAGTTCAGCGATCCGATATGGAAAGACATGAAGTAGAATATGGGAAGCTATTTCAATTGGTCATCTTTTTTAAATCGATCTTCTTTCTTTTTTAAATCAGTCAAAATCTCCAGAACCCCAATACCCCATAACGCTAAAAACCCCTAAAAAAATTATAAAAAAACCCTCAAAACCCCTCAGAAACCCTAAAAAAACCCCTTTTTTTTTTGACTCCCAGGTACGAAGTGGAAGACGAGGAGGCGGGCCAGGCGACAAGCATCGCAGAAATGGAGCGAAGGAAGGAACTTTTGGACCAATGGCGCTTCTGGGTTTCGGAGTGGACGCGGGCGGCAGAGCAGGAGGGAGAGGTGAGGAGGATGTTGTGGGGGGGAGAGATGAGCGAGGAGGAGGAGGAGTACGAGGCGGAGGAGGTGGAGGTGGAGGAGGTGATCGATATTCAGGAGGAGATTATGAATTTCGAGGCTTTGGATTAGGGTTTTTAAGATTTTTAGGGCTTTTGGGTTTCTTGGGGTTTGTTTTAGGGTTTTTGAAAAAGAAGAGGAGAGAGAGAGGGGAGAGGGGATGTGGAAGGAGGATAAGGTCAAGGAGGAGGAGAGGGAGGGAGAGGAGATCGTCAATGTTCAAGAGGAGAGATTATGAAGAGGTGATGAAGAAATTTGTGATTTTTGAGGCTTATTAAGGCTTTTTTTAAAGAGAAAAGTCGTTGAAAAGAGAATGAAGGCAAGGAAGAGAGATGCAGAGGGAAAGGGTGGGAGAGAAAGAGAAAGAGAGAGAGAGAGAGAGAGAGAAAGAAAAGTTTGGATGATCGATTTTTTGTAGTGTTGTCTTTTTTGGTGTAATGATCACCGTTGGTATGAATGTATTTGAAAAAAAAAAAAAAACAGACTTTTTCTGTCATAAATTGACCTTGAATTTTTTTAGAAAAAATCGTTTTTTTGTCTTTTTTTATCTCGGATCGTTGATTTACCAATGTGGTACTTACTATGGTATTTTAATAACAATATGCATATATGTTATATATATTAATGTATATATCTGTGGAATACTAAAAGAGGTTAGGTCACCGGAAGGAGGAAAATTCATTTTTTTGGCAAGGGATATATATATATATATATATATATATATATATATATATATATATATATATATATATATATATATATATATATATATATATATATATATATATATTACACATATATATACACATATATATACATATATAGATATATATATAGATATATATGTATACATACATAAATATATGTATGCAAATAAACATACATACATATATGCAAATATCTACATATATATACGTGCACAAATGTAAAATGTTTTACTAAAAGAGGTCGGGTAATTGGAAGGAGGAAAATCCCTTTTTTCCCAGAGGGATATGGAGGGAGAATTTGACCAATGGGAGGATAGTATCGAGTCCCAAAACCCTGGACAACTTAAGAAAAACCCTAAAATCCGTTTTTTGTGTACGGAAGGGGAACAGAAGCCTAGGGGGGGATGTTTCTGAGAACTGGGAATTGGCTCAGGGAACTCTTTCTGTTGTTTTGTGCTTTTTAAAAAACCCTTAAAAACTATTAATAATTCAAGAATTTTGTTTCCATTTCAAACATCTTTTCCACATACACACTTGTCCGATTTTCGCATGGAGATAAGCAATTGGAAGGTGAAAATCTTGCCATTCAATCTAAACAGTCAAATTTATAATCCAAAAAATGTGCACAGAGAAAATATGTTTTAAGTGGCAAAAGAAACATTAACACAAATGGCGATACAAGGTGTAGTGTCGTGTATCGGGAGAAAACACATTGCAAGAAACCGATACCGTTAAAGAATCTCGTCAACTCTCCGGTGGGCTTTGCTCTTTTAATATCTATCTCTGATACCAATAGTTATCGGTTATGGAACAGCGAGGGGTCTCGATATACCTCTCCAGGACCAACAAATTCCTTATCGGCGATAATTGGAAAAAAATATAGTGCGCTAACATAATAGTATTTTATGATAATTGTGATATATATTTTACTGTATATATTGTTGCGTGCCGCGTATGACAATCTGTCCGTACATCGAATATACCGTACATGTTGCACGGTATGAACCGTACAATTATCACCGATCGGTGTTATTGCGATAAAAAATTGATAAATACAGAAATTTTTTATCAGCGAGTACTGGTATATCTTGCCAATGTATCGATTATCGATAGGTCTAAAGAAGGGGTATATCGGATATCGAAAAATGGCGATCAATACACAACAATAGTAAAAACCCTAAAAACTCTAAATCATAAAACCCTATAACCTCTAAATCATCAAACCCTAAGAACCCTATAAAACCTAAAAAAAGCCTAAAAACCCTAAAAAACAAATACTATAAAAACTCTTAAAAATACAAAGATAGGGAATAGGGATGGAATAGAGTCGTGAGAGCATACGAGCGTTTTCAGAAAAATTGGATGGTTTCGCAAGGGAGTATTTTCACAAAATTAGAAATGACGGCTTGAGGGAGAGAGAGATAGAGAGTGAGGGAGATAGAAGAGAGAGGAAGAGAGAGGAAACGAGAGAGATGATGAGCACAAGGAAACAACCAAAGCTGCCCTTTTATCGGACATCTACGGACGCAAGTTCAGTAACGTTGGGATAGAAGTATGGAGGCGGGGAGGATTTGGGAGTATGTTTCTCGGATTTCACCAATAGTTAGAGAGAGTCAATGAGAGCTTAACAAATAAATATGCATTCTCTCATTACCGACGTACAAAAGAACATTAAAACAAAAGTGCCATTAAAGAAGAAATCTTTAGAGTTGCCCGAATCTGGTCAAAAAAAGCAACCATGTCAGTCACCCTTAGCTTTTAAAGACCATTTCCAGATCATTAGTACCGGTCTTCTCTCGGAGGCATTTTCTTGGCGATCCTTACCTCTCCCTCTCCCCCTTCTCCCACTCCCTCCCTCCTCTCTTTCTCCCTCCCTCCACTCCCTCTCCCTCTACATCCTCTCCTCTCTATCCCTCCTCTACCTATCCACTCCCTCCTCTCCCTCTCCTTCCTCTCCCTCTCCCTCCCTTCTCTCCCTCTCCCTCCCTTCTCTCCCTCTCCCTCCCTCTTCCACTCCATCAAACTCCTCTCCCTCTCGCTTCTCTCCCTCTTCCTCCCTCCTCTCCCTCTCCCTCCCTCCTCTCCTTCCCCCTCTCCCTCTACGTCCCTCCTCTCCCTCTCCCTCTCCTTCTCCCTCCCTCTCCCTTTAACCTCTCCATCTCCCTCGCTCCTCTCCCTCTCCCTCCCTCCACTACCAACCCCTCCTCTCTCCCTCTCCCATCCTCTTCTCCCTCTCCCTCCCTACTCCCAAACGCCCTCCCTCCTCTCCCTCTCCCTCTCCCTCCTCTTCCTCCTCTCTCTCTCCCTCCTCCTCTCTCTCTCCCTCCCTCCTCTCCAACTCCCTCTCCCTCTCTCTCTCTCCGTCCTTCCTCTCCCTCTCCCTCCCTCTTCTCCTTCTCCCGCTCCCTCCCCTCCCTCTACCTCTCACCACTCCCTCTTCCTCTCCCTCTCCAACTCCCTCCCTCCTGTCCATCTCCCTCTCTCTCCCTCCTCTTCCTCTTCCTCCCTCCTCTCCCTCTCCCTCCCTCCACTCCCTCTCCCTCCCTCTTCTCCCTCTCCCTCCCCCTCCTCTCCCTCTCCCCACCTCCTCTCCCTCCCACTTCATACTCTCTCTCCCCCTCCTTTCATACTCTCTCACTCCCTCCCTCCTCTCCCTCCCTCCATCTCCATCTCCCTCCATCCTCACCCTTTCCCTCTCCCTCCTCTCCCTCTCTCTCCTCTCCCTCTCCCTCCCTCATCCTCCTCCCCCTCTCCCTCCATCCTATCCCACTCCATCTCCCTTCTCTCCCTCTCCCTCCTCCCTCACCCTATCTGTCCCTCCTCTCTCTCTCTCCCTCTCCCCCCACTCCCAATCCCTCCCTCCTCTCCCTCTCCCTCCCTCTTTTCCCTCTCCCTCCCTCCTCTCCCACTCCCTCTCCCTACTCTCCCTCTCCCTCCCTCTCCCTCCCATCCCTCTCCCTCTCCTCTCCCTCCCTCCTCTCCCTCTCCCTTCTCCCCCTCTCCCTTCTCCCCCTCTCACTCTCCCTCCCTCCCTCCTCTCTCTCTCCCTCAATACTCCTCTCCCTCTCCCTCTCCCTCCCTCCCTCCTCTCTCTCTCCCTCTCTACTCCTCTCCCTCCTATCTCTCACACTCCCTCCTTCCTCTCCCTCTCAATCTCCCTCCCCTCCCTCTCCCTCCCTCTCCCTCCCTCCTCTCCCTCTCCCTCTCCCTCCCTATCCCTCTCCATCTCACCTCACCCTCTCCCTCCCTCTCCCTCTCCCTCCCTCCTCTCCCTCCTCCCTCATCTCCCTCTCCTTCTTCCCCCCTATCCCTCTCCCTCCCTCCTCTCCCTCCATCCCTCCTTTCCCACTCCCTCTCCCTCTCCCTCACTCTCCCTCTCCATCTCTCCTTTCCCTCTCCCTTTCCCTCTCCCACCTCTCCCTCTCCCTCCCTCCTCTCCCTCTACCTCCCTCTTTTCCCACTCCCTCTTCCTCTTCTCCCTCTCCCTCTCCTCTCTCCTTAAGTCTTCTCCCTCCATCCTTTCCCTCTCCCTCCCATTCGCTCTCCCTCTCCCTCCCTCCTATCCCTCTCCCTCTCCCTCCTCTCACTCTCCCTCATTCCTGTCCCTCTCCCTCCCCACTCCCTCCTCTCACTCTACCTCTCTCCTCTCCCACTCCCTCTCCCTCTACCTCTCCCTCCATCCCCTCCTCCCTCCCTCCTCTCCCTCTGCTTCTCCCCCCCACTCACTCTCCCCTCATCCTCTCCATCTCCCTCCCTCCTCCCCCTCTCCCTCCCATCTCCTCCTATCCATCTCTCCTCTCCCTCTCCATCTCCCTCCTCTCTCTCTTACTCTCTCTCATATCCCTCTCCCTCCCCCCCCTCCCTCTACCTCTCCCTCTCCATCTTTCTTCTCTTCCTCTCCTTTCCTCTTTTCCCTCTCCACCCCTCCTCTCCCTCTCCCTCTCCCTCTCCCGCCTCTCAATCTCCCTCCCTCTCTCACTCCCTCCCTCCTCTCACTCTCCCGCCCTTCTCTTCCTCGCGCTCCCTCCTATCCATCTCCCTCAATCTTCCCCCTCTCCCTCTCCCTCCTCTCTAACTCTCCCTCTCCCTCCTCTCCCTCTCCCTCCCTTCTTTCCCCTTCCTCCTCTTTCATCTCCCTCCTCTTGCTCTCCCTCTCCCTCTCTCTCTCCCTCCCTCCTCTCCCTCTCCATCTCCCTCCTCTTCCTCTCCCTCCCTCCCCTCCCTCTCGTTCTCCCACTCCCTCTCTCCCTCCCCCTCCTCCTCTAACTCCTCCCCCCCCCCCTCCCACCCCCACCCCCTCCCCCTCCCCCCTCCCCCTCCCCCTCCCTCCCCTCCCTCTCCCTCTCCCTCCTCTCCCTCTCCCTCTCCCTCCTCTCCCTTTCCATCTCTCTTCTTCCTCTCCCTATCCCTCCCTCCTCTCCCTCTCCCTCCCTCCTGTCTCTCTCCCCCCCCCTCTTCTCCCACTCCCTCCCTCCTCTCCCTCTCCTTCCCTTTGTTGGGATTTCAATGTGTAAATTTTGTTCAGTTTTGTGTTTGATTCAGTTTGTGTTTCTGTTAAATTAATGTTCAGTTAACGTCTGCGGTTATGTTTTCAGTGCGTCTTGTTTAGTTTCAGTGTCGGTTAAGGTTCGTCACATTCCATGGTACGGTTTTAAGTCCAGCTCACGTTTATTTTCGGCGCACTAATGTTTTATTAGGCGTTTCAGCACCTAAGTGTCAAATTCGTGAAAGTGGAGTCTGAGTGGAATTAGTGACGTGAGAAGAAAGAAGTGTAAGTTTTGTTTTTTTGTGTTAAGGAGAGTAAATTAGAAGAAGTGTAGAGTAGTTTTGTACATCAGAAAAGAAGTGAAGTTGGAAGAAAAGGAGATGTAAAAGGTTGATTGAATATATTTTCTTTTTGGTCGATTTTCACTCTTATCTGTGATTTTGATATTCTTTTGATGTCTTATAATTCTTGAATGCTTCCGCTAAAAATGTATGAGTAAAATGATCCGTTTTACATCAAGTGGTATTGGAGCAGGTAGTAGCTCCTAGTAGTAATCATCAGTGTGGCGAGTGTTATTGCAATGGG
Source organism: Zygnema cylindricum (assembly GCA_037447655.1). Taxonomy (NCBI): domain Eukaryota; kingdom Viridiplantae; phylum Streptophyta; class Zygnematophyceae; order Zygnematales; family Zygnemataceae; genus Zygnema; species Zygnema cylindricum. The sequence continues at coordinate 50,031 of JBBHKE010000837.1, read as the reverse complement.
AGGAAAGAAGAAGAAGGTTGCAGCTCCGCAGTCTGCACCTGTGCAGTCTGATACTCCCGAGCGAAGTCACAAGGGCTTCAGTGTTGCCCAGCTCGAAGAAGAAGAAGACACGTTTCCTACAGATGCTTATGAACAGCAAGAGGAAGTAGGAGGAGCAGGGGTGTTTCTGACGGAGGAGAGACTTCAGAACAGCAAGAGGAAGTAGGAGGAGCAGGGGTGTTTCTGACGGAGGAGAGACTTCAGACATTGTTGACTGGAGTTTTTCAGAGTGTGCTCTCTGCTACAAATTGGCAACAATAATGGTTACTATGAAACTGAAGAAGAGAGGAGAAAGAATTCGAAAGAAACTCGCAGCTCAAGGTGAGTCTGATTTGGAGAAGGACGGTGATGAGGAAGATGAGAAACTGATACAGATGCCCGGCAAAGTCGTTCTCTTCATTGGAACGAATTTTGCGTCGTTCTCTTCAATGGAACGAATTACTATATCTGAAAGAGGACAACTTAAACTTCGGCATCTTTGGAAAATTCTTACTGGTGGGGAGACCATGTCGTTTTCTGATCGGAAGGCTAGAAATAGAGAGAAACGAAAGAATGTCGCGGCCTATACTGACCTTATGCAAACTTCTAAGCCCGCAGTTCACGAATATTATCAAACGCACGATTCTGCTCACAAATGTTGGCGGGCTATCGAGAATGAGTTCGAAAATTGAAATCAAAATCGCGGCCAAAATACATATACCGAATTTCTCAACTTCAAGATGAATGCAAATGAATTGATAAGAGATGCTTTGAGACACTTCAATATAATTGTGGAGCGACTAGCACCCACCGGTCGGATTGTCATTGAGGAGGACAAAGTTACCGGCTTTCTAAATGCCTTGCCGGATAGGCTTGTCCATCTCAAATAAATTTTGAGAGTAAAAAAGAGGTTAACTTACGAGTTCATATTATCCGATTTAAAAGATAACGAAGATAATCGAGTGAGTTCCTCTCGGAATACTCCTTCTTCCGGTACTCTAAACGCCACCGTTCCAAATTCAACCGATCGATTTTCTTTGCGTGGTGGCGGAAGAGGGGGGGGAAGGGGTGGAGGCCCAAGAGGTAGAGGAAGGGGACAAGCAAAAGGAGGAAATCAGAAATCATTTTCTGCCGCCCTCGATCTGAACTCTGTTGCATACTTCCAATGCAACAAGCTCGGACATATAGAGGCATCATGTCCCACCAAGGAACGAAAATGTTATTATTGCGGCAAATGGGGGCATGTGAGTCCTTAATGTTACGCAAAATCTGAATCCGAAGGAGGAGGTGGAAGAGGAGGAGCTAATGGTGGTCGTGGCTGTTCTAATGGTGGCCGTGGTGGTGGTCGATTTGGCGGCCGAGGTGGAGGACGTCTTAGTGGTCATGGAGGTGGTCGACATGGTGGTCGATTTGGAGGCCATGGATATTACATGGGAAATCGAAATGACGATTATGAAGAAGAAGAGGGATCGGATGCTCAGATTTTTTTCATGTCTAAATTTATCTATAAATTCATTCAATGAAAAGACAAAACAGGAGAAAGAATAGGTGATTGACTCCGAAGCGTCTCATCACGTTTGTACCGATGTAACGCTATTTAAGGACTTGCGGCAATTGAGGGTTCCTAAATTAATAACAGTGGCAAGTGGGCAATTCATTATGGTTGGAAAAGTAAGCACGGTCCGAATTGACCTACCTAGTTATCGTTTTGATGGTACGGAACGCTTAACAGAAACTCGTCTAGTGTATGTTTTATACATTCCGGACGGATCTGTAAATCTCCGAATTGCACCTCAAATTCAGCGCGCGGGTGGAAGTGTTCTCGCACTTGGCGACTCCTCTATACAAATTAGAAATTCAATATACAAATTAAAAATTCAATATACAAATTAAAAATTCAAAAGGAGTTGTCATTGGTGAAGGAGAGGTGACAGAAAATCTGCATAGTTGGCTAATTTGGCGCCGAACGAAAACGAAAAATCAACCTGATGGTTTAATTGGTCATATTTCAGAACTTAAGGGTAATTTAACCCTTTGGCACTATCGGATGTGCCACACATCCGAGGGTAGCTTGAGGCGAATGATTAAAGTGGGATGTGCGAGAGGTTTGGATTTGACATCGGGAGAAAAAGTGAATGGATGCGAAGGGTGCAGCCGAGGGAGGCAAATTCGAAAGCGTCACCCGGCTAAACATACAGAATTCAGATACGAAAAACCCCTCGATTTGGTCCATGTCGATTAATGCGTACACGTTAAACAGAAGAGTATTGGGGGGAAATAGATATATAATGGTGATAGAAGATGATTACTCCAGATTTTCTTGGGTAATCCTGTTGAGTTCAAAATCTGAAGCTCTTGAGAGATTAAAGGAGTGGCATGTTATAGCGGAGAGACTGCGAAAGAAAATTGAAATCCATTCGAATCGACAATGGTGGAGAATTCATCGCATTTGATGGATATTGTCGAGAATGGGGAATTAAGCATCAATTGACGGCTTCTTACTCCCCGGAATCCAATGGAGTTGCTGAACGGAAAATTGGACATTACAAGAAATGGTCCGCTCCATGGTGCACGCATTCGGTCACTCAATGTTATTTTGGGGAGATGCGATTTTGACCGCCAACTACATTTCTAATCGGCGGCTTACTTCAATTTCAGGTGATAAGACTCCTCACGAGTAATGGTACGGCAAAAAACCAACACTTCATCACCTTCGGATTTGGGGATGCCAAGCGACCGTCTATGTAGAATCGCTAAAGAGAAAAGGAAAATTTGCGGCAAGGAGTTGGACCGGAATTTTCGTCAGCTATAGTTCAAAAGGAAATCTACACCGAATCTATGATCCGGTTAATCGTACAATTATTGAATCCCGCAATGTATATTTCCATGAAGACTTAAAATCGGCAATGGAAGGATCGGCAAAATTTCACAAAAATCTTGATTTTCTCGAAGAAGACAAAATTGCTCAATTTCCGAACAATGAAGTATCGGATTCCGAAAATGAACCTTAGTCGGGGTCTAATGTTAAGAGGGGGAAAATAAAACTGAACATTAAGGATGACATTGAGGACATTGACATTGAATCTCAAAGTGTCAATTCCCAAATGTCCTCGGAATCTCGAAATTCACAAAATTCTAAATCTAGTTTGCCGAGTGTGACTGAAATAGAACCGAATGTTGAAGAAGATATTCCATTACGGAGGAGAACAAGAGATACAAGGGGAAAGAAACCGACACGCTTGTCATATGATTAAAAAGGGGGAAATGCCAAAAATACTCATTACTTTATTTCGGCGGTGAGAGTGGAGGATTTCCTCCTCTAGCATTCACTTTGTGAAAATTCCGCCGGTGACCCTCAATCTTATACCGAAGCAAGAAATTCAGAAGATAGGGAGTCAAAATGGCAACCGGCTTGGGAAAGGGAATTCAAGTCCATTGTTGAAAATCGTACATTCGAGGAAGTAGATCTACTGGAGGGGAAGAAGGCGATTGACGCGAAGTGGATCTTTAAAACCAAAACTTGTGCTTTTGGAGAGGTGACTAAATATAAGGTTAGGCTAGTTTGCAAAGGATTTCAGCAACGGGAAGGAGTAGACTACACGGAGACATATGCGCCTGTAGTGAAATTCGACTCCTTACGGATGATTGTGGCGATTGCGGCAGCCGGTAAAAAGCACATCCATCAAATGGATGTATAGACGGCGTTCTTAAATGGCGGACTTGAAGAAGAAGTTTACATGAAGGTTCCGGAAGGAGTTGTGTTGAAGGAAGGGAAGGTATGGGCGGCTGCGAAAGTCACTTTACGGCTATAGCAAGCACCTCGTATTTAGTACTTACGCCTACATTCCATTCTTACCGAATTTGGATTTGTCCGGACTGCCTCAATTTCGGGAGTTTACATTAAAGGGGAAAGAGAAGATTAAATTATCTTCTCAATTTATGTTGATGATTTTCTGACGACTTCTATTTGTCGACTTCTATTTGTCTGCAGAAAAAACAACGAACTGAAGGCTTATTTTCGCCTTCATTTCAAGGTAACCGATTTGGGAGAGGTGCGATACATTTTGGGGGTTGAGTTGATTCGTTACCCAAATGGTGACATCGAATTGAGCCAAGCTCAATATTGCAGACAAGTTCTGACACCGTTTAGCATGCTGAGTACAAAACCGATTTCTACTCCTCTGGATCCGAAAACGCAGATTCTGAAATTTGAGGAGGAGACATATGTTGAAGTTCAGTATCGGAAGAGATCGGAAGTTAGATGTACCTCAGCCTAGGTACAAGGCCTGCCATATTGGCGGCAGTTTCATTCGTCAGCCCGTATTGTCATGCGTCGAAGAAGGCTCACTGGGAAGCCGTGAAACGTATATTTCGATATCTGGCCTGTTACGATCAACATCGGCCTATTATATAAATTGAATGGAAACTTGGAGTGTATCCGATAGTGTGACGCAGATTCGGGTGGTGATTCTGACTCCGGAAAGTCAACTTCCAGATACGCTTTTGTTTTGAGTGGAGCGGTAGTTTCATGGATTTCACGACTTCAACCGACCATCGCGTTAAGTTCCACTGAAGCTGAGTATATGGCGGCTTACCATGCCGCAAAAGCGTCAGTTTGGTAAAAAAATGTTATTTGAAATAAAGGTTCCCATTGTATGTTTGAATATTCTTACAGACAGCATAAATTCTATAGCATTAGTTAAAACAATTGTTTTTGATAAACGTACGAATCATATTAGCATTCAATAGCATTTTGTACGTGACCTAATAGCACAAAAAGAAATTAAGTTTCAATATGTTTCTACCTTGGAGGAAGCCGCTTATATGTTCACGAAGGCGGCAATTGCAGATGTACTTTTAAGAGGGAGACCAAAATTAGGGTTGATATAATCCTTTATTAATTCACACATTGAAGAGGGGGATTGTTAGGATTTCAATGTGTAATTTTTTTTTCAGTTTTGCTTTCGATTATGTTTGTGTTTCTATTAAATGAATATTCAGTTGACGTCAGCAATCATGTTTTTGGTACGTCTTGTTTAGTTTGAGTGTCGGTTAAGTTTCGTCACATTTGGAACTGTACCATGTTTTTGGTACGTCTTGTTTAGTTTGAGTGTCGGTTAAGTTTCGTCACATTTTTGGTACGTCTTGTTTAGTTTGAGTGTCGGTTAAGTTTCGTCACATTTGGAACTGTACAGTTTGTAAAATCATTTAGTGTGTAGGACCTTGGTACGGTTTGAAGTCCTGTACAGATTGTAAAATCATTTAGTGTGTAGGACCTTGGTACAGTTTTAAGTCCAGCTCACGTTCAGTTTCGGCGCAGTAATATTTTATTAGGCTTTTCAGCGCCTAAAGGTGCAGTTCCATCATGCGTTTCTGTAATCGTACGGCCGACTCTTCTGACCGGGTCGATTGTGTCGAAGTTCCATCACGAACAGTCTGTAAACCACATGTTCTAAATTGACTGGCGCCACACAAGCTACGATCCCATAATGAATATCTTTCTGATTTTTAGCACCGACAAAATTAACTCAAATCTTCACTTGCGTACCATGTACTTGCGTACGAAGTAATCATACGACAGAACTTTTATACTTTTTGCAGACGTTAGTCTGTACGCCAGCTCATTTTTTAGGGTTTCAGTTTTTGAACATAACGAAAGTCCTTTGAGAGAAATATTGTGACGAACAAAAGTTACCAAAAATAGTGTGACGAAGGAATGTTACGAAATTTTGTTTTTATTTTCGGTTGTATTTTGGAAAGCGCGTGTCATGTGCAAATCTTAATATTTTTCATTGGTTTTCCATCATGACACGTAGCTTAATCGTCCAGCGTGTCACGAATTTTTTTTTCCACCAACCCACCTCGAGCTGACCCACCTCTTCGAAGAGGGTTGACAGTTACAAAAAAAAATGAAGCGAACTCCTTGTAGATGAACATCCGACGGCCTGTATTACATCCAAGACCTTCGGAAAGTATCGGCAAGATTCTCTGTAATATTGTTTTTTGTATAAAAACAAAATAGGCGGTTTGATTTGGTACGGAGAGTCACGGATTTCTTTAAACTACGCCACTTTTTGCTTGATGGGACTTCACCCTAAGTGTCAAATTCGTGAAAGTGGAATCAAAGTGGAATTGATGCAATGTTGTGCAAATCAATGTTGTTTTCGCCATTTAAAACATCTTTTCTCCGTACGCATTTGTCCTATTTTCATTTTGAGACTGCCAATCGGAAGTTGGGAATCTTACTTCTCAATCCCCACCGTCAGATCCACAATGCGATAAGTGTGTACGGAGTAAAGATGATTGAATGGCAAAAAAAACATTAACACTAACAGCGATTCGCGGTGTTCTGGATCTACTGGTTATAATTCCCTTTCCATTTCGTACGAAATTAAGTACGAACTTTGTGTTTGAACTTTGGACGAACTGTATTCCTTCGATTTCAATCTAAGGGTATGTCCCCATGTACTTGTAACTTAGCAAACTTACTCTGTATTTTAGCGCGGATCCGGCGGACCCGCTTTTCAAGTGTCCCTATGTGTAAGAACGTATCGTAAGTTACGTTTGTGACGATTGTATACGTCGACAATACCTGTGACGGTTGTCAACGTCTACAATCTGTGTTGTCGGACGCTATTTTTTGGAACTGCTTGTGTGACGTCGCATGTCTTACCGTGACATACGTCGCATGTCTTACCGTGACATTGTAGACGTACCGCCTTCCACCCTGTACCGTTTCACGGTTGAAGAAGTTGCACTTTGCCTTAGCGTCTCCTGTCCGGTCGACGTGAAATGGCATCGGAATTTCGAGACCCCTGCAAAAAAAAAATTCGTACTGGACGAAAACGGACAAAACCAAACAAATTGTGTAATTTTCTTTGTCGTATTAAATGCAAACGGACAAAACATAGCGACTTCCGTACTTTCCTTTGTCTTTGAAAATCGTGTGAAATACTTCAAAAATCACGGCAGGTGCGAATATGTGTTCCTATTTGTTTACATAAAATCCCTAGTTTTAAGCACATCGCGCATGTGTTTTAAAGATAAGGTTGAAGATGACGTTTTTTGTCGTCGAAGTGGGTCGAAAAACACAAGACGACAATTTTTCGTAGATCTTAAGTTCGAGGGTGACGCAAATTGTACTCTACAAATTTGCGATTCCTTCGTACGGTTGGAACTTAGGCAGTACAACGCTAAGTTTTTCAAGATAACGACAGAAAAAAACCCTTGCTTATGCACATGGAGTCAAACCCTAAGTTCGGTGTATAGGACGACCTAGCAGCTCATTGGTCCACGTAGGCTTCTATTTTGGGGAAATATGGCATGACCCATAACTGATCGTCTGAAGATTCACCTGATTTGACCGGGAAAAGGAAAAATTCGTACAAGGTACAAACCAGAGATTCGATTTTGTCGATTCGCCGACAAGTGGGGTAGCTGCGACAGTTACATCCGGATCTATCGAGCTTTAGTTTTGTCGCTTCCTTATGATGATATGAAACGTTTGACGTTTGACCCGCATATCTGCGTTGACTTTATGGCGTTTTAAGGCGCCGACAATTGCTGCCGAGCATCTTGTCGTACTTTAGATATTCGGGTACAGACGAACTTTTCATAAATTCCGGACGGCGATTTCGAACTTCTTCTCGTCGTTATAACGTAGGCAACCGTACTGTGGATTGCCGAAACAAATGACGACATAACAGTTTGTGCATATTCGCCGCTTAACAGTCTAGTCCTGTAAAGACGCCTTCCCGAGGTACACCGTGAATCGCTATTAGGGTTAAGAACTAACAAGTGCAAGGGAACAATTAGTGTTATCAACTCTATTTTGGGTTCAAAGGGCTAACGACAACAATATATTACAAAATACTTATCATATAGCGTGTTAGATTTTCTTCTACCTATCGCCGATAAGGAATTTGTTGGTCTCGGAGCGGTATATCAGGACCCATCACCGTTCGATAACCGATAACTATCGATATCGGTTTTATCACTATAATGTTGATACAAAACACTACGAATCTGGATAAAATTTCCATATTGTACACCGCCAATCGTTATTAGCGTTGTGTACACTAATTCCGTCCTGCTTTTTTTTTTTTTTATTCTCCATTAGTGTAGTTCTTTCTATATTTTTCTTTATTCTATTTAGGGTTATTTTCAGTACGTTGTCTCTTAAATAGAGTTGTGTACGGTCAGTGTCAGCCCGTAAATAAATGTACCTTTTTAAGTTAAAAATTACAATAAATTAGTTTTAGTAACCGCAGATGCATGAGAATGTGTGTTCTAAAAAGGAAAAAAAACCAGGTCGTAAAAAATCCCGTTCCCACATATTCGTCCAACAACCGCGTTTCGACCGTTAGAATGTACGATTTGTGTACGATTTGTCAGATTTTGTTTGGATACCTATATTAGTGTAAGCATGTGTGCGACCGACATTTTTTTTTTCAAAGATCCAAATAACCATAATCAAACAATTAGAATGTATGATTTTTTCCAAAATTTTCGAATTCTTAAATAGCTTACACCACTGTAATTATTATTATACACTAATCAAACTCCCACGCTAATAACGATTGGCGGTGTAGTTGCTGTAACTTGTGTTCACATAATCAACGTTCGAACATGTGAAATCAGGTTCACGTTGTTTTCCCTCATTCTTATGACCGGGAATAAAATCAGAGAGTGTTTTTTACGCAATCACTTTTCCGTGTGCAAGCCCTTTTTTGACACTCTTTCTGTATGATTTTCAAAAAATAACGAGCAATGTAGTACAGTTGGATACAATTTGTACACTACACGATTTAAAAACTTCCTAGATTACAGTAAACGACACTTATTAAACACTACATATAATAGCGTAGAGCAGAGGTCGGAATCGGGTAAGTTAATTCGTTCTCGATCCGTACACAGCCGGCCGCGTCTGATCCTGAACGAATTACGGTGCCAAATTTTAGAGGCCGGTAGGATTTGGCCGGGTGATTAAAATAAAAAAGTTATAGATTGACTAGGTAAGAAATAAAGGAAGAAAATTGAAGGCTTTTTAGGTAACCAACGTTTTCCATACAATTCAACATTATTGTACTTTGTGATCCAAAACAGACTTGAGTGCCAAATTTTGACGACCATGTGATTTAAACAAAAAAAAAATCGGGTACGATTGGGTAAGCCCGGTAAAATAAAATGTCGGATTCGGTATTTTGACTTTTGTGACCTCTAGCGCAAAGGAAGAAATAGAAGTGTCAATTCTATTTTAGTTTCGAGGATCAAAGTCATAAGATTACGAAATAAAGTGTTACTACCATGTCATATTTGCGACGCTTTGTCGCGTTCCCTAAGATTTGCGAAAAAAATTGCGTGGTTCACACTTGGAAAAATGGGAAAACGATGTCATAAATTTTGGAATCCGTACGCCAAATTTCATAAAATGACAAAAAACGCGGCGGTGATGGTTGAGGCGGTTGGTTTCGACCGTTTTGGAGCGTAGCGGCGGACAAAAGATGCAGTTCTATGCGTCAAAACTTGACAGCTGCGTAAAGCAAACGGCAACTGCCGTCCGCCATCGGACATCATGTTCGGAATGCACTTTTTTGTTTTTGAAGAATTTCGAAAACGAAGCGCACGGACGTGAACCGTACATGAATTCATTCCGTCGCAAACTTATGAACAAACTAGGGGACCAATCACATAAGAGAACACTTAATGTTAAAAAAAAAAAAAAAAACACTGATGGAAAAAAAGGGCATGTCCAAAGTTCCTTCGCGGTTATTTTCGGTCTGTACAACGCTTGCGTGGCAGTGCATTTTGGTTTGGATACATATCATGTCCGCAAAGCGTTTCCTTTTTCGTACGGGCAAGTGGCTCGTATCACGACACGCTAATTGACGTAGGCTAGCGTCACGTGCCAGTTCACGACGGACAAAACAAATGTACCGTTTTCATACCATACCGTTTTCTCCTTTTTCATGTGTGAACCACGCAAATAGTGTTACTACCGTGTCAGATTTGCGACGCTAATCATGATGTCACGTACTTACACGATACCAAAGAGTACAAAGTACAACAATGTTGGATTGTATGGACAGTACAATTTTATTTTTTTTGGTTGACCGACAGTAACCGACCGTTTTTTTTTCCTGGTGAATCAACCGACCGCAACCGCCCGGCCCTCAAAATTTGGCAACCGAATCCGTTCCGGATCCGGCGCGGGCGGTCGGTTAACGGTCGGTCACGGTTCCGGTTGACCGTTTGCGACCTCTGGTTTGCCTTGCAGGCATTTACAAAAAAATCGTCCGTACTAGATTCTAGCAATGCGACGAGAAGATCGACATCAAATGTCGGCGCCTTAAAAACTACAAAACCGCCAACGACTAAATGCGGGTCAAACGTCAAAATTTCATATCATCATAAGGAAGCGACAAAACAAAGCTCGATAGATCCGGATGTAACTGTCGCAGCTACCCCACTTGTCGGCGAATCGACAGAAACGAATCTTTGGTTTGTCCCCTGTACGGATTTTTCCTTTTCCCGGTCATATCAGGTGAATTTTCAGACGATCAGTTACGGGTCATGCCATATTTCCCAAAATAGAAGCCTACGTGGACCAATAAGATGCTAGCTCGTCCTATACACTGGTCTTAGATTGAAAATCGACGGAATACAGTTCGTCCGAAGTTCAAACATACACTATTTTATTTCGTACGAAATGGAAACGGTCAAACGGAATTATAACCAGTAGATCAAGTACACCGCGAATCGCTGTTAGGGTTAGTGTTTTTTTTTGTCACTTAAAACATCTTTTCTCCGTACACACTTGTCGGATTGTGGATCTGACGGTGTCGATTGAGAGGTAAGATTCCCAGCTTCCGATTGGCGGTCTCAAATTGAAAACAGGACAAATGTGTACGAAGAAAAGAAGTTTTAAGTGGCGAAAAAATTGTTAACCCTAATAGCTACACCGTCAATCGCTATTAGAGTATATAACGCCAATTCGGTGCCCTTTTTTCAAAAAAAAAAACCCGAAATACAATCTATAATTCTATTTTTTCCATTATTCTAATTAGGTTTTTATTTCAATTAGCGTTAATAATGGAAGTACACTGAGATGGAAATAGTGTGGCGTACGGACAGGATATTTTCGTACGAAATGGTACTTTTTGAATTACAACGGCATAAAAAGACACTTAACATTATTGCGTACACATGTGAATGTGCATTGGAAGAAAGAGATGCAATCTCTTCGACAAAAATCACGTTCTCATATATTCGTCCGTCGACCGTGTGAACAGCGCGACGGCGTACGAATTGTCAGATTTTGTACGGCTACACATATTACTGTGGACATCGAAAGGGCGGGTATTTATTATTCAGGACAACCCAAATTACAGTTAGGGATTAATTAGTATATATATTATTTTTCAAAAAAAAAATATTCCCGATTAGTGTTAATAACACTAATTTTTTTTTTACGCTATTTATTCCTTTACTCTAATAGCGATTGACAGTGTAGTGTTGGGTATCGAGGACCTTTTGCCGATATTCGATATATATCGAATTTCAGGTACCCGATAATCGATACATCGCTTCGATATATCGAAAACCAAATTATCGCGATATATCGCCGATATATCGTATCGCCTATATATCGAGGTATTAATTTTTTTTTTCCCGATTTTTTTCAGGGCGCGCGCTCAGGGGGGTATCCGTACGATTTTCCGTACTAGGACTGTACGGACACCAAGTTTTTGCGATATATATCGCGATAATTTATGTTGGTCCCGGTACGATATATCGAGGAATTTGCTCGATCGGTATTAGATATATCAAATATCAAAATTATTGCGATATGAATTTACTCGATACCCAACACTACTACTAGCGATACACATTGTACTGTACCGCGTTATAGGCCACTCTATTTATGATTTGTTGGTACTTATTACTAAAAGTCCTTATTGTTCATATCGCGCTATTTTTTCCTTTTTTGCGATTGGAACGTATAATTCGTGACTTTTGAAAAAATCGCAAAAAACCGCGATGAACTTTATGTCCGGTAAACTGAACGGCTAATTCACGGAAACTGTACGGTATTTTACGATAGCTGTACGGTGTTGTACGGTAAATGTATGGAATTTGACTAAAAGATACGTTGCACTTCGTAGTACTTTCTGTCCGGTAAACTGAATAGAAATTTTACGGAAATGTACGGAATTGTACCAAAAATGTACGGACTATGATGAAAAGATACGAAAAATGTACCAAAAATGTACAAATTGTGGTATATGTGAAATTTATTTTTGTTTACATGTACGGAATAGTACGGACGAAAATTCATTAACGATTTTTACTATTTTTTCAAAAGGTTCAATGCGTTTGTTACGTATAATTCGTCGCGATTAAAACGTTCGGCGATTAGTGCGAACGTACCAATCGCAACGAATTATACGTAACGAACGCATTGAACCTTTTGAACAAATCGTTAAAAACCGTTAATGAATTTCCTTCTGTACTATTCTGTACATGAAAAAAAAAATTATACATATAGCGCATTTTGCAAGGTTTTCCCGTTAAATGAGCGCTAAAATATTACAACTGTTTAATAAAATATCACACTCCATGACGGTATCAGAATTCTTTAATCAACTGGTAGTGGAGACGACGAAATTAGGCTACGCTACATACATGTCTTACCCGGGTTCTAGCGTCCTCAAATGTAGTTTCCGTCTGTCTGAGCCTATGTGACAGGCAGAAATTTTCAATATTCCATGGCGGCTTCTTTCAATTTTTTTTGAAGAAGACGCCCGTACAATTTTCAAACTTACCGCGCGAAATTAGTGTGACGTTCGACGTCTCTTTTCGAAAATGTCCGTACATTTTCGATGAAATAACGTACAAGTTCCGTGATATTTCTGTTCAGTTCACTGAACAGAAAGTACCAATAACTACGACGTATCTTTTCTTGGAATTCCGTACATATCCGTCAAAAAATGTAAAGTTACCGTAATTTGTTTACAGGTTTCCGTAAATTTCCAGTTTCAGTTTTCAGTAGACGTTTTTTTGCGGTTTTTTTCAAAAGTCACGAATTATACATTTCAATCGGAAAATTTGAAAAATCCGCGCGATTTGAACAACTATGTTTTGAACCATAGTTCAAAAGTAGGGGAAAGTAGGCCCATACAATATGTCTATTGTACGCAAAACATAGAATATGGCCTTAAGACCCATATTGTATTGGTCGCAAAATGAAAAATAATAGTAACAGGGTTGAGTTGCACATCGATCAATAGAGAACTAAACGTCATGCCTAAATTTTGAAAAACATTCGGACAATTTTTTTTTTTTCCGTGAGTTTTGAGGTATTTTTTATTTAAACCGTCAGATTTGGACGATCGGACAATCGCTGATCAAAGTAGCGATCTAAGAAGATCACATGAAAAGCCCATAACACAACTTACAATAGGACTTACGTCCGCCGTTTTTTTTTTTCCGGGTTCTTTTTCCCGCGGAATGTCATCCTACGCCGTATCAGTTCGCTAAAAAATTTCGTACGGCGGCGTGCGCTGTACAATAATGATACGTCAGATTCGTACGTTCGTACAAGAGTGTGCACAATGCACACACATACAGTATGCTTACTCTACGCAAGTTTTGTGCCAAGTTTTGTGCGCCTACCAAAGGCCTACCATAAAAACGCCTACTTTTGAACTATGTTTTGAACAACCTAAAATAGTAAAATTACGCTACCACCGTACTGTACTGTACAGCCTGTTATTTGTCTTTCATTAGGCTACCTGCCAAACGAATTCGTAACTATGTCTTTCATTAGGCTACCTGCCAAACGAATTCGTAACGCATAATTATGTCTTTGCCTCTGGTTTAACACTTTTTAAGGATATTTTGAGGGGCGTTTACGTGTACTTTTTTCTTTTTAAGGTTTTTAAGGGTTTCCTAGGGTTTTTGTCGGGTTTCAGCTTTCAATCGCAGTTTTTTTGCGTTTCGACGACGAAAATTCGTCCTTATTTATCGTCCCAAACCGCTCTAAAACGAAAGGGTTCTATGAAACTCAACTGAACTGCAAACCCTGTAAAAGAAAATGTGTACTCAAAATATCGCCAATTCTACTCAAACTGGTACGATTAAAACCGGGATTACTGCCGGTTTCAATAACCGAAGCGATTCCAATTCGGTACGCCACACATTACACCGTGAAATGAATCGCTAATTCGCTATTAATGATAATGGTTTTTTTTGCCACATAAAACATCTTTTCTCTGTACACACTTGTAGGATTGCGGATCGTACGGTTGCGATTGAAAGGTAAGATTCCCAGCTTCCGGTTGACGGTCTCAAATTGAAAATTGGACAAGTTTGTACGGAGAAAAGATGTTTTAAGTGGGGAAAAAGTTATTAACACTAATAACACTAATAACGATACACTGTGTACTGGTTATCGCATGGTGACGCCAATTCGGTGCCCTTTTTTCAAAAAAAAAAACCCGAAATACAATCTATAATTCTATTTTTTCCATTATTCTAATTAGGTTTTTATTTCAATTAGCGTTAATAATGGAAGTACACTGAGATGGAAATAGTGTGGCGTACGGACAGGATATTTTCGTACGAAATGGTACTTTTTGAATTACAACGGCATAAAAAGACACTTAACATTATTGCGTACACATGTGAATGTGCATTGGAAGAAAGAGATGCAATCTCTTCGACAAAAATCACGTTCTCATATATTCGTCCGTCGACCGTGTGAACAGCGCGACGGCGTACGAATTGTCAGATTTTGTACGGCTACACATATTACTGTGGACATCGAAAGGGCGGGTATTTATTATTCAGGACAACCCAAATTACAGTTAGGGATTAATTAGTATATATATTATTTTTCAAAAAAAAAATATTCCCGATTAGTGTTAATAACACTAATTTTTTTTTTACGCTATTTATTCCTTTACTCTAATAGCGATTGACAGTGTAGTGTTGGGTATCGAGGACCTTTTGCCGATATTCGATATATATCGAATTTCAGGTACCCGATAATCGATACATCGCTTCGATATATCGAAAACCAAATTATCGCGATATATCGCCGATATATCGTATCGCCTATATATCGAGGTATTAATTTTTTTTTTCCCGATTTTTTTTTTCAACCCCCCCCCCCCCCCCCCCCCGGGCGCGCGCTCAGCGGGGGGGGGGGGGTATCCGTACGATTTTCCGTACTAGGACTGTACGGACACCAAGTTTTTGCGATATATATCGCGATAATTTATGTTGGTCCCGGTACGATATATCGAGGAATTTGCTCGATCGGTATTAGATATATCAAATATCAAAATTATTGCGATATGAATTTACTCGATACCCAACACTACTACTAGCGATACACATTGTACTGTACCGCGTTATAGGCCACTCTATTTATGATTTGTTGGTACTTATTACTAAAAGTCCTTATTGTTCATATCGCGCTATTTTTTCCTTTTTTGCGATTGGAACGTATAATTCGTGACTTTTGAAAAAATCGCAAAAAACCGCGATGAACTTTATGTCCGGTAAACTGAACGGCTAATTCACGGAAACTGTACGGTATTTTACGATAGCTGTACGGTGTTGTACGGTAAATGTATGGAATTTGACTAAAAGATACGTTGCACTTCGTAGTACTTTCTGTCCGGTAAACTGAATAGAAATTTTACGGAAATGTACGGAATTGTACCAAAAATGTACGGACTATGATGAAAAGATACGAAAAATGTACCAAAAATGTACAAATTGTGGTATATGTGAAATTTATTTTTGTTTACATGTACGGAATAGTACGGACGAAAATTCATTAACGATTTTTACTATTTTTTCAAAAGGTTCAATGCGTTTGTTACGTATAATTCGTCGCGATTAAAACGTTCGGCGATTAGTGCGAACGTACCAATCGCAACGAATTATACGTAACGAACGCATTGAACCTTTTGAACAAATCGTTAAAAACCGTTAATGAATTTCCTTCTGTACTATTCTGTACATGAAAAAAAAAATTATACATATAGCGCATTTTGCAAGGTTTTCCCGTTAAATGAGCGCTAAAATATTACAACTGTTTAATAAAATATCACACTCCATGACGGTATCAGAATTCTTTAATCAACTGGTAGTGGAGACGACGAAATTAGGCTACGCTACATACATGTCTTACCCGGGTTCTAGCGTCCTCAAATGTAGTTTCCGTCTGTCTGAGCCTATCTGACAGGCATAAATTTTCAATATTCCATGGCTGCTTCTTTCAATTTTTTTTGAAGAAGACGCCCGTACAATTTTCAAACTTACCGCGCGAAATTAGTGTGACGTTCGACGTCTCTTTTCGAAAATGTCCGTACATTTTCGATGAAATAACGTACAAGTTCCGTGATATTTCTGTTCAGTTCACTGAACAGAAAGTACCAATAACTACGACGTATCTTTTCTTGGAATTCCGTACATATCCGTCAAAAAATGTAAAGTTACCGTAATTTGTTTACAGGTTTCCGTAAATTTCCAGTTTCAGTTTGCAGTAGACTTTTTTTTGCGATTTTTTCAAAAGTCACGAATTATACGATTCAATCGGAAAATTTGAAAAATAGCGCGATTTGAACAACTATGGCTAAAAGTGTACCGACCAGGATTTGTTAAAATAGAATATGAAAAATCTAAACAGGTCGAGATTCGGTCCACAGCATTGATTTGCAAAATTTTGTCGTTTTGTGCGTCTGTCATAAAGATTCGCTTTTGTCGGCACTCTGCCGGATTGCAGAGTATTAATCCCGCCGACTACAGTAGCTCCCAGATCCGCCGAATCTCCGTATCCGACGGTCACCTCTCTCTCCCCGTGAAATAAGGAGTCCTTTCCGTACGGAAAATAGCGTGTTCCCTTGCAACGCGTGGAAAGTATATGTACATCATCTCGTTCCCTCTCTCTCTCATCTCTTGCTAGAAAACATTCTTGAGGATTATATTGTAGACATTGTCGCATTGTTAATCGCAGCTAAGGATTGGTCAACATGGCAAACTGGCAATCTGCCACGTGGCACTTGCTTCTGATCGGCTTCCTGTCTTTGGCGCTTTTGAAAAAGACAACGGCGTGGGAGAATGCAACCGCCACGTGGTATCCGGGATACCCGGGTCAGGGAAATCCAGACAGTGAGTTTTTTTTTTTTTTTTGGTTTTTTTTTTTTTTTTTTTTTCTTAATATGCACGTTCCAATGTGCAAATCACATCTTTACATGGTCTTCAAAGCATTATTATAAAAGTGATTTTTTTTGCTAGTTTGATTTCTGGATGTGATGTTTAAAATCTACAACTAATGTGTGGGAATCATGTCATACAAAAAAGGTTTCATGTTATTCCAGATCAAATATCAATGCTTTGTGGAAACTTTGATAAGGGATTTTCAATGTGCCTTGCAAAAAATTATAAGTTGTTACAAATTGCGAGAATCGTGAATAAAATTCCGCTTAACTATCATCAAATTAATGGTTCATATTCTTCCATATCCAACATATGATATGTTGTACATCACAGGTAATGATGTTGAATTCCACATGCTAATGATGAGAAGTTTTAAGGAATTATGTGATCAACTCTAAAAACACATTTTTTCATAAAATAACATTCAATCCCACTCGCTAATGTTGTGACGTACGTATAGAAAGAGTTGATCAATTTAAAAAATATGTCGTCTTACAAAATAAAAATGGTATCTTGGGTCAGCCGGAAATTGCGGCTATGGAGCTCTCTCGGCGACGGCCTATGGGAACATGGCGACAGCTGTCAGCAATGAACTCTACCAGCATGGGACGGGGTGTGGGGCATGCTACGAGGTAAAGAACATTAATAACAATGGTTAATAAATTTTAATAACAATAATCGTAACATATTTTTCTTGCATTCGTTTGCTCATGTTTCTGTGTTTGGTAGTTTTTATTTTCTCGCTTTGGTGTTGGTTCAGCAGTCTTTCTTTTATGGGATATCCGTAGTTTCTATTGAGGGTCACTCTTAGTGGTAACAATCGATCTTCGTTCAAAGATTCGCCTTTTCACCTCTTACTTTTTGCTGATCCATGTTATTGTCATTATTTTCCCTCTTTTTTGTTATCTTTTTGGGCAGGTGATGTGCACAAGTAGTCCCTTGTGTTCCGGAAAACCCGTGACCGTGACGGTGACAGATTCGTGTCCCGGAGGAGGAAACCCTAATTGGTGTGGAGAGGGAAAAATACATTTTGATATGACGAAAGTGGCTTTCAAATCCATGGCGGTGAAGGGACAGGAGGAGAATTTTCCAAATTACTTCGACCAGCTTTTCTATAGGAGGTCTGTGCACGACTTTGCATATATATATTTCCTCAATTTTTTATATGTTTTTGTTGACATCACCTTCTTTGTTTTCCCATCATCATTAGTTGCTGACGCCGTCTTCATAGCTTGTCGACACCTTCTTCCTTGTATTCTCTCGTCATTACATGGTTTGTGTTGCTGACGCCACCGTCATCTTTTGCCGGCGTCGTCTTCGTAGCTTGCCGACAATCAACACTCTTCCATTTTTGCTGGCGTCACCATTTTTTTTCGCTGATGTCCCCTTTCATTGTTGCTGACGTCATATTCTATGGCTGCTGACGTCATGCAGAGTGGCATGCAATTACCCGCAGAGAAATGTCAAATTTTCGTTTCAACGGGGGAGCTCGGTGTGGTGGATTGGGCTCCTCCTCCGAGATGTGGGAGGCCCGGGGACCATCACCCACGTCAGCATAAAAACTGTGAGTTTTTTTTGTCTTTTCTAACAATTATTTTTTCTTAATAGTTTTATTTGTTTTAAACATCATTTCTCCAATGCACTCTTTTTTACTTTGTTGTTTTTTCAACTTTTCTGATCGGTCAAATTTGTGGCATTGCTTCATGCACCGTCAGAAACTGCCGTTACATTATAATTTCTTAAAAAAGTCACTTATATTTATTTTTTACGTATTTGTTAAATCATCTGTTTTTTATTTATGCATTTACTTTGTATACCTTTCTTAACACTCGTGAAAGCTGTAGAAATGGTTTTTTTCATTTTTCTTTTCTTTCGGAAGCGAGTAATCCTTTTCCTCCAATTTTCTTTTTTCTTTTATTTTTTCAGTCAAATTCCAACAATTTTCAACCGATGGTCCACACTAATTGGGGTGCGGTATTTTCAATTCAATCGACGGGAGATCCGTTCAACGGTCCTTACATTTTTTTATTGGAGAATAGAAATACAAGTGAGTAGGATTTTCGTAAAATTAATTTATATGATATTTTTTTAAAAAGAGAAAGAGTGCGTATAGGCTTTTCTTTGATAAAAGTAAAAGTGAGTAACATCTTGCCTAATTTTTATTTTTCCTTTTTGTATTTTTATTTGAATTTTTTTAAACAGTTTCATACTTTTTAAATTTTTGTTACTTTTCGTATTTTTCAGATGAATCGTTATTGTGCACAAAACCAGTTCCCAACCGGTTTGACACCTCCCTAATTTTCGATTGTGGAGCCCAATGGACCTCCCTCCCTCTCTCTCCTTCTCCCTCCCCTGCCCCCCCTTCAATTCCGCCTCGAAATCCTCCTCCTCCTCCCCCTCTCTCTCCCCCTCTCCCTCCGCCTCCCTCTCGCCTTCGTCCCGGCCCTCCCCCTCGCGCACCCTCCCCCTCTCCCCCTCCTCCCTCTATCCCTCACCCCTCACCCTCTCCTCCCCAATGGATGACATCTCCCTCTCGCACAAAACGAGTCGGAGGACCGCCGTCTCAAATTGTGCGATTTCGTCTCGAGTGTGATATTTGTCACATTTTTTGGTTCCTATGATTATGTTTTCTAATGTATATAAAAGACGTATTTTGTACTATATTATATTCCGTACTAAATGATTTTTTGTACTAAATTATGTTTTGTACTAAGTCAAATGTTGTATTTTGGATTAATTTTAGCATAACTTCCTAGTTTCCTATTTTGAAATTAAAAATATAATAGGACAAACAAACAAACAAAAAAGGAAAGAAGAAAAAAAAAGAGGAGACACTATTTTATGTGGGCATGTGAGGAGAAGTTTTTGGATGACAAAAACTTTCTACTTTATTGCCCTTTTCTTATTGTTGATATTGTCATTTAATATTGTTATAATTGTTAGTATTATTTCTTCATTAAGCAGTTTTCATTTGAAAATGAATTAGAGTTTTACTTTCTCAAGTGTGTAATTTAGACTTCGGAAGTAATTCATTTCTTCTTATTTTATTCTTTTTATCGAGAATGTACTTTTTGTACTTTTTTGACAACAATATGAAAATTGAGATTATTTTCGAGTTTTTTTCCAACGGATTCAAAAGTGTTTTTTCTTTCTTTTTCTGTCTTTCTTTAGTTTTTTTTTTTTTTTTTGTTTTAACTCGCGTAAACTTATGTCGAATTTTCAATCTTGTTTCAATCCAAAAAAGGGGTTCCCACCAAAAAGACAAAAAAGACAAATTCTATATCAAGAATATAACATTTTCAGATATTTACCAAAATAGTTAATCAAGAATATTTATTTTCAGTATTTTTATGATGATAGAAGATTTTAAATTTTTTAGTTATTACCATGATAGTTTTACCAAATATGTCTACTCAAAGAACGAAACTATGTAATTTTTTTTTTTTATGTCTTTTGTCAAAATGACAAAAATGGCAGAAAGCAAAAAAAAATGAGATTCTCTTTTTAGTAGCGCTCACACCTGTCCACTCTCGCTCCTTCCCCCTCCACCTTTCTCCCCATCTGCCCCTCTCCCCCTCTCTCCTCCTGCTTCTCTCCCTCGCTATTTCTCTCTCAATCTCTTACCCTCCCAATGTCCCCCACTTTCCATCTCTCTCTCTCTCTTTCTTTCTTGCTCTCCCTCTCTCCCTCTCAGCCACTCTACGAACCCACCCTGTCCCCTACGTCCCCTCTGCTCCTTTCCCATTCCCCCTCTCCCCCGTAATCTTCTCTCCCACTCACCCTCTCTCCCTTTCCCCCGTCCCCTCTCACTCTTACCGACTCTTCCCATCTCACTCACATCCCATCTCCCACTCTCGTCATCTGTCCCTCTGACCTTAACGCCCTCACCCCTCTCACACCCTCTCCCCCTCATTCCTTTCCTCTTCCACTCTCTCCCTCTCCAAGTTTTCTTCCTTAATCTCCTTTAACCTCTTCCATTCTTCTGCTTTTCACTACTCACCTCTTCCCGTCTTTCTCTCGTCCATTCTCACGCTCCCCTCCCTCCCTCTCTCTCTCTCCCTCTTCCTCTCCCTCTGTCACCTCTCCCCTCGCCTTCCAATCTCGTGTGCATCTTCCACCTTCCTTTCCCTCTCACGTCCGTCTTCTCCTCTATTTTCCTCTTCACCTTCCCTCCTCTTCCCCATTTCCCTACTTCCCCTCTTTCCTTCCCTCCTTTCCCGACTCTCCCCCTCTGAACCTATCCCCCATTCCCTCTCTCCTTATCTTGCCTCTTCCCCTCTTTCTCTCTCCCTCACCCCTCCCCATTTCTTCTCTCCACTCTCCTCCCTCCCTCTCACTCTATCTTCCCCTCTACCTCTAGTTTCCGCCTCACCCACCCTTCCACCCCCTTTCTTCCTCTACTCTCACTCCCCCCTATCCCCGCTCTCTCCCCCTCTTCACACTCTCTACCCCTCTTCCCTTCTTCCCATCTTCCCGTGTTACCCTCTCCTTTTCTCCCTTCTTTTCCCCTTCCTCCCCCTTGAACCCTCTCATATATTTGCCGCTTTACCCTCCTCCCCTTTCCTCCTCACGCCAGTTCAACTCTCCCTCTCTTCGCCTTTCCTCTCTCTCCCCCGCTCCCCCTCTCCACACTAACCTCCCACTTCTACTCAATACCTTCTCTCCTCCTCTACTTCCCTCCTCCTGCTCTCTTCCTCTCTTGCAGTTTGCAACGCTTTCCCTCTGTCCCTCTCACCCCCTTCCCCTCTCCCCTTTTCATGCTCTTGCTTCCTCTCTCAACCTCTTCTCCTCTTTTTTCCTTCCCCTATTCCTCTTCTTCTCTTCTGTGGCTCTCCCCCGCTGCATGTTTTTGTCCACTTCCCCTCTCCCCTTGTTCCCTTATTACCTTTCTGACACCCTCTATCCACTTACCCTTCTCTCCCGCTCTTACCTCCCTCGTGTTTTCTTCCTTTGTTCTCTCCCTCTTGTTTTCTCTTGTTTTTTTCCCTCTACACCTACGTACCTCTCTCCTTCTCCTACTCCTCCCCTCTTCCTTTCTTTGCCCCACTTTTCCCCTCTCCCCCTCTTCCCCTTTCCCCCACTTCCCCTATCCTCTCTTCCTCTTGTCCCCTCTTGCTTCCTTCCCCACTTTCCCTCTTTCCCTCTCTACCTCTTCCCCCCTTTCCCCCTATCCCCTCCTACACACGTCCTCTCCTCACTCTGCCCCATCCCTTTTACTCCTCTCCTCTTTTTCCGTCTTCCGCTCTTCCCCTCTTCCCCATTTCCCCTCCTCCCCTTCTCTCTTCCCCCCCTCCAACCTTCCTCCCCACCTCCCTCCCTCTCCTCCTCGCTCCCTCCCCTCCTCCCCCCCCCATACTACCCCCATCCTCTACTCCCATCCCCTCCCTCATTCCAGCCCTCTGACCCTTATCCCCTCTTCCCCCCCTCCGCCACTCCCCCGAACCATCTCGCCCTCTCTCCACCTTTTCTTGTCTCCCCCTACCCCCCTGCCTCTGCCTCCTCACCCCCTCTTCCCCTCTGTCCCTTTACCAAGTTTTCCCTCTCCCCCTCTTTCCCTCTCCTCCTCTTTTCCTCTCCCCCTCTTTCTCCCTCCCACTCTTTACCTCTCCCCCTATTTCCCTCTCCCCCTCTTTCTCCCTCCCCCTCTTTCTCCCTCCCCATCTTTCCCAATCACCCTCTTTCCCTTCCCCCCTCTTTCTCGCTTCCCTCTTTCGATCTTCCATCTTCTCTCCCCCCATATTCTCTATCCTCCTCTTTCCCTCTCCCCCTCGTTCCCTCTCCCACTCTTTTAATGGATCTTAAAATAAAATTTCCACTCAAAATAAACGCTCGAAAAATTTAAAACATTACACAGCGGAAGCTCATAAAAGACAAGAGGATAATCGGTCAAAAGATTTATAAGTGTTTTGGCAGAAGCCTCTTTACATCAACTCTTCTCTCCTCTTTTACACTATTATAAGATCACTCAATAATGATCACACTCCTTAAAACCTCTATTTTTCAAATGGATCACTAAGGATCCCCAACCTCTAAATTGACCACAAAACATCTTCACTTCTCTCTTAGTTGACCACGAAGGATCTCCCTCTCTCTTAATCGATCACAAAGGATCAACATCTTTACTCCTCAATTGATCCAGAGTTAAACCAAGGATATTCCTGCAAATTAATTATGCTGCCTAAATAGCCTCTCTAGCTAGTTTACAAAGCAAAGCAAGCAAACAAGCAAGGCAGCAACACTTGTCTCCTTCCTAACGCACACGGAAAAGAAACTTCCACGAAGTAAGGGTGGGTCTCTATGTACTTCAAACTTAGAGAATTTACTTGGGTTTTTAGCGCAGATGCGACGGACCCGGATTTCGTGTGTCCCTATGCGTACCAAACGAAGTCGTCACTTAAGGGCGTGACGATTGTATACGTAAAAAATGCCCGTGACGGCCGTTGACAGTGTACAATATGTGATGATTCACCAAATTGTAAAAAAATGCTTGGAACGTCACATAACATTGCGTGACATTTGTAGACGTTTAGCCTTTCAACATTCTGCCATGGAAGATGTCCATGGCTGAAGAAGTGTCGTTTCCGCTACCTTTCCTGTACGGTTGCCTCTTTGGCAAATTCCACGCGCTTTGAATCTTTGTTCTACCTCATCAGCAGGCTGCATAGTGACGTAAGGTGCAAAGGAGGCAACTCCCTCTCCAATTCCACTTTGGTATCAATGCCTCACAATCATTTTTTCCTCCCTCGCAATCTTGACCGCCGCCGCCTCGTGACAGGATGAAATATAGTGCAGTTTGAAAGAGAGAATGCGAGGATGCGTGAGAGAGGCGGCTTGTGCGACTTGCTAGGGCGCCCTCAGAGATTTCTCACGATTTCCTCAAATGGCATTGTAATTTTCAGACCCCTGGAATGGAAAAATCCGTACCGAACGAAATGCAACAAAACAAAATAAATTGTGTACTTTGATGGACGCAAACTGACAAAACAAAACGAATAGTGTACATTTCGCCGTCGCTTGAATCGTTTGAAATTTTTGAAAAAAAAATTACACGTGCGAATACATGTTCCTATTTGTTTTTCGAAAATACTTTGTTTTAAAACACATCGGCCCTGTGTTTTAAAGAAAAGTTTGAAGATGTCGTTTTTTAGCGTGGCCGTGGGTCGAAAAACACAAAACGACAACATGTAGTACATCTTAAATTCGATGATGACGCAAAATGTACTTCTATTTTTTTCTATTTTTTTGTACGACTGAAACTTACGCGGTACGGCTCTAAGTTTTACAGGAAAACGATAGGGAAAAACCTTAACTTTGGCACATAGAGACGCACCCTAAGGCGCATACGCCTTCTCCTTCGAAACGCGTAACTCCAAATGAGAACTTTCACACGTTTGTTGTCCCCTCACGAAATAAAACACCTACACACGAAATAAAAGTGACGCGAAACGAAACTCTCTAACTTCTCTCTCCAACTCTCAAACTTGTCGCAGTCACTGAGAAATTGGAGAGGAAGCTAGAGCCATGGCTACCTAGACTATCCAGAGGTTTACGGGATATAAATATTAGTTTATTTATAATTAAGGATATATTTACTAAAATATATATACCACCTCCAGGATTTGAACCTACAACCTGCCGGCCGAAAACCAGCCAGTAGAACGTAGCTTTAAACCATTAACTCTAGAGGTAGTATTGCGTAATATAGGGTTTGATATTTAGTTAAACATTTATACGTAGGATAGTTCAATTAACTGAAATAGTTTCACGGGGACATAGATCCAGTAATGTAAAAGTACGGATTACGGTACGGATAAGAAACCAATACCGCGCATTTATTTCTTTACCAAAAATGAATACCGCGCATGTGGTTATTACGGCTATGATTAAATGTTTAATTTAATCGGACGGCCAGAATTAACGCCGAGATCGCAGAGGAGGATTTCGGCGGTTTGTGGTCATCGCCACATCGGATGACACGTGACGAAATTACATTGGATCGTGGTATCTCCGAAGATTACGGCACCAAATCCGGATATGACATGTGTCGACATTTAGGCCATGTCGTACAATTTCCGTACAAAATGTACACCGGCAGCTGTACTTTTGTGTACGAAACTGTAATCTGATTGGCTCCGTACATCAGTAGATAGAGTCTGTGAGAGAGATAGG
Organism: Zygnema cylindricum; assembly: GCA_037447655.1. Classification (NCBI taxonomy): domain Eukaryota; kingdom Viridiplantae; phylum Streptophyta; class Zygnematophyceae; order Zygnematales; family Zygnemataceae; genus Zygnema; species Zygnema cylindricum. Next base: position 24,612 of record JBBHKE010000837.1, on the reverse strand, counting down.
ACTTAGAAAAATTAGGAGATATGACCCTCTCTCCCAGAGAGCTTCTGTACAAAAGGTCAACTTTGACCCTCCATAACTTAGTGCTCAGGGGAGCAAATTCAGAGATTCTTTTTGCTATCGACTCAGGGGAGTCTTGCCTTCACATGGGTGAAGTTGGTCAGAGTTTTTGTCTGCCAGGGTGGCAGTTGTTCTTGCTGAAACACAAAGGGGTCAGGGTTATCCTAGAGGCTTCTTGGAAGCTGTCCACTCTGAGGACTTATGGAGGTCTCAGAGTTTCAAAGCTTTAATGGGGTTCTGATTGTCAAGGGGTCAATCATTTGGGTTTATATAAACTTGGAGTCGGCACTATCTAGATTAGTTCTTTTGATCTGCGAATTTTGTGTGGCAATGGAGCCCATAGAATTTCATCTCTCACGTAACAACTTTGACTTTTGTCTTTATCAGAAATTGGACACAAAATTTTAAAAAGAAGGGGGAGAGGAGAGAAAGGGGAGAGAAGAGAGGGGGGGGAGGAGAGAATGGGGAGGGAAGAGGAGCAGGAGAGGAGGGAAGGGGGAGAGGAGAGAAAGGGGAGAGAAGGGAAAGGGGAGGGGAGAGAAATGGAAGAGAAGAGAAAGGGGAGGGAAGAGAGAAGGGAGAGAAGAGAAGAGGGAGAGGAGAGAAGGGGGAGAGAAGGGAAGGGGGATGGAAGAGAAAGGGTAGGGAAGTGAACGGGGAGGGAAGAGAAATACGGTGAAAAGCCATAAGAGTAGGAAATGAAGCGAAAGACACATTTCACAAAATCACAAAAAACAGAATTGAAGTATAAATCAATGTGATATTTGTTGCTTAAAAGGTACATAAGAGAAACCAAAACCTTATTATATAATTGTTAAAACGTTAGTATACATTTTTTTTGTTCTGCAACTACAATTAGTGTGGATGGAGTGCACATTGGTGCACTTTGTCGTTTATTGATAACTAGAAAAAAACTAAAGAATAAAAAAAAATAAAGAATAAAAGAAACTAAAGAATAAAAAACTAAAGAATCGAAAACTAAAGAATTGAAAACTAAATCACTAGAAGTAAGTCAAAAAAATAAGGTATACACGCTAATTGAGGTTCTAAAGATAAAAGTATCTAGGATCGAACCGAATATAAAAAAACAGAATAACAAAGAGGATAGATTTTAGAATTAGAAATTAGAAATCCGGAGGGAAATGAAGAACTAGGAGCAATGTAGAATCATAGTGTGACAACAAATGGGAATATAATAATGCCAATATCTCTCTCTCTCTCTCTCTCTCTCTCTCTCTCTCTCTCTCTCTCTCTCTCTCTCTCTTCTCCCTCTCAAACAAAATACGACATGATAAATTTCACACTCGGGTCTGAAACCGTACGCTTTGCGATTTCGGTCCTCCGACAATTTTTCGAACTTTTGAGTCTATCTCTTCAGTGGGGGGAGAAGGAGAGGAGGGAGGGGGAGATGGAAACGGAGGAGGAGGAAGATAAGGAGAAGGAGGAGCGGGAGGATGAGGTCGAGGAGGCGGGGGAGGAGGAAAAGAAAGAGGCGGAGGAAGAGAAGGAGGAGGGGGAGGAGGAGGGCGAAGAGGAGGAGGGGCAGGAGAAGAGGGAGATCGTGCGGATACGGGAGGGGCTAGACGTAGGGAAGGAGGTGGAGGAGAAGGAGAAAGCGAAGGGGGAAATAGAGGAGGAGGTGGAGAAGGAGGTGGATTGCTTGGTGGAGGGTAAAAGGGGGAAGGAGGGGGGGAGGCAGAAGAAGAGGGTGAGGTCCATTGGGCTCCACAATCAAGAATTTCCCCAAAATTGTACGGTCCAGGGATAGCATTCGGACATAATAGGGATTGATCTGGAAAAAAATATTGAATGAAAAATTTGGTACATTTGTTTTGTTTTCGTTACTGTTTTTTCTTTTTTTCTCCAAAAAAATGCTGATTGTAAAACGAGGTTTCTTCCCAGTTTTTTGTTGTATTTGAACGAGGCTTTTGAGATGTATTTTAGCGTTCTTCTAAAGGTTTTTTGTTAGATTTTATCATATGGTTTCAAAAAACCTAAAGTAGGTCAGAGGGAACAGAAATCCATTAAAACTTTGACCAAGATATGCCCTTATCTCTTCCAGCTATTGTTGTTTTTACTTCATTGTAATTGTTATTGTTATTGCTATTGCTATCGTTATTGTTATGTGACAATCATTGTTATTATTATTGTGATTGTTGCTATGATTATCATTGTTTTTGTCATTTGTATTTATATGTGTTATTGTTATTGTAATTGTGTTTGCCATTATCATTACCATTACCATTAGTCCATTACCATCGCCGTCATTATTATCATTATCATGCTTATTATTATCATTTTGTTTTACTCACTTTTTTTTCTGTTTTGGAGCAAAATGACGTAAGGTCCCTCAAACCTATCGCCTGTCGATTGAATCGAATAAACCGCACCCCAATTGTGAACCATGGGGCGGAATACGTTCGAATTCGACTGGTAAGGGAGAGAGAGAGAGAGAGAGAGAGAGAGAGAGAGAGAGAGAGAGAGAGAGAGAGGGAGGGCGAAAGACAGTGAGGAACATTTACTACAGAAATTCTTAAAAAGCGTGACACGATGTCACAATGAAACAACCTAAAATAAGTCTAAATATGGATGTAAACCAAGCAAAACAATTGAAAGAAAAAAAAAAAAAACCCACTCTTGTACATTTTACGTTGACATGGTGTGACTAAAAAAAAAAAAAACAAAAAAACAAAAAAAAACTGATCCAGCAGATTTTCCCAATAGTAATAACAATAATGACAAAAACAATATAAATAAGAAAGAAAAACAAAACAAAAAAGAAATACTCACAGTTTTTACGCTGACGTGGGTGACGGTCCCCGGGCCACCGACATCTCGGAGGAGGAGACCTATCCACCACACCGAGCTCCCCCGTTGGAACGAAAATTGGGCATTTCTCTGCGGGTACTTGCAGGCCACTCTGCATGACGACATCAGATACATAAGATGACGTCAGCGAACAGCAGAAATGAAGTCAGCTAACAAAAATGACGTCAGCAAACAATAATAACTTCAGCAAGCTTGAAGTTGCCGTCAGCAAACAAGGTAGAAGGTTGTCCGCAAGCCAAGAAGATGAGGCCGGCAAATGATGAAAGGTGACGTCAGCAAAAAAAAGAAAGAGGAAGATAGCAGTCGGGAAGAAAAGGAAGATGATATCAGCGAGCAAGTGGAGTTGTCAGCGAACTGTGAAAATGTCGTCAGCAAACTATGCAGATGACGTCAGCAGAGAAGGATAATGACGTCAGCAAAAAAAAAAACTGCTCCTTCCATTTTTTGGAAACAATTATACAGCACTTTGTAAGAAACAAAAATATCAAATAGTTGATTAGGAAAAAAAAAAATTTAATGGATTATGTTTTGGAATTTTTTTTGGTATCGACTTTCTATAAATTCGTATTTGTGACAATAATTTCTTATTCTTAGTATTTTTTCGTTTTATTATTTTTTTTTCCCGCCCTCAAATTTACCTTCGATATAAAATTTGATTCATATATCCATAGTTTGGGAGATTCTCTTCTTGTCCTTTAGTGGCCATGGCTCCAAAAGCTTCCCTCGTCATATCAAAATGTGCTTTCCCATTTCCACTCCTGCCCGAAAAAAATAAAAAAAAATCTCAACAATTAGTGTTTCCTCCTCCGAGACAAAAAAATCGTGACCCTGATGATTGCTCTGACTTTTAAAACAAAAAAAAAGAAAATATTGCTATATCAATATCACCTGCCCTTCCCTAAAAAAAGGGAAAAAAAATATAAAAAATGTACACACCAATTAGGGTTTCCTCCTCCGGGGCACAGGTCCGTGACAGTGACAACAATGGGTTTTTTGGAACACAAAGGATTACTTTTACATATCACCTGCCCAAAAAAAAAGTAAAAAAAAAAAAAGGGGGGGGGGGAAGGGGAAACGGGCAAAAAAGCAAAAGAAGGAAGAGAAAGAAGGGGGAGAGAGAAAAAAATGAGAACCTTCGAGAAAAAAAGGAAAAAAACTTACGTTTTTTTTTTTTGATTTAGACTTAGGTCAAAATGTAGGAAGAAATTTTAGAATTTGGTAGACAGATTTAATCGGAAAAAAATTAAACAGTTTTGTGAAAATAAAATCACCTGACTTTTTATGAATGAATAAAAAAGTTATTTTTTTCTCAAAATCTCTGCGGATTAAATATAATCAGTGCATGTATACCTAAATTAGTGTGGACTTCCATCAGCAATATACTTGTCAAATCACTTAAATACCATTTGAATTTCACTTTTTTAGTTTCAAAAAATAATAATTTAAAGCCTTTTTTTTTACCTCAAATCCTTAACGGTTCCATAATTCTTAACCATTTATAATCCTTTAAATCATAACTTGTTTTAAAGCTTAATACTAATTTCGGTTTCAAAATTTCTTAGGCTTTTTAAACTTCTAAGACTAAAATAAAAATGTAAATTTCTAAGACTAAACTTTTTACCTCGAAACAAGCTCCACATCCCAACCCATTTTGAAAAAAAACGGAGCTTGTTGCAGAAACCATTTTTCCGTAAGCCGTTACGGAGAGAGGACCGTATCCGCACGCACCACCTGGCACCCATTTGTACCCAAATTGTTTTTTTAGTAAATATAATTTCACCCAAACCTCATTTTTCCTCGATTAAATCATATTTTTACCCAAATCGTATTTTTACCCAAATCCTATTTTTACCCAAATCCTATTTTTACGCAAACCCCATTTGTACCCAAATCGCATTCTTAGTAGATTTAATTTCACCCAAAAACTTATTTTTCCTCGAATCTTACCTTTACTCAAATTGTATTTTGGGTTGAATTGCATTTTTACCCACATCAATTTTCTACCCAAATTGTAATTTTATTGAAGTCTCATTAACAGCAACTGTGATTTACACCCCAATGACATTTTTACTCAAAAATTGTTAATACACAAATTGCATTTTTATATCCGATTTGCATTGGAGAAGGAGGGAAAAAGGAGAGGGAGGGGGAGAGGGACAGAGAGAGGGAGAGAGGGGGAGAGACGGAGAAAGAAAGAGAGAGAGAAAGAGTGTGTGTGTGTGTGTGTATGTGTGAGAGAGAGAGAGAGAGAGAGGGTGAGGGCGAGAGAGAGAGGGAGAGAGAGAGAGCGAGAGTGTAGAGAGTATAGCTTGAATAAAACTGCACCGTAAACCCTAAAACAGAAAGCAGGAATGGCTGGACCCGTGGAAAACTCTGGAGCTGCTTTGGATACTAAACGCGCTCTTAAATTTTTAGGGCGTCTGGCTTTGAGACTTTTTCAAAGTACCGGAAAATCTCCTTTTCTCTGGTCTCAAAAATTCCTAGAATCTGCTTTTGCTGGAGCTGTTCAGGAGCTTCCTTTTGGTCCTTTGAAACAAACCCTAGAATTAAACCCTAAAAAGTTTTCGAAAGCTCTTGCTGACCGTTTAAGCGTTTTGTCCGAAGGTATTATCCAAGGAGACGATGATAAGGATGCCATAAATGTAGGACATCCACTTGTACAGGAAAAAAAACAGGAGGAAGGGTTTGTCGTATCTCCTCTAGACCGACTGGATATTATCGAGACCGGAGAATTATTTACTGACAGAGGCTATCTGAAAGCCGTTATTGCTGCCATTGAATTGGTTAATTTAGTGCACTCGGTGAATTCAGTGAATTCAGTGAATTTAGTAACTTCAGTAAATACGGGAACGTCAATTAGTGTGGACAAATGATGAATTTAATGTACGGTGGTTAGGATTGTACGGCTGAATATTGTACGGAAAATTTGTTTGACATTTTTCGTATATGTCGGTGGAACGGGTCGGCGGAGGTCAGTCAAAGGGAAGTTGAAAATCGTACGGTGGAAAGTACAAATGTTGGATTTGAATCTCCGGTGGTTGATATTGTACGGAATCAGCTTGTACTATCGTACTTGATACATGACAGTTATCTTTTATTATTCACTTTGGTGGCTAAGCACCGAGAATTTTGGACATTAGAAAGAAGCCAAAACTGAGTACGGTTTCTAATCTTTTGACGGAAGTCCAGATTTAGTTTTTGAGACAAAATATGATGCCGGCTAAGGGCGTGTCCCCATGTAACCGATATTTTGAAAAGTTATTTTGGAATTTAGCGTTGACTTTACGGTGTACTTTTCAAGGTGTGCCCATGTCAATCGTTACTTGCGCGTTCATTATTTTGAATATGTGGCAGTTGTACACGTCGCCAATACTTGCGACACCTGTAGACGCCAACAAACTGCTGACATTTGTAGACGCCAGCGATCTCGGAACAAACTGCGGACATGTACGCCGCAAAGAGCTCCTGACATACTGGGACAATTGTCGACGCCAACTGTCATTTGTTGACGCCCACACGTGAACGACATAAGCAATCGCCTACGTCTACAAAATGACATTTGTAGACGCCCACAAGTGGACAACATAAGCAAACGGACAAACAATTTTTTTTTCGTGTATTCTCCCAACTGCAAAAAAACAAATGAAAACTTTTGACGCGTGCAACCCATGCTTTCTATTTGTCAATAGGGTAGTATTTTGATTAAAAGCAGGTCGCGATTTGATTCCAGTGCAAGTGTGAAGATGAGCTAGAAGTGGGTCGCGATGATAATACTGCCAAATCGCCGTACCTTTCAAGTTCTAAGATGACGCAAAATGTATTTGAGTTTTTGCCCATTTTTCGTACAGCGTAATATTTTCAAGTAGGAAGTCCCATTTTCTGTGTAAACGAAGGAAAAAAACCCTTACTTGAACACATGGGGACACGCCCTAAAGGTAACCCTCCATCAAGCGCTGACAGTAATCGTACGGAAACGTTTACTGGCAGTAATACTTCGTTCACTTCTCCATCAGGTTGTGTCACCAATGGAATCTATCGCGTACGTGCTTTCTTTCGATTGGACGCACGTAGGTTCATGTTCTGACGACGAGCAGTCAAAGATTCCAAAAGCACAATATCTGAACTTGTATCCGTACATCCAGCCGCAAAATTAAATTAGGTAAATGTACAATTTGTACGTTCGTGTTTTGTATTTTTCGTAACTATTTTGTCGTTCGTGTTTCGTCGTGGCGCCATAAATTCCGGATGTCAGCGGATCGTGGAGGAGGTGTCACAACACATTTTTCAACAAATATTTTTTTTGGTGGTTTTCGTTGGATTTGATTCCCACCTGTCCGAACGCGCGCGGCCCGTACGTGACCTTTCCACGCGTAAACAATTCACACGTCAGGTGATTGATTACTTTCCTCCCTGAGGAGAGTAATTAATCATTGGACGACGTGACCGCTTGCTTCGAAAACACGTAATCGCACGGTCGACGTTGTCGCCCAGAAGTTTGGAGAATCTTGACGCGCCGACAGTAATCATGTTTAAAAATATATATATATAAAAATCAGTACGTCTCTGTACGGAAATGAGTTGGATCTGTACGATAGTACACTTTTTCCAGTAAAGAACCCCACTTTTTGCCTGATGGAGGTTCACCCTAAATCGAAATACATTTTTAACGGTTATTATAGCGCCACGTGTCGCAATGTGTCGCATTTGCATTGAATTCGTGCCTGATATCATTTCTGGAAATACTATTTTATGTTGACTGTAAGCTTCACCGTGTATCGCTATTAGTTTTCATAATTTTTTCGCCACTTAAACATCTTTTCTCCGTACACACCTGTCGATTCTCAATTTGAGACCGTCAATCGAAAGCTGAGAATCTTTCCTTTCAATCTCGACCGTCAGATCTAAAAATCGACATGCGTGTACGGAGAAAATGTGTTTAAAGAGACTAAAAAACATTAACACTATTAGCGATTCACGGTGTTGTTTACACGAAAAATACTGTACCTTTTTTTTTTCAAACATATTTTTTTGTTAGCTGGTCGGCAAATGAGACATACGACAAAAATGTCGGATCTTGTCAGGTGCAAATCATCTTTGGATTTTTCGTGGTCAGGAGATCTCTGAAAATCTCAAAGATTTTGTAACCCTAATTTTTTTTTTTCGGTCCGAACAAAGTGATTGATTCGTCCAAAGTTGCGAATTGATATAAAAAAAAAATATGAGACGAATAAAAAACAGCCATAAAAAGACAAGAGTCTCAAATGTTTTTGTCCTTCCCATTTTTTTTGCTTTTCTCACCCTTTGCTGCTATTAGCCACGTGGCGATATACAATTGACTGAAAATTCGACCAGCTCATTCCATTGGTTCTAATATAGGCCCATCTTGCTTACGTAAACCTAGGCCTTAAAAACTTAAAACCGTTTATATGTTTTTTTTTTTTTTTTTTTACTCCCTTTGTACCCGGATGGTTATTCCATCGCAAGGATTACAATAAAGGAATTTTCACTGTTTTTAAACTGAATTTTGTACGGAAGTCCGTCAATGCCTTCAACCGTGAAACGGCACAGGCTGGAAGGCGCTACGTCTACAATGTCACGGTAAGACATGCAACATCACAAGCAGTTCCAAAAAATAACGTGCGACCATAGATTGTAGACGTTGACAACCATCACAGGTATTGTCGACGTATACAATCGTCACAAGCGTAAGTTACGATTTCGTCCTTACAGACATAGGGACACTTGAAAACCGGGTCCGGCGGATTAGTGCTAAAATACAAAGTAAGTTCGCTAAGTTACAAGTACATGGGGACATACCCTAAGTTTGAAGTACATAGAGACGCACCCTAAGTCACTTGTCATTGGTTACATATATGCTGCATTCACACTAGAAATGGATGATGAATGAGATGAGTAAATGAATGTCATTTTTTTTGTTTGGACGTGAATCTCCTTTGACGTCACCTCACGTCAACAAAAACGTCACGATGTGATTCATGTTGTCGTACGATTAATCGCCGATGACTCAAATCCGTCCGTACCAAACCATCGGTAAGAAAGGCTGAGGATGTATCGTCAAAGTTCCAAAGAAGTTTTAAATTTACATTTTTTTACGTTCTATTTTAGATGATTTTGATTGGCTATTTGTTTATGGGTTAGTATTTTAGAAAATTTCGTTACAGTACGGATCATTCATTCGGGATACGACTTCATGTTTTTTCAAAGTCGGATTTCTGCATTTCGAAAAGGTTTTCCGAAAAAGAAGATGACTTACCACAGTTGCCAGGTTTTGACGCACTTGACCGTATATTTTGTCGGTCGCTACGCTCCAAATCGTATATTTTGTCAGTCACTACGCTCTAAAAAGGTTGACAGCCGAGCGGTCGACCTGTTAGGCACCCCTGTTTTTGTTTTTTTGCGGAATGAATGGAACGGGATTATTTGTTTCCTCGTCTCATTCATCATCCATTTCTAGTGTGAATGCAGCATATAAGGGCAATCCATCGTTCAACAAAAAATAAAAGGTGAAGCAAAAACATCAAAAAAAAATGTCCAAATGTCGGTGTCCATACACCGTGTACCGTAATAGCTTTGAGGAATTTTTAGCGTGGGGTATATATGTATAGTACACCGTGTATCGTTATTAGTGTAAATGTTTTTTTTCGTCTTTTAAAACCCATACTTGTCCCATTCTGGATTTGACGGTGGCGATTGAAAGATATGATTATCAGCTTTCGATTGGCGGTCTCAAATTGGAAATCAGACAAGTGTGTACGGAGAAAAGATGTTTTAAGTGGAGAAAGACTTATTACCCCTAATAGCGATACGGTGTATTGTACACCTTCTAGGGTTAATTTTTTTTTCGCCACTTACACTTTTACTTTTTTTTCAATTTAAGACCGTCAATCGGAAGCTGAGAATCTTACCTTTCAATCGCAACTGTCAGATCTAAAAACCAGCATGCGTGTACAGAGAAAAAATGATTTAAGCGGCAAAAAAACATTAACACTACAGGTAATAGCGATACAGGGTGTAATGTTACTAATTCTAGTTTATTGACAAATGACGTGGTTGGTTCGGAAACGTTTATATTACTACAGTTGACTTAAAAAATAAAAGGCACGCGGGCTTAGAGGCACCGACAAAGTGTCATTGACGCTACAGTAGTGACGACACACGGTGTACTGTACAACATTCAAATTTGTGGCATTGCGTATCGAGAGTGAATCTGAAGTTTTGAAGTTTTAAATGCGGAAGGGAGCCGATCTTGGTCGATATGGCTCGGCTCAATTTCGTTGGTAACCCTAATTTTGGAAAGGTTTCAAACCGCATAAAATTGCATATAATGTTAGTAATTGACACCCTATAAATCTATAGAAAAACCGTTAAAATACCCGTAAGAACTAGAAAATCGCATTGAAAAACCAAAAATGCAAGATAAAGCTTGGAAAGACTCAAAAAAAAAGCGAGAATGAAGACAAAAAACAAAAACTAAGTTGATTAGAAGCGGGATTGAATGCGCGGACGCACTGAAAAAAAATGTATTTTCAATATTTTTGCATTTTTTAAGCGTTCAAAAATGTTCAAATATCGAAGCCAAAAACTGGCAATATGACGATATACAAATGTACTAAATTTGGGACCTACGCCACGGATCGTCAAACAAATGAACGGAAATAAGTACGGAAATGAATCGTGTAAAATCGACATAAAATCGGATGGATACGTAACACTAAAGACGTTATACATCTCTCAAATTTGAATTTTTCCATTCGTCTTTATCGTAATGTCCCACCATGATGAAATTAAGAGCTGTAAATAATTATTTATTTATTTATTCGCACTTTATTAATTGTTCACGTTCGTTAGTTGACGCGTACAGAATTCGAACCATGGTCTATAAAACTCTTAATATTTTAAAGGACTGTACACACAGGTATCGCTATTAAAGTAGGGAATTGCTATTTGCAGAGACGATTTTTGCTGCGCGCAGGTTGTTGTCAGAAATTGTACATTTGAAGCACAGTTTTGTACAAGCTACGTACCTTTATGTTCATATTTGACGGTCAATCCGCCGAACAACTTTGACTGGCAAATATTGTAACAGCGATTAAAAAACAGTCGCGCTTGCGAACGTCGACCGTCATGAAATAAAAACATTTCACACGGCTGGCGCAGGTTTACTGTGATAAAACTGAGCCACATATAAATAAAATGGTTGCGCGTAGGTACACCGCGAATTGTTATTAGCATAGTTTAAAAGTAGGTGAAAGTAGGCCCATACAATATGCATATTGTACGCAAAACATACAATATGACGTTAAGACCCATATTGTATTCAGACCTATTCGGACCAATTAAAACATTCAGACTGAAAAAATTGATTTACACCGTCAAAATTGGACGATCGGACGGCCGCTGATCAAAGTAGCGATCTAAGAAGTTCACATGAAAAGCCCATAACACAACTTACGATAAAGGCGCCGACCAAAGGCCTACCATAAAAACGCCTACTTTTGAACTTTGGTCTGTACGCCACATTGTCGACGTGGAGGCATTGCGGATGTTTAGGGTTTGTGACATTCAGACGTCACGCACGTCACGCTCAAATATGACAGCGTCGACGTCACAAATCCTAAAACTTTCCGCCATGGTTTCCCGGTTGTTTTTTTTTGTCTTTTTTCACTCTACTTCTCATCAAAATACGCCCAAAGATAGTCAAAAGAAATCGTTTTCAGTGATCTTTCGTTTGATAACATTATAGACGTTATTCGTTGCAAGAATTATGAGTTAGACGCGGTAGTGGGAGAGGGATAAAGAGAGAGGCGCTTTCACGGACTTCGCTTTTGCGAAATGGCGTCCTTTGGTCGAGACTCCTCCACGGCCCCTTTACGGAAAAAAACACACGGATAAAAGTCACGAAGAGGCTGGAAATGTGCGGTAGGTTTTTTTTGTACTCCGTGCACAAAATTTGTAAAAAACTTCTGACACGTGCGACAGCGTCTGTCTATTCGCTCACCTCATGGAATTATATTTAGAATCACCTCGCGAGGTGATTTTAAATATAGTTCGAAGATGAGCTGAAAGGACGCAAAAGTGGGTCGAAACGCGTTAGACGACAAACTGCAGTACATGTAAAGTTTTAGGGTAACGTAACTTGTACGGTGGAAATTTCAATTTTTTGGTACGGCTACTGATTCTTTCGTTTTTTTCCAAGTAATACAGGAAAAAGACACAAAATAATTGTAACTTTAGCACATGGGAAAGTGCCCTAAGGGAGTTTCTCCATGTACTTTTTATTTAGTGAACCTGTTGTACTTTGTATTTTAGCACAAATTTTCCGTACACGAATTTCTAAGTGTCCCAATCGTTGTTGTTCAAATCGTGCGATTTTTTCCTTTTTTCCAATTGCTATATATAATTTGTGACTGTTGGAAAAAATCGCAAAAAATCGCGATGTACTTTTTGTTCGGTAAACTGGTCGGACATTTTACAGACATGTATGGAATTATACGGAAAATGTACGGACTTTTACGAAAAGATACGCTGCACTTCGTAGTACTTTCTGTCTGGTAAAATATACACAAATTTAACGGGAAACGTACAAAATTGTACCAAATATGTACATAATAATACGAAAAGATACGGAAACTTACAAAAAATGTACAAATTGCGATACATGTAAAATTATTTTTTGTTTACATGTACGGAATACTACGGAAGAAAAAATAATTAACAATTTTTACGATTGCGTTCGTTACGTATAATTCGTCGCGATTGAATCGTTCGCAATAAACGGTGTGAACAACTATGGTCCCAATGTGGTTTAGGTTAAGTACAGTACGTACTGCAAACCTTGCGTTTTTTCGCACACGCGAGCACGTTGATTGGGGCCACATCTCGTTTTCTCCGCGCGACCGTAGGTTTAGGGTTAATTTATTTCTGTCTTGTTTTATTTTTATTTAAAAAACACAAATATAAACCCTATTGCGATACCTGATTACGGCGTGTGGGACTTCTACGTTACGGTGTGGACACTAATGTTGGGTATTGAGTACCTTTTGCCGATATTCGATATAAATCAAATTTCAGGTAACCGATAATCGATATATCTCTTCGATATATCGAAAATCAAAATATCGCCGATATATCGAAAATCAAAATATCGCCGATATATCGTATCGTCGATAAATCGAGGCATTTAAAAAAAGAAAATGATTTTTTTCACAGGTCTCCAAAGTCACGAGCCTTCGGACAAGGTGAATGTAAAATCTTTGCCGAAAAGAAATACGGTTTTTTTATGAAAGTCATCAAAGTGAAGGAGCTCTCTGAGGTACATTGACGCGGTACACTTACGAAGTACATGTACATAATAACGCAAGTACGGAGTTCCATACGAAAATGGTCAGTTCTCAAATCTTTGACGATTTTAGAGATTTGATCGTCAACTTACAAGGAACCACTCAAAACAAAACATGTATGTAAAAACTTATTTACAAAAGATACACGATGTTAACCGAGGCCTCTGTAATACAAAATTTTTGCTGTCTGTACTATTATAGAGACATCTTCGTGTAACCATACCCTAAATAATTAATTATATGAATTAAATAATTTGTACTTTTTTGTCGGTTACATTTTGCGACGTCTACCTTTAAGTCAAGGAACAAAAATCACGTCGTACGTGGCGTATCAGACAATTTGTATTTTTCGCTAAAATAACATATCATTTTAAAATATTTAAATATTAAAATATTAAATATTAAATATTAAATTTAAAAAATACTATATACCGCAATACATATATTGCGATAATTTATGTTGGTCTCGGTACGATATATCGAGGATTCTACTCGATCGATATTCGATATATCGAATATTGAAATCATCGCGATATGAATTTACCCGATACCCAACACTAGTGGAGACAGTGACACACGTTTTTCTTAGCTAATGGCCCTCGTAAGGAACCTAGGTCTATGCAGTGCATCGCTATTAAGGTTAATGTTTTTTTTGCCTCTTAAAACATCTTTTCTTTGTACAGACTTCTCGAATTTTTACCGTACATAATTATTTTGTCGTTTAGTTCGCCGCTAGTTAGTACCATACTCAATCTTGCAACTTTTTGGGCATTCCAAGGTTTCCGAAAGCGTCTATGTGACCCGTATTCTCCGCTTGACCGTATGTTTAGCGTTTATTTTATTTGGTTTGTGTTTTTTTGTAACAGGATCTCCTACCTCTGGTTTATATTATTGTACTATTGTACTATGGTTTATATTATTGTACTATTGTACTATGGTTTATATTATTGTACTATTGTACTATGGTTTATATTATTGTACTATTGTACTATGGTTTATATTATTGTACTATTGCACGATTGTAATATTGTACTATAATACTATTGTACTATTGCACTATTGTATTATTGTACTATTGTACGATTTGTTCAAAGTACATGTACGGTCATTTAGCTATATTTTTAGTGAAGGGAGAGGGAGGGAGAGAAAAAGGGAGAGGGGGAGAGGGGGAGAAGAAGAGAAGGGAGACGGAGGAGGGGGGGAGAGAGAGGGAGAAGGGGAGGTGGGGGAGAGAGAGGGAGAAGGGGAGATAGGGGGAGAGAGGGGGAGGGGGAAAGAGGAAGGAACGGATGGAAAGAGAGAGGGAAAGATGGGGAGGGGCAGGGAAGGGAGGGAGAGAAAGAAAAGTGGGGAAGAGGAAAGAGGCAGAAAGGGGGCAAGGAAAGAGGTAGAGGGGGGAGAGGCGAGAGAAGGTAAGGGGGAGAGACAGAAGGCGGGGAAAAAAGGGACAGAAGGGGGGGGAGAGAGAGGCGGAGAGAGACAGAGAGAGGGAGAGGGAGAGAGCGAAAGAGAGCGAGAGGCAGGGAGAGATAGGGAGAGAGGGGGAGAGGGGGAAAGTGGGAGAGAGTGGGAGATTGAAAGTGATAGGGAGAGAGAGGGAAACAGAGAGGGAGGGGCAGAGAGCGAAGGAGTGTAAGCGGAGAGAAATATAGGGAGAGAGGGAGAGACCGAGAGACGGGGAAAGGGGAAGACAGGGCGAGGGAGGGAGGAAGGGAGGGAGAGAGAGAGGGGCTAAACTTTGAAGGCGTAATTTATATACTATATTAAGGAATTATTCTTTTTTTTGGTTTTTTCTGGTCAGCCATTAAATTTTTTGTCATTTTCGGGCAGACTTGCGAAAGAAATTTGTTAAAAATACATCAAATGTCAAAAAAAAAAAAAAGTACAAATAAAAGTAAAAAAAAAACATCAATGAAGCAAGATGCTTTCATAGATTTAAAAAAAAAAAAAAGACCGGAAAAAAAGAAATGTATTTTATATTCCAAAAGAATTATCCAAAAAAAAAAAAAAATTGAAAATTTGGAAAAAAGTTGAAAAAAATGGCCATCAATTTAGAGTACAAGTATGTATGAAAAATAAAAAAAAAACCCCAAAAAAAAAAAAAAAAAAAAAAATAGTGAAAAAATGCAAAACAGTTTGAAAGGATCTCTCTCTACTTAAAAAAAAACCTTTCTTTATTTCTATTTACATCTCTGTTTGGGTTTTTCTTTATTCTATTTTTTTTTTCCCTCTAAATTTTTTTCTCCGTTTTCCTTTCTCTGTTTCACTTTTCCGTTTAC
Source organism: Zygnema cylindricum (assembly GCA_037447655.1). Lineage (NCBI taxonomy): Eukaryota > Viridiplantae > Streptophyta > Zygnematophyceae > Zygnematales > Zygnemataceae > Zygnema > Zygnema cylindricum. Next base: position 9,086 of record JBBHKE010000837.1, on the reverse strand, counting down.
ATTGTCTTTTTTGTTTTTTCTTTTTCCCTTTCCATCTTCCGTTTTTGTTAGTGTTTCCAGTTTTTCATCTGTTTTTTCTCTATCTCTCTCTATCTTCTCTCTCCCTCCCTCTCTTTCCCTCTCTCTCTCTCCCTCCCTCTCCTCTCTCATAATCTTTATCACTCCACTTTAAATTTGGGATTGGCTGAGAACTGTAATTCCTTCTCTTTTAGGAAACTAAATCTTCTCACCCTCCCTCCCTCCCTCCCTCCCTCCCTTTCTCCCTCCCTCTCTCCCTCCCTCTCTCCCTCCCTCTCCCTCTCTCCCTCTCTCCCTCCCTCCCTCTAACTTTGACTTATAATAGTAAACTCCACCATCCCCTCCACCCTTTGGTAACTAAAACCGTTATAAGTCCCTCCGGCCGGAATCGGTAAGGCGTTTTTTGGGAGAGTAAAAACGTTTTTTTCCCAAATTCACGAGGTTCGAAGTTCCGAAAAATGTCGTTTCCGGATTTTTTGCACTAAAAGACAAATTATTGATTGGTTCTGTACCGGAGTTTTTGAATGAGACAAAAAAATGGTACAGTTTTCGGTGGGGGGAGGAGGAGGAAGCGAAGGGAAGGGAGTTTCTGAGGGTTTGGGAGACGACGAGGGTTCTTCCTGAGGGGTGGAGGGAGAGGGAGGGAGAGAGAGGGGGTAGGGAAAGAGGGAGAGGGGAGGGAGGGAGAGAGAGGGAGAGAAATTGGGAGAGAGGGGGGGGGGGAGAGAGAGAGAGAGAGAGAGAGAGAGAGAGAGAGAGAGAGAGAGAGAGAGAGAGAGAGAGAGATTTTTTTTGTGTTAGAAAGTATAGCAAAAGAAAAAAAAGAAAAAAATCTAAAACTGAAAAATTTGATTGTTTATTTTTTGGTTTGGAAACATTTGGAAATTTCGTCGCCTTTTTTTTTTTCTCTTTTTTTTTTTTTTTTCATTTTATTAATTTTTCTATTTTTGCATGTAAAAAAAAAAAAAAAAAAAAAGTGAAATAGAAATTTACCACTGATTTGAAAATATGTATATAATTATCCAGTATTAACCTTTTTTTTTTTAATCTTCTTTTTTTATAATATTATTATCTTTTTTTTTTTTTTGGATGCTTTTTTTTTTTTTTTTTAAACAAAATCTTTTCGCATTTTCTGGTGGAGGTTTTACCTCGAGGGGGCGATTTGGCGGTAGGGGGTGGAGGGATAGATTTGGGGGGCGGAGGGAGAGATTTGGGGGGCGGAGGGAGAGGAGAAGGGAGAGATTTGGGGGGAGGCGGAGGGGGGGAGGAAATAAGGGAAGGAGGAGGAGATTTTGGGGGAGGAGGGGGAGAAGAGAGGGTGGCAGTAGGGGTGGAGGGAAGGGCTCCGGAGGAGAATTGCGCCCCACAATCGTATAAAGTTCCGGCGACGAAATTAGAGGGGATGGTTTTTGGACAAATAATTGTTTCTCCTGGAAAAAAAATAAAAAATAATAATAAAATAATAAATTATCAAAAAGTAATAACAATAATAATAATGAAAGAATAAATAGTAATAATAATAATAATAATAATAATAAATAAATAGTAATTATAATAAAAATAATAAAAATAAATAGTAGTAATAATAATAATAAAAATGGATAGTAATAATAAATCAAATGATCAAAAGAAATAGTAACAAAATAATAATAATAATAATAATAAATAAAAAAAAAAAATAATGGATAAATATAAATCAGATAATCTTTCGATAAAGATTGAATTGTCTTTGATAAATGAAAAAGAAAAAAAAAAAAACAGATCGTCAGATCAGAAGGAGGATCATGTCGGATCGCTCATCGCAAAAAAAAATGGAAGAAAAAAAAAAGATAAACACCTGCCTCATACTCCCTCGGGTCGTGTATTAACACTTTTTTTTCTATTTTCTTTTTACTCCAGCAACAGAACGGGAGAGTAGGGAGGGGGAGATAAGGAGGAGGCTGGTCTTGACAAAACATAAATACGTCCGGGTCGCCTAAAATAGCCGAAAAAGTTTGGAGAAACAAAAAAAAGGGAGGGACAAAGAAAGAAATAACAATAATAATATTAACAATAATAATATTATTAATAAAAAAATAAAACTGGTTATTTTTTTAATTTCAGGCTTAACTAATTTCGCATCTTTTTAAAAAGAAAAACTTCCCAAAAAAGAATTTTGCAAAAATATGTAATGTTAAAAAAAAAAAAAAAAATTGCTTCCCAAAAAAGAGACTTTCGCAAAAAAAAAGAGAGTCTTACCTGTTTTACAGCCATATGGGACGGTTCCGGAGACTTTCGCAAAAAAAAAGAGAGTCTTACCTGTTTTACAGCCAAGTATTTCTACAAATATATTATTCTGAGCGTATGGACAAGCAGCCCTGTAAAAAAAAAAATACCAAAAAAAGGTAAAAAAGAGGACAAAAAAAATAACACCACCAAAACAGAAGGGAAGATGCCCAAATTCTCAAAATAAAATCCGCAAATAAGAAAAAATAATAATAACAAATAAAAAGAAGGTCAAAATTAAGGTATACATATGCTAAAAAAATAATAGCAAGAAAAATAGCAAAAAATACCCAAAAAATGCCAAAAAATCCCCCAAAACCCACCAAATAACCATCGAAAAGATACCAAAAAAAAACCAAAAAAATAAAAAAAAAAACCAAAAAAAAACCAAAAAAAAAACTACCTTTTATAAAGAAATATCCAAAACTCCCATGGCTCTCAGAGGGACTCCTTGCCAAGGGAGAGAGAAAAAAACCAAAAAAAAACCAAAAAACATCAAAAAATCCAAAAAAATACCAGAAAGAATACCAAAAAAATACCAAAAAATACCAAAAAAATACCAAAAAAATACCAAAAATCCCAAAAAAAAAGGGGAACTTTTTTTTTCCCTACCTTTGATAAGAAATATCCAAAACTCCCACGGCTCTTAAAGCGTTTCCTTGTCCGGGGAGAGCGAGAGCCCCAAAAGCCGTACCGGAAAAGTCAAAATGAGTCAAACCTCCACTGCAAAAATCGCCGCCCGGACAAAGGTCCGTAATGGCCACAATTATTGGTGTGGACGAACAAAGGGGGTTATTTACGCACTGGACCTGGAAAACGACAAAAAGAGGTACGGTAAGAGAGAGGAGGAAAAAGTAAGGGGGGGTCAGTTAAGGCAAAAGTTTGTAAAAGGGAGTATAAACGGGTCCAAAAAACGGTATAAAAGTGGTAAAAATAGCGGTATAAAAACGGGTCAAAAAGGTCTCAAATGACGTCGATTTTTCCCTCTTTTTTATCCAAATTCGTAAATCGTTTAATTATCCACCTTCTCACTATTTTTCCGTATTTTTCCGATTTTTTTTCGTATTTTTTTTCGTATTTTTTTCGTATTTTTTCTTACCTGGTAACAGGTCCCACACCCCCCCCCGTTCTGAAATAGGGGGGCGCTCCCTGCCGCCACAAACGCCTTGTACGGAGTCGCCGCCAGAAGTCCGTACCCACACGCTCCAGCTGTACGGAAAATAAAGTACGCACGAAAAATAAAGTACGAAGATGTTAGGAAAAAAGTGGGGAAAACGTAAGAAGAAATGTTAAGGAAAAGGAGGGAAAGGAGTGGGGCCCGCACGCTCCGACTGTACGGGATCATTTAGTACGCACTAAATTATAAAGTACGATTGTTAAAAAATTACGGAAAACGTTATATATATATAAATATATATATATGTATATATATATGTAAATATGTATATATATATATAAGGAAAGGACGGGGAAAAGTTGGGGAAAAATACGGGAATATACAAAGAAAAAAAAAACAAAGAAAAAAACTAAAGAAAATGTACAAAAAATTATGAGATTACAAGAAAAAAAAACGAAATATAATAAGTTAAACTAAAAGGAAAAGAAGGAAAAGATGGGAAATGATTGAATTTCAAAGGAAAAAATTGGAGACACGAAATTATTTACAGAATCAAAGGAAGAGCATAGAGAGAGGGAAGGAGGGAGGAAGACACAGAGGGGAGTGTGTAAGGGAGAGGGAAAGAGAGAGAAAGGGCGACGGAAAGGAGGAAGGAGAAGAGAGGGACACAGGGGAGAGGGAAAGGGAGGAGGGGAGAGGGGAAGGAGCCGAGGGAAAAAGATGGAAGGGAGAGGGAAGAGGGGGTAGGAAAGGGAGAGGCAGAAGGGGGGAGAAGAAAGGGAGCAAAAGGGAGAGAGAAGTAGAGGCACAGAGAAAAGGAAGAGGTAGAGGGGAAAGAAAGAGGGAGAAGAGAGGGAACAAGAGGGAAGTAAGAAGAAATTAGAAAAGGAAGAGAGGGGGAAAAAGGGAAAATAGAGACAGGGAAGGGAGAGGACAGAGAAAGGGACAGAGTGGAAGAAGATGCGGAAAGGAGGGAGGAGGGAGGGAGGGAGGGAGGGAGGGAGGGGGGGAGGGAGGGAAAGGAAAAGAAAAGGGAGAGGGAAGAGAAAGGAAAGAAAGAGGCATTCGGATTGAGAGTTAAAAAGGAAGGGTGAAGGAAGGGAAAGGACGGGTGGAAGGAAACGTCAGAGGAGAGGGGGAGGGAAGAGAGAGAAAGAGAAGGGAGTGATAGGGAGAGCGAAGGGAGAGGGAAGAGAAAAGGAAACGTTGAGGGAATGGGGGGTGAAGGCAAAGGAAGGGAAAGAAGAGGGAAAGGAGAGGGGGAAGTTGGGGAGAGAGAATAATTTGAGGAGGGAGAGAAAGGGGAAAAATGGTAGGAATATGGGAGAAAATAGAGGGAAGAGAGAGTAAGGGGGGGAGAGAGAGAGGGAGAGGGAGGGAGGGAGAGAGAGAGAGAGAGAGCGAAAGAGGGATAGAGAAAGGGGGGAGAAGGGAAGGGGAGAGAGAAAGAGGTTACCATCTGTCCCATCCCCGTCTGCCGGTCCATACCACGTCCCGGTGGAGGTTCCCTCTAACCCTCCGTACAACCCATCAGAGACCGCCACGTGGCAGACTATCAATAATAAAACGCACAGAAAATTATCCCACGTGGCAGATCTAGAGGCCATAGCTACAAAACAACTAACCAAAAAATCCCAAAAAATCCCAAAAAATCCCAAAAAATCAAAAAATTTCCTACAGATTCCCCAAGAAAAATCCCAAAAATTTCCCACAAATTTTCTTAGCTTTCTTAAAATTTCCACAGTTTCTCTCAGGTTTGTTTGTTGTTTCAAACACTTGAGAGAGAGAGAGAGAGATAGAGAGAGATTCTTGAAATATTCGGAAAGATATTGGAGAGATCTAGTTTTCTTCTCTCGTTCTCATTCTCTCTCTCTCTCACTCTCTTTCTCTCTATCCCTCTCTCTATCCCTCTCTCTCTATCCCTCTCTCTCTATCCCTCTCTCTCTATCCCTCTCTCTCTATCCCTCTCTCTCTATCCCTCTCCCTCTTCCCCTGTCCCTCTTTTTTATATATATGTTTTTCTTCGGTGGGAGGTTATTTCGGTCGGAGGAGACAGATCAGCCGTTTTTTATTTTTCGTTTTTTAGTTTTTTTTATTTTTCGTTTTTCCGATTTAATGTTTACTGCGCGCCGGAAAAACGTCGGCGGCTCTTTTTCGAATACGACAAACTCGGATTTCGACATGTTCGCGAAGCGATGTCGCAGGACGATAGAATTTGTCGTCAAGCGACGTAATGTGATCGCTGTGCGACAAAATCTGTTTCCGTGCGACAAAAAGTTCGTTCGATACGACGGAACTTGGCTCGATTCGACGAAGTTTGACTTCGTGCGACAATTCTGTTTCCGTGCGACGAATAATTTGGTCGTCCGACGAAAAAAACGGCGTCGCATGCGACAAATCCTTTTTTTTAGGCGCGCAACGGGTTTGACTCGGTGTACGGAGATTGCGGTTGGCGTCTACAGTACCGGTCGTCACAAAACGACAAAAGATCGTCAATTTTTCAACGGCAGAGCTTGTCTCTTATGCGAGATCTGCAGATCGACCATCATTAGTGACGTGGCGCCGTATGAATGGCTGGATTCTTGTAAACACAAAAGTACGACGATCTGTCTCCAGTCTCCACTGCAGTTATTTATTTATTTTAGAGGAAATGACTGGTAATAATCGGGTCGAGTCAACATTCTGTCGTTTTCGGTCAATAGTGGTACGGTTTGCCAAAGGAAGTTTGGGCGGTTTGATGCTGTTTTGTCGTTTTGTGAAAAAGATTTCCGACAAAGATTTCACATACCTACTATCGTGGGTTGATTTCGGCGCTTAGGGATACAAATTATTTAACCTATCAACGGTTTCAAACTGGTACAGAGGATAAAATATTCGAGTCAAGACACGTGTAATGTTCGTTTTATTAATTTTTATTTTTTTTTGCCAACATAAAACATATTTTTTCCGTGTACACATGTCCGATTTTGATTGGATATCGCCAAGGTAAGGTGACAATCTCGATTTTCAATCTCAACCGTTGGATTGGAAAGTGTGCAAGGAGAAAGGATGTTTTAATTAACGAAAAAATCAAATAATACAAACACTAAGGGCGTCTCCCCATGTGTTCAAGTAAGGGTTTTTTCCCGTCGTTTACACAGAAAATGGGACTTCCTACTTGAAAATATTACGCCGTACGAAAAATGGGCAAAAACTCAAATACATTTTGCGTCATCTTGGAACTTGAAATGTACGGCGATTTGGCAGTATTATCATCGCGACCCACTTCCAGCTCATCTTCACACTTGTAATGAAATCAAATAGTGACCTGCTTTTAATCAAAATACTACCCTATTGACGAATAGAAATCTTGGGTTGCACGCGTCAAAAGTTTTCATTTGTCTTTTTGCAGTTGGGAGAATACACGAAAAAAAAATTGTTTGTCCGTTTGCTTATGTTGTCCACTTGTGGGCGTCTACAAATGTCATTTTGTAGACGTAGGCGATTGCTTATGTCGTTCACGTGTGGGCGTTAACAAATTACAGTCGGCGTCGACAGTTGTCCCAGTATGTCAGGAGCTCTTTGCGGCGTACAAATGTCCGCAGTTTGTTCCGAGACCGTTGGCGTCTACAAATGTCAGCAGTTTGGGTTTCGCAAGTATTGGCGACGTGTACAGCTGCCACATATTCAAAATAATGAACGCGCAAGTAACGATTGACATAGGCACACTTTGAAAAGTACACCGTAAAATCAGCGCTAAATTCCAAAATAACGTTTCAAAATATCGGTTACATGGGGACACGCCCTAAGGGGGTGTCCCCATGTAATCGGTACTTTGATAAAGTATTTTGGAATATAGTGAAGATTCGCCGTACTACTTTGAAGAGCGTCAACGAAATTGGAACTTTGACATGTGACGGTTGTAGACGTAGGTACATCTTGTGACGATTGAAGACGACTACGAAACTTCCGACGATTGGTGACGCCAACAAAATCAGCGACAGTGGTAGACGTCTAAATTTTTGTGAAATTGTAGATGTTTAGAGCTTGGTGACATTGTGACGTCACGCTCGCTTGTGACAACGTCGACGTCACGGATTCAAGAACTTTCTGCCATGGTTTTCCGATTTCGTTATTTCTACTTTTCTCACTGACTTGCCATTAAAAAAAAACCTAAAAATTGTCAGAAAAAATATTTTTAAAATATCTTTCATTTTGTACCAATATTGTCGTGTCTCATTTTAAAAAGTGTGAGATACAAGCGATGGTGTGAGAGGGAGAGAGGAGAGGTGACGACGGCGGAATTTTTTGCAAAGGACCCATGATTGAAATTGGAGGTCCGAGACCCCTGCAGTTTGTTTTCCGTACATTGCGCGTGACGGGCACGGAGAAAAATAGCGAGGACTCTCCTTCGTCCTAAAATTTTACAAATCGTGTGGCGCGTGCGTAGTTCGTTTTTCATTCGCTGTTTGGGCGGTACTTGAACTAAAATCACCCCCTCGAGGTGATTTTGGAAGAAGTTTTTTCTTGGGCTAGACTCTCTTGCCCGGGGGTCGAAATGGGGAAAACACCAAAATGCATTCATATGACGACAAACACGCCGTACATTCAAAGTATGAATTGACGTTCACTCTACTTTGATAAAAATGATTTTTTCGTACGGCTAAAGTTTTTGTCAAAGTTCCTTGAATTTTAGGGCAAAAAGCAAGAGAAAAGTAGATACTTTAAAACATGGGAACACCCCCTAACAACACTAATAACGATACACTCTGTTACTATCAGATTCAATACGGTTACAGATAACTCTATTTAATACGTACAGCGGAAATCATTTCCTGATTTTCCTGCGCATATTACAAAATTGTGTGTAGGCTATAGAACATAGTTCAAAAGTAGGCGTTTTTATGGTAGGCCTTTGGTCAACGCCTTTATCGTAAGTTGTGTTATGGGCTCTTCATTTGATCTTCTTAGATCCCTACTTTGATCAGCGACCGTCCGATTGTACGTATCTGACGGTGTTAATAAAATGTTTTGGTCCAAATGTTTTAATTGGTCCAATTTTTGGTCTGAATCTTTTAATTGGTCCGAATAGGTCCAAATACAATATGGGCTTTAATGTCATATTGTATGTTTTACATACAATAGGCATATTGTATGGACCTACTTTCACCTACATTTGAACTATACTGTAGAAGTTAAAGAAGCAGGCACCACATTTAATAGTGTGGATTTGTACCTGTTGACATTTGTTTAGCCCACAGTTCAAATCAGAGACAACAAAAGAGCGACCGCCTAAATAGTGTTGTGTATCGGCAAGAAATTTATCGCGATAACACCAATATCGATAGCTATCGATTATCGAACGGTCAAGGGTCCCGATATATCGCTCCGAGACCAACAAATTCTTTATCGGCAATAAGTGGAAAAAATATAGTACGCTATATAATAGTACTTTATATTATTCTATATTAAGATTTTCATGGTATATAGCGTGGCATGGCACGTGTAACAATTTGTCCTGTGCTATGTGTGTAGGATCTTAAGCAAAAGAGTTTTACAAAACATAATTCATAAAACATTAATCATTACACAGCGGAAGCTCATAAAAGACAAGAGGAATATTCAGCCAAAAAGATTTATAAGTGTTCTTGGCCGAAGCCTCTTTACATCATGTCTCTTCTCTCTTCTCTCTCTTCACTCTTCTCTT
>JBBHKE010000836.1:478808-646625 GCA_037447655.1 Zygnema cylindricum | reverse complement strand
ATTTATGAAGGTGTGCTTGTAAAAGGGTTAGCATCTGGGTGTGTGTTGCAGATTAGAGATGGGGCTAGTTGTTTGAACTACAAGAGGGAAATCGGATTTTGTGTGGATGGAAAAGGGATGAGTTGGATAAAATCTTTACTCGGATTTATGAAAAGTGGGATGCTAACTAAAATTTGTGATCAGCATCTTCCTCATCCACCCAAATATCATCCTCAACGCCATAACCTTTCCACCGAACCAAATACTAAGCAGTTTGGGAATTTCCACGGGTTAGCAGGCGAGATTGTAGAATATTCTCAACCTCGTACTCATCTTGGGTACCTTAAATTGGTGGAAGTAAGGTTTGCTGGAGTCGATTAGGGAACAATGAATTAGGGTCTCGGAACGGTTTAAGGAGTGAAACATGGAACACATCATGTATTTCCAAGGCCTAAGGAATATCGAGCTTGTAAGCCACCTCGTTTATCCCGGAGATGACGGTGAATGGTCTTGTAAACTTTAGTGCCAATTTTGGGGAAAGAGAGCACAGTAGAGACAATTTTTCATCTTTAATCGGACCTTGTCTCCAACCTTGAACGCAACGTCCCTCCTCTTAGTATCAGACTACACTTTCTGACATTTTTTTGCACTTTAAAGGGCCCTTGTTGCGTTTTCCAAATTCGTATGAAGCTGTTTTACAAAGTCTCTCACGGCACGTGTTGGGCACTTGGTGGCTAGTAGATTTTTGGGAAGGATGGGATTTTGTCCATTGAGTGAGAAGGGTGTAGCATTAGTAGATGAGTGCATGGCACTGTTGTACGTCACTTCGATTGCTATTAAATTGTTAACCTAGCCTGTTTGGTGTACCGACACATAATCGCGTAAGGCCTCATCCAATGTCATATTCACTCTTTCGGTCTGACCATCCGTCTGAGTGCGGTACTTAGTGGACATAGCTAACTGTTTCCCACATATTAAGAACACACTTTTCCAAAACTGGCTGATGGAATATCTGTCTCTATCACTCACGACCTTTTTTGGGAGTCCATGGTGACGGAATACTTCTCGAAAGAAATGCTATACTATATCTCGAGTTGTAGCAGTGGTCTTCGTAGGGAGAAAGTGAACCATCTTTGTAAGGTGGTCTACGATGACAAATATGGAATCCTAGCCCTCTAGAGTCATCAGAAGAGCGACAACGAAATCTATTTAGGTCGCCTCCCAAATAGCGGATGTTGTCGGCAGAGGTTGCAAAAGCCCTTGATGACCCTGATCCAATTTGTTTCTGTTACAGGAGTCACAATTTTTGACTAACTCAACAATTTCCTTCGTCATATTGGGCCAGTAGTATGTCTCAGCCACTCGTGTGGTTGTTTTGTCTCGCCCAAATTGTCTGCTGAAGGGTTCGTCATGACTCATTTGGAGGATCATATGTCGTAACTCTTGATTAGTTGGAACTTAAAAGCGGGTTGTCTGACTTAGTTTGTATCGCCACATGCCGTTGGCAGTCTTAACTAGGATTTTCTTCTTGACCAGCTCCTTGATCATATCTTCCTCCTCGTATGCAACTTTGATTCCGTCTAACCAATGCTCGTCAACTTTCATCTTACTTGTCACTGCGCTGACTTTTTGGTCCTGATTCTTGTCGGCCACTTCACTACTCGCCTCCTTGGTATTATTGTTGCGGTCTTGCGATGGTTGCGATTTTGATTTCTCAAAGGCACCATTGCTACAATCTTGCGGTGGCAACGGTATGGACCCCTTCGTTGGTTCAGCAATGCCTTGCCTTCTTGAAAGAGCATCAATAAGGTTTGTCTTGCATGACTTTTACTTTATTGTTAGCTCTGGTTTCGAATATCTTTAGCAAGGTCATCCATCTGGCTTGCTTCTTTAACAATTTTTGTTGCTTTTGTAGATACTGTAGCTCATGGTGGTCAGTGATCATAGTGACACGCTTCCCTTGGATATAACACTTCCAAACCTCCAACGTTTTAATGATAGCTATAGTCTCCTTCTCATGAGTTGCCTAGTTGGGTTATGTTGCTTTCAGTTTTCGACTGTTGTAGGCAATAGGTTGAAGACATTTTTCATGGTCCTGCATAAGGATCGCTCCAATAGTTGTATCACTGGCATCGGTGATCACTGTCCTAGGTAAAGATGTGTCGAGGACAGCTAATACAGGGGAGGTAACCAACCGCTCTTTTAGCGTGCTAAAGGCTGCCTCTTGCCCTTGCTTCCACTCATAAGGCACATCATTTTTGAGCAGCTCCGTAGGGTATTCAACTTTAAAGCCTCCCACGAATCTTCGGTAGTAGGAGCATAGTCCAAGAAATCTCCTTAGCTCCGTGACGTTTTTCGGTTGCAGCCACTCCTTGACTGCCTTAATTTTGTTGGGGTCCATTGCGATTCTATTGTGATCAACCACATGGCCTAAAAACTCTAACTTTTCTTTTATGAACTCACATTTACTCAACTTAGCGTACAACTAATTTTCTCTTAAGATATATAACACGGTTCTTAGATGCTTGACATGTTCTTCTAACGTTTCACTATACACTAAAATGTCATCTAAGAAGACTATAACAAACGCATCCAGATGCTGCCTGAAGATAAAACTCATTAAGTGCACAAAGGTAGCCGGTGCATTAGTCAACCCAAATATCATTACCAAAAACTGTAAATGACCCTACAGTCCTGTACCTGAATGCAGTCTTCTCTACATCAACTTCCGTTACTCTAATCTGGTGGTATCCACTGCGTAAATCTATCTTATGAAAGTATTGAGCACCTCCTAACCGGTCTAACAGTTCATCTATCCTTGGGAGGGGGTACGCATTCTTGATTGTTAGCTTGTTCAACGTTCAATAGTCCACACACATACGTAGGCTCCCATCATTCTTGGTCACAAAGAGGACGGGGGCTCCAAACGGTGACTTACTCAGCTCAATAGCTTCGACCTCTACTAATTTGGAGAGCTGTTTCTTGAGCTCAACCAACTCGGTGTAGCTTGTTTTATACATCCTGTTGGCCAAGGGTACAGGCACGGGAATGAGCTCGACCTTGTGGTCCACGTTGCCTTTAAGAGGAAAACCTTCTGAGAGCTTTGGGGGAAAAACATCGACATACTCCTCGAGAAGCTTTGCAATGGCTTCCAGGGCCTCAACGGAAACCTCTCCTATATCGTTACCTCTTTTGGTGTTAAAGTCCGGATCTTTCTTCGACCACTCTTCTAGGATCCCCTCCTTTACCTCCTCCACAAGTCGCACGACAACAATTGTAATTGTTTCCCCTTTACTTAGTCCCCTCTTAAGTGGTAAAGATGGAAGCAGACATCCCTCTTCCACGCCTTTACCCGCCGCTCCCGCATTTAGTGCAAACTCTGTTTCACCTTTCTTCACTCTCATACTGTTGGTCCTCTAATCAATTGTCTGGTTCCATTTCTAGAGCCATGGCTTCCCCAAGATTACCTCATGGTCTCTTAGAGGTGATTTGTGGAGCATCTCGTACTAGTGGAAACTCCCCATACTGACACGTAACCAAGGTGTACGATGAGTGATCCAAAGAGAACTGCAATCGGCCAACTATACTCGGCCGACTAGATGTCCTAAATAGCCACGAGAGGAAGCTTCAACTTCTTTCCGTTTTCTCGTTGATGAAATTCCCCGACGCACTGGAGTTGACCATGAAGCTAGCTGCGCTGCCCTCATATCCATGCGATACATTTTGCTCTCATCTCTAGTTCGTGTGACAGCTACTTTGCCTAACTTATTGAGAACCTTCCTACCCCCTTTAAGGGTGACTTCAAAGTCTTCGCTTTCAACTAAAGAAGTAGAAAACATATTTTTCTAAAAGTGTAGAACATACAAAACATTGTGAAGTGTCCTTTCAATTGACTTTCCTCCTACATCTACCATCAAAGACACATCACCCTGAGCAGATGTTTGGAGACTCATGCCGTACACATAGTAGATATTCTTTGTAGGTGTTGCCTTTAGATTTATAAATACCAACTTGTTCCAGCACATGTGGGTTGATGCCCTAGTGTCGATGATCCATCCACCGTCTTTTGAGCCCTTTATCGCTGCCACCATAAAAAATAGATCCAATTCATCGTGCTCATTGAGCTCAAAGACTCATCCTCTTTAGTTACATAAGATGATAACAAGGAATTGTTTTGCAGCTGATTTCTAGAGAAGCCCTGGTTAAATTGGCTCTGCTGCCAACTTGGCTAACATAAACCTGTCTCATTAGCCTTTCTAGGCTTAAGGCAGTACCAGTATCCATGGCTTTTCTCTGAACAGTAAAAGCATACAACAAAGAATTGTTTATTCGGGACTTGATTAAACATATTAAATTGACTTTAATTCTGATTAAACTGATTCCTTTGTGGATTAAACAATTTCTTGGGCTGATTAAATTGACCTCTTGTGTCAAAATCTGTATTAAAAGCCTCTGCTTACTTTTCTCCATTAACGACCTTAGATGTAGATTCCTCATCTAATATAATATTGATTGCTGTTGATATTTGTGTATTTTCTAGGTCTGTAATAGGATAGAAAAAGGCAGAGGCAGTCTGCCTCTAACTCCCCTCTCCAAGCCCCCACACTTGTTGTAGTCACTGAAAGCTGGATAGGGAGCTAGAGCCATGGCTGCCCATGCTCTCTAGAGAAGACAAGGAGTAAATTAGTAAGACTTACCAAAAGGTACTTGACGGACCTAAGAATTGATCCTTGGTACCTACCATCCGTTAATCTGCCCTTAGCCAGTGACATTAGCCGTTTAGACTAGAGTTAGTGTTACGACATATGGGGTTTGATAAATTTTTAAATAGTTACACATACACTAGTTCATTTAACTGGAAATATATACGTATTGCATAGATACAGTTATAGATAGTACGGAGTACGGATTTCTCTATTGAAACGGATACCGCGCATTTGGTTCGACCGCGAAACAAATACCGCGAGTCTATTTTAAACGGCTAAAAATGTAGCCGGATTTTATCGGATGGCCGCGATAGGCGCCGCGATCACGGGATATGTACTTTTGGCGGTTTGCGGTCATCGCCACATAGGATGACACGTGGCACGTCAACATTGGATTGCTGCGCCACCGAAGATTACGGGAACAAATAGATATTTGACATGTGTCGACATTTCAGCCATATCGTACGATTGTCGTATAGAAAGTACACCGGCACCTGTACTTATCTGTACGGTACAGTAAAGTGATTGGTGCCGTACGTCAGTAGATAGGGTCTTAGAGTGAGAATAGGACTTAGAATATTTTTCACTAGGTAGTCGCCTCTCTCAGAGAGCATCTTGTATAAATGGCTAACTTTGGGCACCCATAACTATCAATTACTTGACCATTTTCAGTGATTCTTTTTGCTGCCGACTCAGGGGATTCCAGGCTACTCAGGGGTGTAGTCGGTCAAAGTTTTTGTCTGCCAGGGTGGCTGCATTTCGAAGTGAAAGTCAAAGTGGGTGAATGTGTCTAAATCTCATATTCTAACTTTGCATTCTGTGGTGGAACTGAGCACATAGAAAGTGTTATTTCACAGGGGTGAATCTATATTGGGGTTGTGACTGTCAAGGGGTCAGTCATTTGGGTTTATATCAACTTGGATTTGGCACTATCTAGATTAGCTTCTTTGGGATCTGCATACTCTAAGGGCCAATGGAGGTCTCAGAGTTTCAATTGCTAACTGAAGTGTCTTGCTAGATTTATCATCCTTTTTCATTTTCACTGCTGCATCTTACATAGTGTTAATAAGACCTCTAACTACTGAATTCTATGGGCTCCATTGCCCACAGAATTCGCAGATCCAAAAGAAGCTAATCTAGATAGTGCCGACTCCAAGTTGATATAAACCCAAAAAAATGATCCCTTGACAATAAGAACCTCAATACACTTTTACCCCTGTGAAGAGAAGACCTTCTATGTGCTCAGTTCCACCATTGAATGCAAAGCTTGAATATGTGTTTTGGACAATATTCCCCACTTTGAATTTCCCACTGAATAAGTGTCACCCTGGCACGCAAAGACTCTAACCGACTACACCCGTGTGTAGCTTGGATTCCCTTGAGTCCGCAGCAAAAAGAATCACTGAATTTGCTCACCCGAGCATTAAGTTATGGTTGGTCAAAGATGACCTTTATGGTTACAAGTTCTCTTAGAGAGAGGTACCTAAATATCACTAAGTCTTGGTCTGCCTACTCACGACTACTTACTACTAAACCCTAGTCCAAGAGGAACACTATATAGTACAAGAAGGTACAATAGGAGATGTACTTATTATACGACCATTGTACGACATGGTCTTCAAGGTGACACCTGTGAAATCGGAAGCCATGGTTCCTCCTCCCATCTTCTCCGGTATCAAATATTATGGTGCCACGTGGCACCGCGTGACGCTATCTCCGAATGCCGCCAAAAGCTCACTTCGCGTGGCGGCTACAATGGCGGCCGTCCGATCAAAACATATTTTACACGGTTCAGATTCGCGTACATGCATGAATTGCTCCTTTTCGTTAGTCTTCCGTTAATTAGCTGTTGCGTTAACGTTTATATACCTTTGATACCCGTCATGTGTATCGTTTCGTCAACGCCTTAGTGGATAAGGCATACCTCTACAAATATAACCATAAACCAGTTCAAATCTAGTGTAGAGCAGTTTTTGGTTATTTGTTAGTTAGTTAGAATTCTCATCTTGTACATTTATAAATACCTATTGTACCCTATGTATGCTACGTTGACAATAAGCTATAGGCTAAAGCTAACGTCTATTAAGGATGTAGGTACTAGGATCAATTTCTGGATCCGGTATACACATTTTGGTACAAACTACGAATTAGCCTATCCTCTTTAGATAGCCATGGCTCTAGCTCTCTCTCTGGTCTTCAGTGACTGCAACAAGTATGGGGACCGGAGAGATTTGAGCGAGAAGCAGGTCGCCTTTGCTGACTTACTCTATTTTTTTTTTTAATACAGACCTAGAAAATACATAAATTTCAACACTCCCCTTATTTTCTAGTCTACTTTCTTTTCAACTCCCACTAAAAAATATATATATCATATTATTTTTTTTTCCTTCTTTTCTTTTTCCTCTTTCTTTTCTCCTCATAAAACTTTAAGTGAATACTCTTGTATTTTAAAAGGTCCATTAGATGAGCTGAAATAAACATTCCATCTTGCTGATCACATATTTTATTTAGCATACAAATTTCCATAAATCCAAGCAAAGATTTTATCCCACTCATCTCTTTTCCATCCACACAGAATCCGATTTCCCTCTTGCAATTCAAAAAACTAGCCCCATCCCCAATCTGCGACACACACCCAGATGGTAACCCTTTCACAGGCACACCACCATAAATGTCATCACTCCCATTAGTGATGTCAAAACCATTACCCCCCAAATTTATCGTTATATCAAGAGTCCCCACTAATTTCCTCATAAAATCTACATCTTCCGAGCTCATAGTTTTATCCATGATACTCACCCAATTTTTTGAACTTTCCTCACTCTCTCCCATGGAATTCTTTCCGCTGTCACTTTCTATAATGATTCTCAAAGAGTATTTCTCCTCCCCTAAACTTTTCATTAATTATTTCTTTTCTCCCCCATCCTTTAAAATCCCGTCTTGTTTTACTTCTCCCCTTTCCTCCAAATCCGTTGAAGTCTCCCTTTCCAACCAGTTTTCTATTTCCCAAACTGATTGGTTCCGAGTTTGAGTCCCAAACTGATTTTTGGGTCCTCATCGTGTTGAGCCCCGGTAGAATTCAAGGGGGAGGGATTGCGATTTGGGCTAAGTCCGTCGGCATTCGCGTGGAATTCTCCTGCCTGGTGAATAATGCTGAAATCATATTCCTGTAGGATAAAAACCCATCTGTGGAGTTTTCCAATTAACTTTTTATTTTCCATGATCCATTTCAAGGGTTGTTGGTTGGTGATAAGCGTGAAATGGACCCCGTACAAATAGGGTCGGAAATGCTAAATTGCCGAAACAGCAACGAAGAGTTATCCATGTTCACTGCTGTAATTTCCCTCCGTTCGGTTATTACTTTGGCTGGTGAAAGCCACCACATACTCAGCCCCGGCGTCGTCTACTTGAGTCAAAATTGCCCCCAATCCAAACTTAGTCCAATCAGTATAAAGGAGGAAAGGCCCCTAGTGATCACGCATCCGGAGCACGTAGTGCTTCTTTTGAGCATCCTTCAAGAACTGGAAGGCGATCTGTTGCTCTTTAGCACACTACCATTCTTAGTCCTTTTACAATTATTGATTGAGGGGCTGGATATGACTACTGAACTCTAGGATAAATGGCTAATAGTAGTTGGGTAAGCCTAAGAATGTGCGAATGGGCCAAGATGTCCTACGGGGGTGGAAGAGCGTCAAGGGCTACCACCTTGACCATGTAGGGACCCACTATCTTAAGGGTGACTTCATGTCCAATGTAATTTTTTCTGTACTTTAAAAATTCACTTGCCCAACTGACATTTCAAGCCCGCTGCTTGGAGTGCCCGAAGGACGATCTGGACATGCTCCAAGTGCTCCTCAAAGTTCTTGGAGAAGATAATGACATCATCATTATAACACAGAGCACAATTGATTCCTTGGAGAGCTTCCTCCATTGCTTGTTGGAATTTGGCCAATGTATTCTTCAGCTTAAAGGGCATGTAAATCCACTCATACCGTCTAAAGCCTGCCAAAAATGTTGTTCTCTCCCAATGCTTTGGTTCCATGACAATCTAGTGAAATCCGTTTTTCATGTTTAGAGTGGAGTAGATGGTGGCACCAACAAGAGAGTCGAATATCTCTTCCGGGGTCGGCATGAGATACTGGCCCAGAATGGTGGTCGTGTTCAGCATGCGATAATCCCCACACATTCAGAAATCTACAGCTTTTTTGGAAGAGTCTTTCTTGGGAGGGAGAACTGTCAAGGAAGTGAACTCACGGAGTCTTGTACATTCGTGAACCAATCCAGCTTCCACCAAAGTTTCAACTTTAGCCGTGATGAATACCTTCTACTTGAAGTTGAGAGGATACTGCTTCTGCCAAACAGTAGTCGTCTTGTCGATCAAATCGATTCGGAAAGAGGTTCCTTTTTAGATGCCGACATAAATTTCTGACCATGAGAACACCAGTTTGTCTTTTTCCAATAGTTTGTAGAGCCGGGCCTTTTGCTGAGGGTCCAACTGCTCCCCTAAGGTCCAATCCATTTTCCCAGGCTCGACAGCTGCCCAAGCTTTCGGTGGTCTTCCCAAAGGTTGATGTCGAATTCCAACCATACCTGTGGGTCGGCCTCTACCCTTCCTACTAGAACACTACTCTTGACAACTTCCACTAAGTTGTCATTATTTGAGCCGCCACTCCACCCTACACGGAAAACCCGCAAGTGTGGAATGTTAATTTTTCTCCTTCTCCTTTCTCTCACCCCCTCAAGTTACAAAGTTCCTTGCATTGCCAAAATCGGAGGAGCTTAAAGATAAATAGCCCAAGATTTTGGGGACTGGAGACTAGAAAAGGCAAGAGCAAGCTTGAGCACCCATGTGATTGCTTTTAAATCCATACTTTGCCCAATTACACCTTTAGGGGTTTGAAATACCTAGTCCGGCCGTGGTTTCTTATGGAATCCCATTGCCTATTCCCGTCCTGCGATTGTTGGTGTTTTATAGATTCTTCGCTTGCTATCAAAGATCATTCCTACTACTCCTTTCCAATAGGCGAGGCTGTGAGAAAAGATAACCAAAGTGGGGAGTGATTTTCGTGGGAATCTTGGTCTGTTGCACCAAAGAAAAGGGGAGCGGTTTGGTTTGGCCACGGGTGCTGCCATCCGTCCTTCCCTAAGGATGTGCTGCACAAAATTTTGGAGGTTAGGGATCTCCTTATCTAAGAGTTGCCGGAGGAAGGGAAGCGGGATCATATTGGTCCAATACACCCTAACTCGATGCGCTTATGATCCCATCTGTGTTGCATCAAAAACAAATGGAGCTCCTAAAATCTGGGTCACAAGATTGTAGATTTCAGCAACCTGTTTCCGTTTATCATCTTCGGGGTTGACATTCTCCAAAGCGTATCCCACTAGTGTGTCCTAGAGCTGCTGTATCCACGAGATTAATTGGATCATCTGAAAAAATGTTTTGCTTCTACTGTGTCGATGTCATTTTCCTTGTCGTGCAAGGGAGTATCCCTGACAAGGTCAATCTGCCACTACTAAGTCTACTCTCCCCAGATTGGCTAGATGAGGTGTCATGATGTTTTCCACGTTATGGGGAAGACTCCAGTGAGCGTTTGAGAATGTAGACACTCGAAGCTGCCGAGGGTAGAGTTGGTGGAGCTGGTTGAGGCGGTGTTCTTGACTACGCGGGCCTTGGGAGAGATCTCTATAGCTAAATATGTTTCCACCTTATATCCCACCTTTAAAATAGCTTCCACATGAAAGTCGACGTCAATTAATTGCACAATCACTTAGTGGTGATCTCTCAGTAATATTGATTGTACACTGATAGATTAACTTTAGCGTGATTAAGAGTACTTAGATCTTAGTGGCACTTTGGTTTTTAGACCTATCTCTGAAGAACACTTGTATTTGAGGTACATAACTATGTTAAAAGACAACTAGGATAAGAAACTCACTACGAGTATAAGACTTAGAACGTAGAACATTTTATGTACCCAGACTTCCAGACTGTGTAATCTGTTGACTGTTTTTGGGAACCTTTGAGTTGTATATCTTGGTGTATGCTGAATCAATTCGGTAGAAACTTTGGGAGTTGTTAGTCTTTGTGATATTCTATACTATGGCATAGTTTGAAGCAGTTTGGAAAACTGTGTCAGATTTAGTGAGCTGTAAAAAACAGCTGTTTGGTAGGATTCTTGGTTAGCTTATGTGAAGTGAATTATGTCTATTTCTACTACTACAGTTGCTTCACCCCCTACTCTAGTGGTTGTAGAACAAAAAAAATAAAAGAAGTTGAAGCAGCCTACCTCCAACTCCTCTCTCTCAAGTTTTTACACTTGTCGTAGTTACAGAAGACCAGAGAGGGAGTTTGAGCCATGGCTGCCTAAGCCTTTGAAAGAGATATACTGCAAAGCAAGTCATCCTTACCAAAAAGGCTGCCGGATCCAAGATTTGATCCAGGTACCCTCTATTCGTCAAATTGGCCGGTATCTAGTAGCTTTGCCCAATAGTATTGGACTTATTTTGAGATACATAGGGTTTTACAACTATTTAAATATTTACGAGATGAACATTTCATTTAACAGACGCAACAGACTTAAGTGCATAGAACCTCGTTGTACAATAAATGTCATACAAAAAAAATGAGGCGTACATTTAGTTCGACGGCTTATATTAAAAGCCGACCTGAATCAGAAGGCCATGGTGAGCGATGAATACGCGGAATGGACTTTTTGGCGATTTGTGGTCATTCACTCACCAAATGACACGTGATAGCATCACATTGGATTGCGGAATCTCCGAAAAGTATGAGGACAAGTTCGGATATGATAAGCGTCCATGGAATGGCCATGTCGTAAAATGGCAGTACAAAAAGTACCTCGGCTCGAGTAATTTTCTGTAGTGTATAGTGTTTTTATTGGATCTATACCAGTAGTCGAGGGTTTAGAAAGGGGATTAGGCCTCAACAAATTTTGGGTAGCCGTCTCTTTCTGAGAGAGCTCCTGTACCATAGGTCATTTTTTACCTTTATAACTTACTGTTGGAGAAAATTCGTAGATACTTTTTGCTATTGACTCAGGGGAGTCTTCTCTTCACAGGAGTGAAGGTGGTCAGCGGTTTCATCTGCGAAGGTGGCATTTATTCTTGTTGAAACTCAAAAGGGTCAGGGCTATCCTAGGGGCTTCGTGTGAGCTGCATACTCTGAGGACCAATGGAGGTCTCAGAGTTGCAGACTACGACAGTTAAGACTACGAGAGTTTAGCCTACAAGTGTAAAGACTACGAGAGTTAAGACTACAAAAGTTAAGTGTACGAGAGTAAAGACTACAAGAGTTAAAACTACCTGAGTTAAGACTACGAGAGTTAAGACTACAAGAGTTAAGACTACGCGAGCTAAGATTACAAGAGTTAAGACTACAAGAGTGAAGACTACGAGAGTTAAGAATATAAGAGCTAAAACTACAGGAGCTAAGACTACGAGAGCTAACACTACGAGAGCTAAGACTACAAGAGTTAAGACTACGCGAGTGAAGACTCCGAGAGTTAAGAATACGAGAGTTAAGAATACAAAAGTTAAGAATACGAGAGTTAACTATTGTTCTACAACCACCGTTGCAGGAGGGGAACCAGTAGTAGTAGTGGAAGTAGACATCTAGTCAGCAAAAGCTTTCAATTACCATCCCGAACAACAACCTTTCAGCTGATACAGAAAGTGATACACAAGTCTAAATTGAATCAAATTCAGCAACACATCACAAACCACAATTTGTTGACAACTCCCAAAGATGTTGACCAATTGGCCTAGTCAACCATAAGATATAGTTTGTGCAAGTTTCTAATAAACTGCCTTTTGGTAACTTTATCTCAAGACTGGATGATCACGAATTTGGCTAAATCCAAAATTCAGTACTCACAGTGAGTATCTACTAGTCAATGCTAATTTAGGTAATTCTACTACAATACCATACTAACTTACGACAAAGTATCTAATCTGTACGTCATTGTACTGTGCATACTTCCAAAACCCTAATTACTACTTGCTGCTAAATGGACGGTGTAACACTATTTACTAATGCACTAAACGCCAACCATTATTTTTTCATATGTTTACAGCTACCTTATGCACAATTAATGTTGTCGATGCTTAGTCAGCTTTTATCACAAAAGTCAAGATAAATGTTGATCAGTGGTATAGAACAACCTGAGTGGGTATGGCACACTTTGTTATTTTGCTCCGAACTTTAATCGCGTCCGTCGAATTGATCTGCGTCAACGATCTCCTTTCAATCTTTTACAATGCTTTCCCGGATGTTCGATTTAATTTTCGTCCGTCTGATTCACCGAAACCGCTCGTATGATTTGTGACATGTGAATGTTGGTGTCGTCGCCACTTTGGAATACCTACATCATCTTCAATTGTCGATACGTGTCCCTGGAGAAGTACAGTACACTCTACTGTCTATCTGCTACTGTCACACTATCAAAGGTAAGCATTATATCGAATTAGATGGAAAATACTTGAAGTCCTCGGTCTCCCCTCACATACTTATCTACTGAACTAAAGATTTCATATTTCTTTACTCCCCTAAATCTTTAGAATTGATTACTCACTAAACCCAATAGCCTCTCTGTAAAACTGCAACTTAGGAGCAGGAAGGGCTTTAGTTAACATGTCAGCCACCATTTTCTCATTTGGTAAATAAGACAATTTAATGACTCTTGCACTCATATTTTCTTTGAAAAAATGAAGTCTAATATCCATGTGTTTGGTCTTTAAGTGATGACTAGGGTTAGAGGTAATTGAAATGGTTGCTTTGTTGTCACACCAGATAACTTGATGGCCTATTTGCATATAGCCAAGTTCTTCTAAAACAGACTTAACCCATAGAAACTCCTTGAGGGCAGAAGCTGCTCCCATATATTCTAACTCTATTGTAGATTGAGCTGTAAACTTTTGTAGTTTGTTGCTCGAGCAGCAAGTTCCATCTCCAGCAAGTTCAACATCAAGTCTTGTACAGTTCATAAAATATATAAGACTTCCAACTACCTGTCTATATGGGTTTTGAAGCCATGAACTCTTCCTCCTCTGACTAAAGATTATCATTTATCATCATGCCTAAATCAGAGTCCCTTACTTTCATTTTTTGTCTGAATTCCATGGGCTTCACAAATCCTTTTACATCTTTCATTTCAAATTTTTCTTGCATATTACCTATCGCTTCTTTCTAAGTCAACATAATCAGCTTTTTCTTTTTGCTCTTTCTACATGTATGCCCAAGATATACTTGACCTCACCCAGGTCTTTCATCACAAAACTAGCTACAATAATGCGGTTTATTTCATCCATTCACTTACTTATTAATAATAAGCCATTCACATGTA
Organism: Zygnema cylindricum; assembly: GCA_037447655.1. Classification (NCBI taxonomy): domain Eukaryota; kingdom Viridiplantae; phylum Streptophyta; class Zygnematophyceae; order Zygnematales; family Zygnemataceae; genus Zygnema; species Zygnema cylindricum. The sequence goes on along the minus strand of JBBHKE010000836.1, from coordinate 632,578 downwards.
CAACAATGTATAGTATCCTATCCTCCCCTTGAAAAACATACACAGAGTGATTTGAGCAAATTCTCTTGAAACCTAGCCCAGTCAAAAATTCATCTAACTTCATGCTGAAAAGAGGTAATTCAAATTTCAATTCTCTATTTTAGTTTTACTTTAAAGAAAGAGAGAAAGGATCAAAGGCACGCCATGGCTGCCGCCATATGTAGAAAGTGGCAGATTTTGAAGTAGAGGATATTTTACTATAATGTTGCCTAAGTCCAGACTTGAACCTGGGTATGTGAACTAGTATGTAGACGTAAGCCTTATCCACTAGGGCGTTATCGAAACGATACACGTGACGGGTTTCAAAGATATATAAACATTAACGCGACAACTAATTAACAGCAGACTAACCAAAAAGAGCAATTCATGCATGTACGCAAATCTGAACCGTGTAAAATATGTTTTGATCGGACGGCGGGCAATGTAGCCGCCACGCGAAGTGAGATTTTGGCGTCATTTGGAGATAGCGTCACGCGGTGCCACGTGGCGCCACATTATTTGATATCCGAGAAGATGGGAGGAGGAACCATGGCTCCCGATTTGACAGGTGTCACCATGTAGACCATGTCGTACAATGGCTGTACAATAAGTACATCTCCTATTGTACATTCTTGTACTATATAGTGTTCTTATTGGACTAGGGTTTAGTAGTAGGTAGTCATGAGTAGGCAGACCAAGACTTATTGATATTTAGGTACCTCTCTCTAAGAGAGCTTGTAACTATATTGGTCATCTTTGACCAGCCATAACTTACAGCCCAAGGGAGCAAATTCAGTGATTCTTTTTGCGTTTGACTCGAGGGAGTCTTGTCCTCACAAGGGTGAGGGTGGTCAGAATATTTGTGTGCCTGGGCGGCACTTATTTAGTGGGAAAGTGGAAGGGGCACATATTATCCTAGAGGCTTTACATAGGCTGCTCATTCTGTGGGTCAATGGAGACCACAGATTTTTACTTCAAATTCCATTCTCTAGGTGCTTGTTTCAGCCCATACAAAGATTTCAGCAGTTTACACACTAATTCTTCCTTTCCTTTTTCTACATATATATCAGGTTGCTTCATGTAAATGGTTCCCTCTAACTCTCTATGCAAGAAGTTTTAACATCCATTTGATGTATTTCTATATTCTCTATAGCTGCTAGACTTAGCAAAATTCTGAGAGTAGGAAATCTAACAACTGGAACGAAGGTTTCTTCAAAGTTAGTACCTTCATTTCTATTGTACCCTTTGGCCACTTGTTTGGCCTTATACCTTTTAATGGTGTCGTCGCGGTTCACCTTCACCTTGAATACCCATTTGTGGCCGATGGCTTTTCTACCCGGAGGAAGATCCACCAGTTGCCATGTTTGTGCCTCCATAATAGACTTCATTTCATCGTTTGCCGCCTTGATCCACTGATTTGTCTTAGGTGATAAACAGCCCCCTTGAATAGTTAGAGGCTCCTCTGTAGCAACAAAAAAGCAAAGTGAGAATTTGCTTGCAACCGGCTGCTAGATCTCCTTCCCCCAGGAAATTCCGAACTGAAATCGATGGCAGTTTGGAATTTTTCTGCCTTTTTTGAAACGTGACCTATGTTGGTTCTGATCATGTAACAACTGGCTCCGCCTGAGTTGGAAAGTGTTTGGAAGTATGCTATGGATTCACCAGGGGAACCGAGTGAAAAGGTGTTTCACTTGTATGTGGGAAGGAAACTCGTTGTGTATGGTGAAATATGACATACTCCTAGTCTTTCCCTTTTTCTTGTTGGCTTGTCACCTTGAATAAGTCAATTGAATCCTGTTCATCTTTAATTTGGATATTATTATAGATAATCACTTTTCTTTTCATCAAATACAAACACTCTATAGCTTTTTTCATTGTCATCATACCCCATGAAAATGCCCGATAAGCTCTTAGCTTTCATTTTCCATCTATCCTATGATGTATGGAGAATGAAACGCTTGCTGCCAAAGACCTTAAAATAACTAAAATCTAGATTTTCTCTTGTCCATAGCTCATATGGTGTAGTACTAACTGATGTTGAAGCAATTCTATTCTTAATGTAAACTGCGTAGTTAATCGCTTCAGCCTAAAATTTCAGATCTAGCCTTTATCTGCAAGCATGGACCGAGCACTTTCTGTCACTATCCTATTTAATCTTTCAAATACACCTATCTTTTCTGATGTATAAGGAATCGTAAGATTATGACTTATACCTTCTTGAATAAGGAACTGTTCAAATTCTTTTGATGTGCATTCTCCATCATTATCCAATCTGAGTGCCAAGATTTGAACTCCGTGAAGCTTTTCCGCCCACGCTTTGTATTGTTTGAAGTGAGTAAACACTTCACTCTTATGCTACATGAACTAAAATTTGATTTACCATAAGTAGTCATCTGTGAATGTAACCATAAAGTGGAAACCTGAAGTCGATGGCACTTGTGAAGGTCCGAGAACATCAGCCTGTATGAGTTACATAACTTTTTCCGCTCCGTGGTTTGTTTCCTATGGAAATAGCAATTTGTGGATCTTGCCAAGTGAACAACCATCACATGATTTTATAGGATGAGATGTGAGAGAAACTCCATCAACTTGTCCCGAATTCACTATTTTCTTTAGACTAACATAATTCATATGTCCTAATCTTTTATGAGATTGCTCATTAACAGACAGGACATTGGAGTAGAGAATATCATTTTCTTTATATTCAACCACGTCGATCTGGTACATTTTGCTATCATCTCTAATTCTTATTATTGCTACTTTCCCTTTCTTGCTAATAGCTGTAACTCCAAGACCTCCATAAGTCCTCAGAGCGGACATCTTCCAAGAAGCCTCTAGGATAACCCTGACCCCTTTGTTTTTCAGCAAAAACAACTGCCACCTTGGTAGACAATTTCTCTAACCACCATCACCCCTCTAAAGGCAAGAATCCCTTGAGTCGATAGCAAAAAGAATCTCTGAATTTGCTCCCCTGAGCAGTAAGTTATGGAGGGTCAAAGTTGACCTTTTGTACAGAAGCTCTCTGGGAGAGAGTGTCCTATCTCCTAATTCTTCTAAGTCCTATCTCTCTCACATACTCTATCTACTGATGTACGGAGCCTATCAGATTACAGTTCCATACACAAAAGTACAGCTGCCGGTGTACTTTCTGTACGAACACTGTACGACATGGCCTAAATGTCGAAAGGTGGTATGTTCGGATTCGCTCCCTTAATCCTCGGAGATGCCGCGATCCAATGTCATTCGGCAACGTGTCATCCAATGTGGCGATGACCAAAAACCACCAAAATCCTCTTCCGCAATCTTGGCGTTAATTCCGGCCGTCCTATTAAATTCACATTTAATCGTAGCCGTAATAAATCCATGCGCGATATTCGTTTCACTAAAGAAATAAATGCGCGGTATTGGCTTCTTATCTGTACCGTAATCCGTACTTTTACATTACTAGATCTATGTCTCCCGTAAACAGTTTCAGTTAAATGACCTATCCTACGTATGAATGTTTAACTAAATATTAAACCATATATAACGTAACACTAGTTAAAGACCTAACGGCTAAGGCTACCGGCTACCGGCTGCCTTGCGTCCGGTAGGTACTAGGATCAAATCTTGTGGCCGTCACATACCTTTTAGTAAATAAACCCCTAACTAATATATATTTCCCATAAACCTCTAGATAGCCTAGGTAGCCATGGCTCTAGCTTCCTCTCCAATTTCTCAGTGACTGCGACAAGTTTGAGAGTTGGAGAGAGAAGTTAGAGATAGACTGCCTCGGCTTCTTTATTTCTTTTCAGACCTAGAAAATACTTTAAAACCATTAGTTTCTACACTCCCCTTATTTTCTAGTCAATCTTTAATTTCAGACCACACTTCTCCCTGCAAAAAATTAGCTTAGGGGAAGGCACAGGTTTGGTCATCATATCTGCTACCATCTCACTATCTGGTCTGTACTCTAAACTGATTATTTTGTTTTCTACTTTTTCTCTAACAAAGCTGAGTCTGATGTCCATGTGTTTGGCTTTAAAATGATGTTTAGGATTGGCAGAAATAGCGATTGCTGCCTGATTATCACAAAACATTTTGTGCACACCACTCTTAAGGTGACCAAGCTCACCAAGCAAAGACTTGACCCACATCAATTCTTTTACAGCAGAGCAAGAGGCCATATACTCAGCCTCCATGGTGGACCGAGCAATAACATTTTGTTGTTTCCTACTCCAACAGCAAGCCCCATCACCCACATATAATACTTTTCCAGAAGTGCATCTCCTCATCGGAGCATCACCATAACTGGCATCACTCCAAGTAGTGATGTTAGTATTCTCCCCACCCAAATGCAACCATAGATCCCTAGTTCCTATCAAATATCTAAGGACTCTCTTAGCTGCCTCCCAATCCTTCTTAGTGGGAGCATTTAGACTTCTACTCAGCACTCTTACAGCTGCAGCTAAATCCGGCCGGGTACAATTCATAAAATAGATTAGACTTACCACTACTTGCCTGTAAGGAATAGTATGCATGAAATTCTGTTCTTCAGGAGATAATTCCTCGTCCAAGACTATGACTCCTTCATCCTCACTTCCCTCACTTCCCTTCTTTAACTCCATTAGAGTTGTACAACTATAAGCTTTATCCATTTGAAAATTTTCAAGCATGTTCCCTATTGCTTCCTTTTGAGTCAATCTTATAATCTTTCTTTTTCGGTCTCTTTCTACTTGAATTCCCAAAATATATTTTGCTTCCCCCATATCCTTCATTTGAAATCTACTCTTAAGATCGGATTTCAATTTATTTATTTTTTCCATTGATTTACTTAAAACAAGCAAATCATCAACATAAATTGCAATAAATATAAAACCTTCCTCATCTTTGAAAACATAGATTGAGTGATCTGAGCTAATCTGGATATATCCCAGACCGGTAAGAAACTCATCAAGTTTCTTATTCCACTGTCGAGGCGCCTGTTTCAAACCATAAAGAGATTTAATCAGCCGGCATACATAACTCTCCTCTCCTTCCTCCAGAAACCCTTCGGGTTGTCGCATGAAGATCTCCTTTTCCAATTCTCCATGCAAAAAGGTTGTCTTGATGTCCATCTGGTGCACTTCCATGTCTTTTGCTGCTGCCAGTCTGAAAAGTATGCGGACGGAGGGAAATCTGACCACCGGGGCAAAGGTTTCCTCGTAGTCCATTCCCTCCTTTTGTGTAAATCCCTTTGCCACTAGTCGGGCCTTGTAGTGCTCAATTGTGTTATCTGGGTTCAGTTTTAATTTGAAAACCCACTGACAACCGATTGGTTTTCAGTTAGGTGGACAATCCACCAGCTTCTAAGTATCGGCTGCCATAATTGATGCCATCTCCTCATTGATGGCTGTCTTCCACCGGTTTCTTTCTAGACAAGTCATTGCCTCTCCATAAGTTTGAGGTTCATCTTGATGAGATAGTTTAGTTACCTTGTTATTAACCTATTTTTCTTGCAGTCTTTTGCTATTTCTCCTTCCCCCCTTAAAATCTGAGGCCGGAATAGATGGTTCTCGTGGATTCTTTCGAACAAACTCAGCTTCTCCCCTATTCTTTTATTTCGAATCAATTTCCACCACGTCTTCTGCTTCGGGAAGAGTTTTCACTAGAGTTTCCACAGCCGAGTCCTTTTCGGTCTGATTTGTACCTGCAAGAATGTCATATTCTCTAAAACCTGGATAGTTAGGAAGCTCAAAGTCATTTGAATTTTCTGACTCAAATCTGATTTTTACTGACTTTCTATACTTGAAAGGATCAACAAACTTTCCTTCATCCATAACTACTAGATGCTTTACTAAGATTATATCTTCTCTTTTTAGATCGTAAACTCTATATCCTTTAACATCCTGATCATATCCTAATAAGTATCCCGGTTTTCCTTTACGATCTAGCTACCAATTATACCGATCTGTATCTAGACTGAATACTTGACTACCGAAAACCTTTAAGTGAGATATGTCTAGTTTGCGGCCTGTCCATCTCTCATAAGGCGTTTGATCTTTTCTAGCTGAAGTAAGAACTCTATTTTTGAGGTAATTAGCACAGTTCATTGCTTCTGCCCAAAACCTTTTTTCTATCTTCTTATTTGACAACATACTTCTAGCACTATCACTTAGTGTTCTATTTAACCTTTCAGATACCCCATTCTGTTCCAGATTTTTTGGAACTGTCTTTTGGTGTTGGACCCCATCTTCCCTCAAAAAATCCTCAAACAGGTTAGAAGTATACTCTCCACCATTGTCACTCCGTATTCTCTTGATTGGAGTTTCATGGAGTTTTTCGCTCCATGCTTTATATTGTCTAAAACAATCTTGAGCTTCTGACTTGTTTTTCAAAAAATACACTCGGGAATACCGAGACCAATCATCAGTTATAGTCATCATAAATCTCTTCCCCCTTGGTGAGGGCACTCTAGCCGGTCCCCAAATATCTGTGTGTACTAGATCTAGAAGTTTTTCTCCCTTATAGGTGGCTGTTTTAGGAAAGGGTAATCTGTGTGCTTTACCTTGAGCACATCCACTACAATCACTTATATTATCACTCTCACTGAACTGAATCCCTTCCACCACTCCCATCTTTTTCATCTCTCTTAACTTATCTAGATTCACATGCTCAAGCCTCTTATGCCACATTAAATATCATGAACACCAGTATAGTAAAGTTTCTTTGTTTCATTACTTAAAATCAGCCTAAACATCTTTCTCAGCAATGAAATAGACATCCTCCTCAAAACTAGCAGTAAAGACTCCTTCTCTAGTGCTAGTAAAAAAACCCTTATCATCTAATACAGATGTAGAGATGAGGTTTTTGTTCAGCTCCGGAATAAACAATACATCGGAGAATGTTACTATGGATGTCTTTCCTTCCACAACGCTTTCAAATCTACCGATCCTTCAAAAGTAGTGGTGACTATCCTCCCATCCCCGTACTCTATCTCAATGGTGGGAATCTTTCTTATCTTAGTGAACAGGTGCCTATCCTTACACATGTGCACGGAGGCACCCGAATCTACAATCGAGCGTGCTTCACCTTTCAATCCACCGTAAGCACATTTCTGCCTTCGTGGAATTTCGACCTCGTTTTTTGCCTCCAACTCCTCATCTAAAAGGAGCTCATCGTCCTCGTCCTCGGACTCCGCCTCATGTACTTGTGTCACAAGGGCCTTTTTCTTTCCTCTCAGGGTACCACCGGTCTGCCCCTCCTTTAACCGAAGCTCGGTTAGCTTAGTGCACTCTGCCATATAGTGCCCACGTTTCTTACAAATATGACATAAACCTTTTAGAGCCCTTGGTCCAAAGTCGTTGGTCTGATTTTTGTGCTCCCCACCCCCATAGTTTCCGACCGGTTTTCGGGAATCCCTGTTCCTCCAATGAGTCGCTCTTGCCAAGGTTTGGCCACTCTTTCCTCCCCTTCGGATCTCAATTGTATTCTCTTGAACGAGAATCATCCCTACCACTGAGTTCCATATCCACCTTGAGTCCGGCAAGTCCTGCACACGGTTGACTATGTTCTCGAACTCATCGGGTAACTTCATCAGTAAACAGTTAACCTTTTCTTTTTCACTAAAATCTTTTCCCGCACTCTTTAGCTCCATGAAGAGTGTAGCAAGCTCATTGCAAAAATCCAACATCTTCCCCCCTTTGTATACATACTCCTTAACTTTCTGATCAGCCAACTGTTGTTGCTGAATCGTACCACTTCGGTACATCTCTATGAGAGCCATCCAAAGATCGGATGCCCTTTCTACCTGCAAATGAGGACATGCAAGTCCTTGAGTGAGATGGCGTAGGATAAAGTGCTTTGCCGCCATATTGTTGAAGTCTCAGGTTTCAGTATCATTCTCCTTATTCCTCGGAATAGGTGACATAAATGCCGAAGCAGTTGCTATTGGTGTGGTCGTCTCCTTCTCTTTTCCTTTGTCCACCACCTCTCCTTCATTTGTTTCCTCCGTTGAAGGTGGATCCTCTTCCCTGGTGAATCTGCTTCCTCCAAACCCTGGAGGGATTCAAAGACCTTATGGACGCCCCAACCGTCCACTCACTATCCCCCAAAACCTTTTTTTCGCATAGAGCTCCTGTCATCATACTTTCCTATTATATGAATCCAGTTCCATTCAAGATTGGTACCCTAGAGGGTGGGCCCATAACCTGTAACTCTGCGACCTCCATAAGTCCTCAGAGTGGACAGCTTCTAAGAAGCCTCTAGGATAACCTTGACCCTTTTGTGTTTCAGCAAAAACAACTGCCACCCATGCAGACAATAACTCTGACCACTATCACCCTTGTAAAGGCAAGACTCCCTTGAGTTGATAGCAAAAAGAATCTCTGAATTTGCTCCCCTGAGTAGTAAGTTATGGAGGGACAAAGTTGACCTTTTGTACATAAGCTCTCTGGGAGAGAGGATCGTATCTCCTAATTTTTCTAAGTCCTATCTCTCTCACAGACTCTATCTATTGATGTACAGAGCCAATCTTATTATAGTTCCGTACACAAAAGTACAGCTGCCGGTGTACTTTCTGTACGGACACTGTACGACATGGCCTAAATGTCGACACGTGGTATGTCCGGATTCGCTCCCTTGATCCTCAAAGATGCCGCAATCCAATGTCATTTCGCCAGGTGTCATCGGATGTGGCGATGATCAAAAACTGCCGAAATCCTCTTCCGCGATCTCGGTGTTAATTTCGGCCGTCCGATTAAATTCACATTTAATCATAGCCGTAATAAATACATGCGCGGTATTCGTTTCACTAAAGAAATAAATGCGGGGTTTTGGTTTCTTATCCGTACCGTAATCCGTACTTTTACATTACTTGATCTATGTCTCTCGTAAAGAGTTTCAGTTAAATGAAATATCCTACGTATGAATGCTTAATTAAATATCAAACCATATATTACGTAACACTAGTTAAAGACTTAACGGCTAAGGCTACCGGCTACCGGGTGTCTGCCGTCCGGCAGGTACTAGGATCAAATCTTGTGGCCGGCACATACCTTTTAGTAAATAAACCCTTATCTAATATATATTTCCCGTAAACCTCTGGATAGCCTAGGTAGCCATGGCTCTCGCTCCCTCTCCAATTTCTTAGTGACTGCGACAAGTTTGAGAGTTGGAGAGAGAAGTTAGAGGTAGACTGCCTCGGCTTCTTTCTATATTTCTATTTAGACCTATAAAATACTTTAAATGGACCATTAATTTATACAATAGCGTGTCAACCTCCTTTCGGAATAACCTCAAAACCTTTGCTCCCCATTAAAGATGTTAAAAAAATATTTTTCTTAAAGTTTGGAACATACAATACATTGTGAAGAGTTCTTTCTACCGACTTTACCCCCATATCTACCATTAAAGATACATCACCCTGAGTTGAAGATTGAACACTCATGCCACAAGCATAGTAGATACTCTTTGGAGATGTCTGCAAATTTGTAAAAGCATCCTTGTTCCACCACATGTGGGCGATGCTCTCCTATCCATGATCCAACCTGCATCCTTTAGACCCTCCATGGCTGACACCATAGCAAATAACTCCGTCTACTCTTGTTCAATGAAGCTCGGAAACTCATCTGCATCAGTTGCAAAAGCTGAGAAAGAGAGCATTTCCACGGGTAGGATTCCCAAAAAAACCTCATTGATATTTGCTTTGCTGCCAACCTGGCCTGTACAATCTTGTCAAATTTGCCTTTTTCAGCTTATGGAAGTACCTGTATCCATGTCCCTTTTTAGAGCAATAAATACATGTAGTACAAGATTGTCTATTTGGCCTCTTATTATGCTGATTATACTGATTCTGATTTTGGTTAGATTGACTCCTGTTGTGGTTAGCATAATTTCTTTTATCAAAGTCTGTGGCAAAAGCTTCAACCTGTCCTTCTACTTCAAGGAGCTTAGTATTAGAATCTTCTTCCAATATAAGATTATATGCTAATTGAAATGACCAACTAGCTTTATCATGACTCTTTAACTGAACAGACACACCTTTCATGTTATTTAGGAGACCTCTATTAAGCAGAGCTGCTTGTTGGAACACATGAAATGAGCTCCCAATAGAAGAGTGTGCCTCAATAAGTGCACGAAACTTGTCATATTTTCGACCATAGTTCCCTTGAGTATTTGTACCCCCAGATTTTTCCAGCCACCATGAGTTCTTCCTAGACATTCGCTTTCTCAAAAGCAGATTTAGTGATGCCCAAATCTCTCTCGCCTTCTTCATTTTCAGTCGAGACGAGACCAAATTTTCTGAAATATAAAGAATGAGATTGTTCCTTACCATTGAATTCTTTTTCGCCCAACCCGGATCAGTTTCATTAAGGGAGCCATCCAAGACCCCCAATAAATCAGCAGTTTCAAGCGAAGATTCAACCATTGCCGCCCAGTACGCATACTTTTGGCCATTAAAGACAATAATTCTTGACAAAAGGCCTATAACCTATTGTTCTACAACCACCGTTGCAGGAGGGGAACCAGTAGTAGTAGTGGAAGTAGACATCTAGTCAATAAAAGCAATCAAGTAACTTCCCCAACAACCAACTTTCAGCTGATACAGAAAGTGATACACAAGTCCAAACTGAATCAAATTCATCAATACAGCACAAAACACAATGTACTGGCAACTCTAAAAGTTGCACACCAATTGACTTGGTCAACCATAAGATATAGTTTCTACAAGTTTCTCATAAACTACCTTTAGGTAACTTAATCTTTAGACTAGATGATCACAAATTTCGCTAAGTCCTAAATTATATACTCAATACTAATTTAGGTTACTGTTCTACAGTACTATATTAACTTACAACAAAGTATCCAATGTGTATGTCACTCTACTGTGGGTACCTCCAAAACTCTAATTACTACTTGCCGCTAAATGGATAGTGTAACTATATTTACAAATGCACTAAACGCGAACCATTATTTTTCTAGATATTTATAGATACCATCCGTGCAATTAATGTTGCCGATGATTATTCAGCATTAGTCAAAAAAGTCCAGATAAATGTTAATCACTAGTACGAAACATCCTAAGTGCGTACGGCGCACTTAGTCATTGTGCTACAAACTTTATTCGCATCCGTTAAATTGGTTTGTATCAACAATCTCTTTTCAATCTCTTACAATGCTCCTCCAAATGTTCAGTTTAATCTTTGTTTGTCCGATTCACCGAAACCGCCCATATGATTTGTGACACGCATATGTGGGTGTCGACGCCCCCACTCCTGAATACATGCATCATCTTCAACAGTCGACACGTGTCCCTGCAAAAGTACAGTACACTCTACTGTCTATGTGCTACTCTCACAGTATCAAAGGTAAGAATTATATCTAACTAAGATGGAAAATATTCTAAGTCCTTAGTCTCCCCTCACAGACTTATCTACTGAACTAAAGATTTCATATTTCAACATTAAGACTACGAGAGTTAAGACTACAAGAGTTAAGACTACCTGAGTAAAGACTACCAGAGTTAATACTACGAGAGTTAAGACTACGAGAGTTAAGCCTAGGTGAGTTAAGACTACAAGAGTTAAGACTTCCAGAGTTAAGACAACAAAAGTTAAGACTACAAGAGTTAATACTACGAGAGTAAAGACTACGAGAGCTAAGACTACGAGAGTAAAAACTACGATAGTAAAGACTACGAAAGTTAAGACTACGAGAGTTAGACTACGAGAGCTAACACTACGAGAGCTAAGACAACGAGAGCTAAGACTACAAGAGTTAAGACTACGAGAGTTAAGACTACAAAAGCTAAGACTACGAGAGCTAAGATTACGTTAGCTAAGACTACGAGAGTCAAGACTATGAGAGTTAAGACTACGAGAGTTAAGACTACAAGAGTTAAGACCACGAGAGTTAAGACTACGAGAGTTAAGTCTACTAGAGTTAAGACTACGGGAGTTAAGACTACGATAGTTAAGACTACGAGAATTAAGAATACGAGAGTTAAGACTTCCAAAGTTAAGACTACAAGAGCTAAGATTTCCATAGTTAAGACTACTAAAGCTAAGATTACCAAGTTAAACCTACCTGAGTTAAGACTACGAGGATTAAGACTACGAGATTTAAGAATATGAGAGTTAAGACTACGAGACTTGTTAGAGATTCCAAAAGCATAAAATATGATCGTTGTATTTCTACAGATGGACAAAATTTAAGATTAAAAATAATAAATTTTAAATCTGTCTGTGCGTGCTTTATCACTGTTCGAATTGCGCCATCATATTTTAAACAAAAATTCCTTTCCACGAACGTAAATGGATGTCAAAAATAGCGTCAAACCATATCCTACGGCAAAGATATTTTTGTCGGTTTCGGTGGATTTTAATCCATTTTGCCAATTGGTAGGTTGCCATGTCTTCTGCGCCGTGGATCGTATCTTTTACTTACAGCTGTGTGCATTATACTTGTCTATTTTGCGGCTAGTCTCTTCCTTAGTCAAACACTAGATATAATGAGCGTTTGCTTCGAAAACACCGAATCAGACAGTCGACGTTTGCATAATCTTGCCTCTCGTTGTTTTGTGACAACAATAAAAGATGAGGAAGACAATAGAGTAGTCATCAACAAATTATACAAGTTGAAAGCTCCCACTGAAGACTAGGTCAACCAACAACTTGAAGACAATTTCAACCAACAAGTTCAACACACAAGAGAATACAAACTACACACACTAAGTCTATAAATCTACCACAATGTAGATACAACAACAAAGATCACATTTGCAAATTCACAAAAAAATATTGCATCAATTTTGAGAGCTATTCTTAGTCAAACTTATCAAAAACAATGCACACAATGGTTGAAACAAAAATGTTTCTAATTACAAATATGGCTTAGTCCTACTCATATATACACACAGTCCACACTACTCAATTTGTCAACCAATGAGATGGCTAACTGAAGTAAGGAGGCATACCAACCGTACGCTACCTGCATGATACCTTTACAAATGTGGGTATAACCGAACACTTTAATGTATGTCAACATGATATAGACTTGCACTAATGAACAAATTATAAGAAGATAAACTACTTCTGTACCAAATATTTATATTGACACAAAGGTTTGTATGCTAAGTCATCTAATCATGAATGTGGTCCTCTCTAGTTAGCATTTGTCGGCAATCTCTGTCCGCTGTCCACATACCAATTTCGGCATTGTAAATGAACCTCCGCGTGCCATCTTGCTCCTCAAGTGTATCACTACTGAACAACAGAGGGATAATCATGAATGTCTTCTTCCTCGTACCGATGCAAGTCCCGAGAGTGTATGCATTGGTGTACTCCTTATTGTGTCACAGTCACAATGACACTAAATTTGGTTTATATAGAATTTGACTCATAAGAAATATTATAAGTCGTGAAACTCCTCTCTCTCTTCACACCTGAGGCATAGAGAGGACTAAAGCTTTCAAAACAACACTCACCTAAAGCTTTAGACTCTATTAGCCACCTAATGCACTAACCTCTTTACAAAATTATAATTTAGGTGCAAGAGAGGGATTTGACATCAAATCAGCTACAATTTTCTCATCCAGTAAGTATCTAAGTTTAAGGACCCTCCCCATCACTTTCTCCCTCACAAAGTGTAACTTGTTGACAATTTGCTTACTCTTGAAGTGATGACTAGGATTAGAAGCAATAAATATTGCAGCCTCATTATCACACCAAACTATTTGGGGCCTAGGTTGCATGAAATGGTGCTCTTGTAAGAGAGATTTTACCCATAGATACGAGAGATTTTACTCATATAAGCTCCTTGCTGAGATTCCAGTCATGTATTCCGCCTCCATTGTTGACTGAGCTTTCACTTTCTAAATTTTGCTGCTCCAACAACAAGCTTCGCTCCCAGATTTTTAGAAAGGATCTAGTATTGGAGTGTCTATTTGGCATGTCACCATAGCTAGCATCACTCAATATCCGAATCTTCACTCCCTCTCTTTTAAGGGAGACTTTATGATTCAAAGTTCCTACAAGATAATGGAGGACTCTCTTTGGTGACTCTTAGTCCGATTTTTTTGGATTTCCTAGAATCCTACAAAAGGCTCTAACTGCAAGCGCAATAATTGTTGTGGTACAGTTCATGAAGTAGACGAAACTACGAAAAATATGTTTATAGGGAATGGTTGCCATAAACTTTGCCTCCCTTGAATTTAAAGAGTCAGCAATCACTATTCCTCCATCAGTTTTTTTTCTTTGTCTTCTGTCGTAACTCTTTTTTGCAATAAATAAGTTTAGGCGATGGGACAAATTTAGTCATCATATCGGTTATCATCCGCCCATCTTGTTTATACATCAATTTGACAATTTTGTTTTACACTTTCTCTCTAACAAAACTTAGCTTAATATCCATTTGTTTTTTTTTAAAGTGGTGTTTGGGATTGGCTGTGATAGCAATGGCAGCCTGATTATCACAAAAGACTTTTTCAATTCCACTCCTCATAAATCGAAATTATCGGAGCAAAATTTTCACCCACATCAATTCTTTTCTTCTAGCACAAACAGCTATATACTCAGTCTCCACTGTGAACTGAGAAATGACCTTTTATTGTTTGCAACTTCAACAGCAAGCACCCTCCCGAATTTTCATGATATACCTAGAGGTAGATCTTTGAACAAAGACATCACCATAACTGGCATCACTTATATTAGTGATGTCACTATCACACCCTACCAAAAACAACCATAGATCTCGAATCCCAACCAAATACCTCATCACTCTTTTAGCTGCCTCCCACTCTGTCTTTCTAGGATTATTAAGACTCCTATTTAGGACTCCAATTGTCAGAGCTATGTCTAGCCTAGTGCAGTTCATAAAAAAAATCAGATTGCTTACAATCTGCCGGTAAGGAATTCTTTCCATGAATTCTTTCTCTTCCTCACTCATCTCATCATTCTACATAGTCTTCCATCTGCATTTTTTTCTTTTACTTTTTTTAATTCCATAAGAGCTTTATATCCCTTAGCTTTCTCCATTGAGAATCGCTCAAGCATATCACTTATTGTTTCCTTTTGAGTTAATCTTACTATTCTCTTTTCCCTACCTCTTTCTATCTCAATTCCTGATATATATACCTTGCCTCCCCTAAGTCCTTCATATCTAACTAACTTCTCTAAACTTTTTTAAGTTTTGTGATCATTTCTAAAGATTTTCTCAATATTAAGAGATCATCTACATAAACAACAATATAAATAACTCTATTTTCATCCACAAACATGTAAATGGAGTGGTGCGAGCTGATTCCAATAAATCCTAGCTTGGTAAGGAACTCATCCAACTTGATGTTCCACTGTCGTGGCGCTTGTTCTAGTCCTACAAGGACTTGATTAACCTGCAAACCTTGCTCTCCTCCCCTTTCTCCCCAAACCCCTCAAGTTGCTTCATAAAGATGTTTTCCTCCAATTCTTCGTGGAGGATGGCTTTTTTGATATCCATCTGATGTAGTTCCATGTCTTGTGTTGCCGCCAAACTAAGCAAAACTATGACCGATGGAAACCTTACCACCAGTGCAAAGGTTTCCTCATATTCTATTCCCTCTTTTTGTGTGTACTCTTTTGCCACTAGCCGAGCCTTGCATCTCTCAAAAGAGTTATCAATATTCAATTTTAGGTTAAAAACCATACCTAATAGGTTTTGTATCCGGAAGCCAATCTACCAAATCCTAAGTCTTAGCTTCCATAATTGAGTTCATTTCATTAGTTATTGCAACTGTCCATCTTTCACATTCTTGACTGTTGATAGCCTATTGATAGGTTTGAGGCTCATTTGAATGTGACATCCTTGTGAGCTCATTATTTACCTTTTTTCTTGTAGTCTTATACTCATTCTCTTTCTTCGTTCAAACTTCGAGGCAGTATGGACGACATTATCCAGTTTTTTCCAGCTTGTTTTTGCTCTTCCTCTTGTTTTTTTTCAGTCTCACCTCCTCCGAGGATGTCTCTTTTGACCTGTGTGTCCAATTGGAGTTCATTTTCCAATGGAAGATCCACTTCCACTTGTCCCTCCTTTCCTCTTTCCTTTTTTTATCCTTGAGTTGTTTTTGATCTTGGAAGTTCTGATTCTATTTTCGAACTGTCATTCGGAACCATCTTGATTTTCACTATCTTCTTAAACTTAAGAGATCAACTGATTTCCCTTCATCTATTACAACTAAGTGTTTCACTAAAATCACATCTTTCCGTTTTAAATTTTAAACTTTATATCATTTTACATCATCTGAATATCCCACCTGATATTCGGGACTTCCCTTTTCTTCAATTTTCCACTTATATTTGTCTGTATCTAAACTCTAAACTTGACTTTGAAAGACTTTAGGGTGTGATAAATCTGGCTTGTTTCTAGTCCACCTTTCATAAGGAGTTACATCTTTCAGTGTTGATGTAAGAACTTTATTCTTAAGATAGTTGGCACAATTTAAAACCTCAACACAAAATTGATAACCAGTTTTCTTATCACTTAACATGCACCTAGCACTATCCCTAATTGTCTTGTTTAGTCTCTCAGCTACTCCATTTTGCTCTATATTATAACTCTTAAATGGTGTTGGATAACCTCTTCCTTAAGAAAACTCTCAAACCTCTTTGAAGTATATTCCCCCCCATTATTAGTCTATATTCTCTTAAAGGTGTCACATGAAGTTTCTCGCTCCATGCTATATATTTTTAAAAAACTGAGAATACTTTTGACTTAACCCTTGTAAAGTGGACTCGAGAATACTGGAACTGCTTCTGACTTAGTCCTTATAAAGTGGACTCGCGAATACCGTGACTAATCACCAGTGATACTTAGCACAAACTTTTTACTCCTAGCATATATGACTCTAGCTGGTCCTTAAACATCAATGTGTACCAAATTTAGAGCCTTTTTCCCTCTAAAATTGACAATTTTTGGAAGCGGCAACTTGTGTATCTTCCCTTGGGCACATCCACAATGATCATCCATTTCCATTTCACCCTCAAGCTTAATCCCTTCTACAGTTCACTTAGAACTCATTTCCCTTTATTCGTCTACATGAACATGCCCCAATCTCTTATGCCACAATGATGCATCATTGACACAGGTATATAAAACTCCTTATTTGCCGTTACTCAAAACAATGCGAATCATCCCTTGTTTTTCCTTTTTAGTTGTGAAGTAAACCTCATATTTGAAACTATCTGTCATGATTCCCTTGCTAGTATTACTTTCAAAATCCTTATTATCCAACACAGAAGTTGAGATCAGATTTTTGCTCAACTCTCGGATAAACAATACTTCCAAAAATGTTATAACTGATGATTTCCCATCCACTAATACTTTGAGATTAACTGACCCCACTAGGCTAGTTCTTACTATCCTCCTCTCTCGTTGCTCAATCTCAATTGAAGGAGTTTTCCTCAATTTCGGAAACAACCTTTTATCTCGGCATATGAGCATTGATGCTCCGAAGTCGATGATCCATCCTTCCTCTAGTTTCTCTCGGACTCTTCCAAAGGCACACCTTTGCGTTCGCGAAATCTCTACCAGTTTTCTGTCAAACTTCTCATTCATATAGGTTTCTCCGACTCTTTGTCCTCCTCGGATGACTCCTCATCCTCATTTCCATGAACTTGTGTGAGAAGAGCCTTCTTCTTATCCCTTCGGCTCACATTAGCTTGCCCATCCATCATGCTTAGAGTTGCAAGCTGGTTACAATCTACCATGTAATGTCGCGGTTTCCTAGAAATATAGCATACTCCTTTCGGACGTCCCCTCCCCTTTCCATCGGAACCCCCTCCCTCTATTCTTTTCCCACCAAAACTTTCGTAATTTTTTCCGAATGGGTCATCACGCTGCTTCCTCCAATCAGTTCCATCTGCAAATGCTTGTACACTAATACTATCTTTCGTAAGCTCCAATGTGTTCTCTCTCACCAAAGTCATCCCCACTTTTTTCTCCCACTTCTAAGCATCATCTCTTAATTCTTTTAATTGGTTGAGAATATTTTTATACTCCATGGGAAGCTTCATGATTAATGTATTAACTCTTTTCTTTTCTGTTACAACTAGCACTTGCTAATTGTAAAAAGGGGGGGGTGGTGATATAACACTCAAGGGGTATTACACACACTAGCAGTGCACAGCGGAATGCTTACAAGAATCCACTCGTAGCAACAGCAAGGTGACATGGCATGCACAGGAAAGAGCTCAAGAGTATTATTAACCAGGGAGGAGAGAATACAAAATTCCCGTTACAAAGTGCTCGCTATTAGGAGTCTACTTTAAAAAGAGTCTACTTTCGACTACACGTATTCAGTCATTTAAACTAGCTAGCCCCTAAACAACTCAGCACTACAATTGTACACGTGGCAGCTGTCAGTCTTTCGTGTCCAAGCCACACTAGGTTCTATAACTACAAATCAAATCACATTCCATTGCGTTGCTATGCTGCCATGCTGCGTTAATCTCACATCGCAGCTGCGTTGCTCTCACATCGCAGCTGTGCTGGTGGAACATTTCAACCAGAGCAGTTGCTCTATTCCGCCCTCAACTAACTAAGTCCTTGTAACTATGTTACACTAATTCAATAAACAACACCGCCAAATCATTACAACAATCTCTCATATTTCCCCTTTTATACCTATAAGCAATGATTTTCTTAACAATCAGTTGCTGCTCTTCAATTAAGCCACTCTAGTACATGCTCTCCAAGGCACTCCAAATGTCGGCGGCATATTCCACCTCAAGAAGTGGAAGAGCGATCGCCTTGTCCATACTCCGAAGAATGAGGTGCTTTGCCATCTCGTTTTTGCACCTCCACAACTAATGGTCGTTTGTCTCAATTTTCATCTCCACCGAAGCTCCAAATGTTTCACTTATCACCGGATCCGCCTTTGCCAGCCCCTTTCTTTTAGTAGCCTCCTCAAACCCCGAAGTGGTTGTCTCCACTTCCTCCTCCGCTAGATCTACTATTCTCATTGAGGATCGTGGTGCCCTAGAGAACCGAACTCCACCAAAACCTGGTTGCAGTCGAGGAGGACAAGGCATATCCCTGGGCACTACGCCCTAAAAGTATTTCTCAGAAAGTGCCCCTAACATTACTGCTCTCTAGTAAACAAATCTTGTTCCGTCACACATCGGTACCTTAGAGGGTGGGACCTTAACCTAAAATTAGTTAGACCCCATAGTCATACAGAATGAGCAGCTCAAAGAAAGCCTTTAGGATAACCCTAATCCACTATGATTCATCAAGGAATATCTAAAACCCATGAAGGCAAAAACATGACCAACCTCACCTTTGTGAGGTGAAGAATCCTTTGAGCTGAACGCAAAAAGAATTTCCAAATTTGCTCCCTTGAGATGTAAGTTATGGCTGTTCAAAGACAAAGAAATTATACACATGACGTTTGTGAGAGAGGGCTTCAAAAATACTCTAAGTCTAAACTACTTAGTGTCAAAGTCTGCTTACTTAACCCTGAGCAAATGAGTGAACTGTAAAGTACTGCGCTTTATGCACAAAATTTACTAACCGCCATGGATATTGTATGGCAGATGTAGGACCCCACTAAAGATGGGGTACCTTCCATGTTCGACGCCATGGATCTGTCTTGTCTTCCTCCGTCGACCTTTGGCGTCGTGGCGCAAGCTCCTTAAAGGGCCATTAAAGGTTGTCAACTCTCACGCGAGCCGTCTGCTCTTGAAATGTCGTCCGTCGCATTTAGATGGCATCTGATTTAGACGGCGCGCAGAATGTTCATTAAAATGGTCGCTTGTTATTTCAGAATGGCTGTCGTACCTCGTCGGTTCCATATTTTTGTGAGGAGTTTATGTAACTATCAAACCCTATATCATCAACGCTACTTCTACAAGTCAGCGAATAAAGCGGACGACTACATTTGTATATTGAACGACCCGCGGTCGAATCTCGACTAGGTCACTATTTTTCATGTGGTTCTTTCTTCCTCTCTTTCCCATAGCTTTGGCTGCCACAAAGCTATGGCTACACTCCCCTTACGGATTCTATTCTGCCTCTAACCTTGAGACTTACAAGTTGGATAGGAATTACCCTTTTTTTATTTTCAACATTTGTAATGAGGAAACCTGGCCTTTTATTTTATTATCTTTTTAAGGTTTTTGTCTTACCCCCTCGTTGGGGTACTACTGGGGCACGAACACACGTTCACGATGTCAAATTTTTCAGCGTGGTAATGAAAAACCTTTTCATTAAGGATATATAGATCATGTAATTACCTTTTTGTGACCCGTCGATGTCATCAAGCTTCATCTCTTGCCAATACAACCCGTATGGAACTTGACATGCTCTTTGGGTGATGTGGTGAGCTCTCTTGTGGAACTCTTGCATGCCAACCTTTTACACCAAAGCCAACCATGTCAACATTACTTGAAGCTCTCTTGATCCTCCACCAACAGCACCCATCGGGTTTTGCCCTTTTTTAACTCCTATGAACCTTTGGAACCTTTCAATCTTGATTAAGATACATTTGCTAGAGGTTTGGCTAGATACCCTCACCTATCACCTATGGGATTCTCAAGAATGGTATATTCAATTTTCAACGATATTTTCCCTTTGAAAAATCCAATCGCAAGGTTTTGATTTGGTTTTTAAAGTGGCTTTTCATTTGGGGACGAAAACATGTGCCACGCATTGTAGTGTCACTTTTGGTCGTAATGCAACTTGTTGTTATCTTATATAGTGCTAGTGGTGTTCGATCAATTGTTGGCAAAAAAATCTTATATCGTTTAAAAGGAAGACTAATGTGTCTAGGGTTTTTAGGGGCTACCCAAGAAAATTATTTCCTATGTAACTTTGGTGTGGTAGTGAGGTAGTTGTCCACAGTTTACGGGCGATTCTTGACTTGCATTTGAATGAGGTGGCTCTCTAAGTTGACAATATTAAAATTAATAGATTTCTAAAGTATTTTTTAGGTATAAACAGGTAAGTATAAAAGGAAAAAGAAAAGGGCAAGCAACCTGCCTTCACCTCCTCTCTTTAGCCCCCATACTTGTTGTAGTCACCAAAGGATAGAGAGGGTGATTAAGCCATGGCTGCCTTAGTTCTGCAAGTAGGACTAAAGAGTGACAAATGTCACTCTCAACAAAAGGTTGAGTCCATCAGGACTCGAACCTCCGACCGGTATAGTACGGCGTAGCCGGTAGCTCTAACCAGCCTGTCGTGAAGTCTGTTAAATTACATGGGGTGTGAAACGTATTTAAGCTAATACATAATCCTGAAACCAATAAACTGGAATACGAACAAAAGAACATAGAGCTAGTTAAATTATTTCAGTGCGGACATTATTTTGCACGAAAAAAATGAATCGGACATTTGTTTCGATGGTCGACATTTAATGTCGGATTTAATCCGACATCGCATATCACTGCCGAGATTGCGGAATGGTCACTTTGACGTTTATAGACGTGGCATGACCTGGCGCCACGTTAAGGGATAACATTTGGTCGCAAGAATTCCGGGGAACATACGGACGAGTGAAAACGTGACACGCATCTGCTCAGTGGCCTTGTTGTACAGAAAAGACACCGGCCATAGTACCTTTCTGTACTTTACATTCATGTGATTGGTCCGTACTTCAATAGATAAGGGTTGTGAGAGGGATTTAGGACTTAGGAAAATCTGGTAGATAGACACCTATCTCTAAGAGAGCTTTGTAAAAAATTAGCATTTTTGCCGGTTCATAAATTATCGGCTGGTTGGTCATTTTCAAAGATTCTTTTTGCTACGGAATCAAGGGAGTCCACGCTGCACAAGGGTGCAATCAAGCTATCAGTTTGCATTCTTGGGGAGTAGTGGTTGTGGCTTGAAGTAGGTTAGCTAAAATTATCTAGAGGCTTCCTGAATTCTGTAGTCTAATGGAGGACACAAAATTGCAGGTTATGGGCCCACCCTCTACGGTGAACACCTTTAATGGATCTGGGTTCATCTATTGGGAAGCCATGATGATAGGGGATTTGTGCGAAAAACGATACTGGGGTATTCTCAGTGGACAAGTGAAACGTCTACTTTTGGGAATTCCGCCATGATTTGGAGGAGTAAGGTTTTTAGCAGCACCGACTGCTTCCGCGGAGGAGGCAGATGATAGGGACAGCAGTGTGTCCGAAAAGGGTAAAGGGAAAGAGACACCATTCACCCCTATTGCCATGGCACCGGGATCGGGGGTCGTGAAGACCGTGGAGAACGATACTCAAATGTGGGAAGACGTAAACATGGTTGCCAAGAATTTCATTCTGAGGCATCTCACTCAAGCATTGGCCACCCCTCACTTTCACATTTACATGGCCGAGGAGTTGTGGGAGAGTTTAGTGGAGATCTATAGAGCTGGAACTATTCAGGAGCTCTGGATGGCTGAGCAAAAGCTAACGAGTTACACTTACAAAGGAGGAAAGATGTTAGATTATTGTAATGATCTTTCTTGCTTGTAGATGAACATTGAAAGTGCCGGATGGACAAATACAATGAAAATGAAAGTTAACACTCTCATCATGAAGTCACTAGACGAGTATGATAACATAGTGTACAGAGTAGAGGAAATGACTGATAGTTTATTGAAGTGGAATACACTGGTTTGGATGATACTTCTATAAGAAAATACCATGGAGATTAGGAGAGGGGGAAAGAGCATTCAATCTCTAGCTGTAGGACGGGTCCGATGGGGGAAGGACCCGAAGAAATCGTACAAAGAGGAAAGAGATCAGTCTGGAGAACCAAGGCCCCCAAAAGGCCTTTGTAATTTTTGGAAAAACCCGGGACACTTTTATCGCAGATTGTGTCAAGCTGTCAGAGCTGAGGCTCTAAGTGAACCGTGGAGGGGGTTCTTCCGGAGGGAAGAAAAAGGCACTTGTGGTCACAAAAGTGACAAGAGAAAACGAAGATGAGTCTTTTGAAGAGGATGGGGAGCTTCTTCTTGACAAGAGTCTGGAGGAGAAGGAGATCCCTCACAGACAAAAGTGTGCCCTTGGAGCAATTCGAGAAGCTCAACAGGAAGGATGGATCATCGACTCAGGTGCATCCAAGTATATGTGTTGTGATAATGAACTCTTCACTAAGCAAAGAAAAATCCCTACTGTCGAGATAGAGTATGGGGCTGGGAGAGTGGTTACTACAGATCTAGTGGGGTCAATAGATATTAAAGTCTTAGTGGAGGGTAGGACTTCTATACTCACATTCTCAGATGTACTCTACATTCCTCAGCTGAGTAAAAATCTTGTCTCTACGTCTGTGTTAGATGACAAAGAGTTTGATACCTTCACAAAAAAGGGAGTCTTTACAGCTTAGCATGGAAATGAAGTTTCCTTCACGACTGATAAGGGTAGCCAAGGAATGTTTAGGCTAAACCTGAGTAATGAAATGAAGAATGCTTATTATTTAGGTGTTCCAAAGTTGAAGATTTGGCATAAACGATTGGGGCATGTGCATTTTGATAGGTTGAGGGAAATGAAATGCTTGGGGTAGTAGAAAGCATTCAGTTTGGGGATAATGAAATGATGAATGATTGTAGTGGTTGTGCTCAAGGTAAGGCTCACAAACTTCCCATTCCCAAAGCCGCCACGTATAAAGGTGAGAAAGTACTAGATCTAGTAAACACAGATATCTGGGGACCCGCAAAAGTACCCTCGGTTGGAGGAAAGAGGTTTAAGTTGACAATAACTGATGACTTGGTCTAGATACTCTAGAGTCTACTTTCTAAAAAACAAGTCTAAAGTATCCATTTACTTCGAAGAATATAAAGCCTGGAGTGAGAAGTTGCATGAAACCCCTATTAAGAGGATAAGGAGTGATAATAGGGGGGAATATACCTCTAACCAGTTTGAGAAATATCTGAGAGATGAGGGAGTGCAGCACCAAAAAATTGTACCATATAACCCGGAACAAAATGGGGTAGCTGAGAAGTTGAATCGAACACTAGGAGATAGTGCATGTAGCATGTTGGCTGATAAAAAAATCAGAAAGAGATTTTGGGCAGAGGCCATGAACTCTGCCAACTTCATTAAAATTAGAGTCCTTACCTCTGCTGTAAAGGGAATGACACCTTATGAGAGGTGGGTGAAAAAGAAACCGGATATCTCTCACTTTAAAGTGTTCGGTTGCCTAGTTTACAGTTTTGACACAAATAGGTAAAACTGGAAACTAGATGCTAAGGAAAAACCTAGATACTTTGTAGAATATGATGAGGATGTCAAGGTATATAGAAACTATGACTTAGCAAAGAGAGATATCATCCTGGTCAAACACCTAGTTGTCATGGATGAAGGGAACTCATTTGATCCTTTTAAAAATACCAAAAAGATAAGAATCAGATTTAAGTCTAAAGGTGAGGAGGACTCTATCCTACCCAAAACATGAGTGAAACAGGGATTGCAGATTCAGTAGAGATCTAAGACACAGGCAATCCGCCGCAAACCTCGCATATTCCTATGGACTTGGAGGAGACAGAAAAGGAGGGACCAGAATTGGCTTTCATGGATAGAGAAGTCGATGAGGTAGTAAGGAGAAATCCAAGACTTCCCTCCATCCCAGCTTTGGAGTTTGAGGGGGGAAGAAACAGCAGCAAAAGGATCCTGGAAAAACATGTTGCTCACAAGGTAACTAAGCTTTCTCACCTAAGGATCCTGGAAAAACATGTTGCTCACAAGGTAACTAAGCTTTCTCACCTAGATGAGCCTCAGTCATACTCAGAGGTAGTAGCAGTCAAGAGAAAGACAAATTGATTAGAGCCATAAATGATGAGATGGCCTTTATCATGGAAGCAAATACTTGGGAACTAGCGGAATGTCCTTCGACAAAAAACTGATTTGGTGTAAATGGGTGTTAAAACTTAAATTGAACCCAGATAATACCATTGAGAGGTATAAGGCTTGATTGGTAGCAAAGTGGTTCACCCAAAAGGAGGGGATTGACTATGAGGAGACCTTTGCTCCAGTTGTTCAGTTCCCTTAGTAAGGATTCTCCTCAGTCTGGCAGCAGTAGAAGACATAGAAAAACACCAGATGGATATTAAGACTGCCTTTCTTAATGGTGAGTTAGAGGAAGAGATATTCATAAGGCAACCAGAGAGATTTGAGGAGAAAGGAGATGAGAGCAAAGTGTGAAAGCTCATCAATTCCTTATATGGACTGAAGCATGCTTTCGACTGTGGAAGAAGAAACTAGATGAGTTTCTCACCAGTTTGGGGTATATCCGGATCAGTTCTGACCATTCTATCTATATGTTTGAGGATGAGAATGGTGTCATTTTTATTGCAATCTATGTGGATGATCTGTTTCTGCTCAGTATGTCTTTGGAAAAGATCAATAGGCTAAAGAAAGATCTTAGAGGCAGATTTGATATGAAGGATTTAGGTGAGGCAAAATAAATTTTGGGGATCTAAATGGAGAGAGATAGGGGGAAAAGGATTATCAAACTTACTCAGAAAGAAGCAATACGTAATATGCTTGAGAAATTTTAGATGGAAAAGGCTAACAATTGTACCACTCACATAGACTTGAAAAAAATAAGTGATGGAAGTGTAAAAGGAGGAGTGATAATCTTCGATGATCAGATGAGTCCAGATAAGAGAGAGTTTATGAAGTCTATCCCTTAAAGACGGGTTGTAGGAAGTTTGATCTATTTCATGAACTGTACCAGGCCGGACATAGGGGTAGCAGTTGGAGTACTCAGTAGGAGTCTTAATGATCCTAGGAAGAGAGACTAGGTGGCATCGAAGAGAGTCATGAGATATCTGGTGGGAACCAGAGAATTATGGTTGCATTTGGGAGGGAAGCACACTGACAGCGCTACTTAGAGTGATGCCAGTTATAGGGACGCACCTATGAGAAGACGCACTTCTGGGTATGTGCTGTATGTGGGGGAAGGTGCTTGCTGTTGGAGCATTACGCAACAAAAGGTGGTTGCTCAGTCTACTATGGAGGCTGAGTACATGGCCTTGTGAAAGAATTGATGTGGGTCAAGTCTTTGTTGCAATAATTGGGGTATATGAAAGAGGGAGTGTATCAAGTGTTTTGTGATAATCAAGCTGCCATTGCAATTCCAGCTAATCCAAAACATCATTTCAAAGATAAACATATGGACATAAAATTGAGTTTTATGAGGGAAAAAGTTGAGAGTAAGATTGTGAATCTTGTATATAGATCTGATGAGGAAATGGTGGCTGATATAATGACAAAACTAGTGCCCTCTCCTAAATTGAAATATTGCAGAGAAAAATGTAGACTAAAACTAAAGTTAAAACTAGACTAGAAAATAAAGGGAGTGTTGAAATTAATAGATTTCTAGAGTATTTTCTAGGTAGAAATAGGTTAGTATAAAAAAAAAAAAAAAAGGGCAGGCAACCTGCCTTCACCTCCTCTCTCTAGCCCCATACTTGTTGTAGTCAATGAAGGATCGAGAGGGTGATCGCTAGAGTACCGCGTAGCCGATAGCTCTAACCAGTTTGTCGTGAACTCCGTTAAATTACATGGGGTGTGATACGTATTTAAGCTAATACATAATCCTGAAACCGATAAACAGGAAAGCGAACAAAAGAACATAGAATTAGTTAAAGTATTTCAGTGCGGACGTTATTTTGCACGAAAAAAATGAATGGGACATTTGTTTCGATGGTCAACATTTAATGTCGGGTTTAATCCGACTAGGCATGTCACTGCCGAGATCGCAGAATGGTCACTTTGACGTTAATGGACGTGGCTTGACCTGACGCCACGTTAAGGGATAACAATTGGTTGCAAGAATTCCGGAGAACATACGGACGAGTGAAAAAGTGACACGCGTCTGCTCAGTGGCCTTGTTGTACACAGGTCGTACAAAAAGGACACCGACCATAGTACCTTTTTGTACTTTACATTCATGTGATTGGTCCGTATATTAGTAGATAGGGGTTGTGAGAGGGATTTAGGACTTAAGAAAATCTGGAAGATAGTCACCTCTCTGTAAGAGAGCTTTGTATAAAATTGGCATTTTTGCCGGCTCTTAATTTATCGGCTGGTTTGCCGTTTTCAGTGATTCTTTTTGCCACGGACTCAAGGGAGTCCAAGCTGGACATGGGTGTAGTCAAACTGTCAATGTGCATTCTTGGGCAGCAGTGGTTGTGGTTTGAAGTGGGTTAGTTAAAACTATCTAGAAGCTTCTTCAATTCTGTTGTCTAATGGAGGACACAGAATTGCATACCATGCCAATGCTTTTCATACTGTAGACTGCAACGACAATTTTCGTGAGCTCCAACTAGCCTCGTCGCTAATGAACTGAATTTTCTTTGCTGTCTATGTTTTTTACACTAAATTAAGCCCTCTACTTCATCCAATTGGTGGCCTCGAGGACGTTACCACTTTGAAATCAGTCAGTGGTACTCGTCAAGGTGACCATTTATGAGCTCTTTTATTTTCTCTAACTTACTTATATTCTTTAACAACACCGAGTGTAAATTTTCCAAGTTGTTTGTTGTTTCGGTTGTTGACGACACTCACATCATTGATTTTTTGAACTTGTTTGTTCTTTCATTTCTCCACTTTATGGAGGTCTTCAAGATACACCTTCTTATAAAATTCCTTAAATGTGTCATACAGAGCCCTAGTTGTTTACCACCGAATCTCTCTTTTTGTTTAGGATTCCAGATTTCTACTTCTCAAATGGGTATAAGCTCTTTATGTTCCGGTATTGGAGCCTTTGATTTTGTTAATTAGTTTGTTAAAGACGCTCCATTGGATGACCTTTCGCATTGTGAATACCTCTTTATGTTTATAGATTCACAAGTAGCGTTTACTATCTTAACTCGTTGTTTTTCGTAACGCCAGAGGCATCTTTTACCTCCCAACTATTTCTTTAGTTCTTCCCATCGAAAACTTGACCATCTCCTTTTTGGGATATTACATCACCTTGTGAACCATGGTATCTTAGACCTCCCGAAATGACTTCTCCCTCGTAAACAAGTGGTTTTACCAATCCTTTTTGGGGTTGTTGATTTGCTTATGAGAACCATATTACCGTTAATAACTTACCTGTAATTCTGTGACCTCCATTCGCCCACAAGAATGTCCAACTTATATGAAACCTTTAGGATAATATTTTTCCTATTGACTATCAGACCAAATAAAAGCCACTCGGTTAGACAAGAGTTATTAGCAACCTCACCGTTGCGAGGGACCCTCATCCTTGAGTTAAACGCAAAAAGAATTTATGTATATGCTCCCCTGATCAATAAGTTATTGTTGGCCAAAGATGGCCTATTAATACAAAAGGTTTTTCAGAGAGAGGCGCCTCAAAAATTGTCTAAGTCCTCAATCGCTCTCAGAACCCCCAACTACTACTATACCTAGCAAATCACAAGATTCCTAAGTACTAGAAGGTACAAATGCCAGTGTACTTCTTGTACGGCCATGGTATGGCATAGCTGTCCCGCTGCTTCTTGTCAGTTTCTTAGCCGTGGTCGCTCTTCCCGTAATGTGTAGAAATTATAGGTAATTTTAGTATTTCCTAGGTTTTGTAAAATGCAAAAAAAAAGCAATGGGAGTCTGCCTCTAAGTCCTCTCTCCAGCTCTACACTTGTCGCAATCATTAAAAGTTTGAGAGGGAGAAAGAGCCATGGCCGCCGATGCTATCCAAAGGGCGAAAGACAGTAGATTGGTAAATGAACCAAAATAGTAATTGACGGACCCGGGATTTGAACTTGATACCTGCCGTTTGTCAAAACGCTGATAGACTTAGCCAATAAGTCTAAGATCAAGATTATACAGTATAGGGTTTGATAATTATATAAATATTAACACGTAGGCTATTTCATTTAACGGGATATTTGGACATAGATACAATTTGTGTTGTACGGCGTACGGCACATCAGAAACAAATACCACGCACTATTAATAATGGCTACGATTAAAATCCGGTTTAATCAGACGGCCGCAAAGCAAGCTGAGGTTGCAGAATAGGTTTTCGGCGGTTTGCGGTTGTTGTCACATCAATTAACACGTGGCACAACCATATTGGATTACGGCATCTTTGGGGATTACAAGAATGAATCCAAAAATGACATATGTCGACTTGTTAGCCCTGTTGTACAATGGTCGTACAGAAAGTACACTGGCACCTGTACCATTATGTACAACACAGTTTTAAAGTTGGTGCCGTACTTTAATAGATAGAGTTTTAGAGAGAGATAGGACCTAGAAAAAATTGATACATTGGACCCTCTCTCCCAAAGAGTTCGTGTCCAAAAGTTCAACTTTGACCCTCCATAACTTACTACTCAGGGGAGCAAATTCAGAGACTTTTTTTGCTATAGACTCAGGGGAGTCTTGCCTTCAAAGGGTTGAAGGTGGTCAGAGTTTTTGTCTGCTAGGGTTGCAGTTATTGTTGCTGAAACACAAAGGGGTCAGGGTTATCCTAGAGGCTTCGTGTGAGCTGCCTACTCTGAGGTCCTATGGAGGTCTCAGAGTTACAGGTTATGGGCCCACCATATAGGGTGCCCATATTCAATGGAGCTGGCTTCATATACTGGGAAAGTATGATGACAGGAGCTCTATGTGAGAAACGGTTTTGGGGAATAGTGAGTGGACGGGTGAGGCGTCCATCCAGTCTCGGGATACCTCCAGGGTTTACAGGAGGAAAATTCACTAGAGATGCAGATTCATCTTCAACGGAGGAGACATAGGAAGGAGAGGTGGTGGACAAAAGCAAGGAGAAGGAGACGGTCACACCAATAGCAGCCGGTTCCGCATTCATGTCACCTATTCCGAGGAACGAGGAGAATGATATCGATACGTGAGACTACAACAATATGGCGGCTAAGCACTTCATCCTCCGCCATCTTACTCAAGGGCTTGCATCTCCTCATTTGCAAGTAGAGAGGGCATCCGATCTTTGGGTGGCTCTCATAGAGTTGCATCTAAGTGGTACGATCTAGCAACAGCACTTGGCTAATCAAAAAATAGACGCATATGTATACAAGGGGGGAAGATGTTGGATTTTTGTAATGAGCTTGCAACACTTTTCATGGAGCTAGAGAGTGTTGGACAAGTTGAAACTAAAAAGATGAAGGTTAACTGTTTGCTCATGAAGTTACCAGATGAGTTCGAGAACATAGTCGACCGTGTGCAGGACTTCCCGGACTCAAGGTGGATTTGGAATTCAGTGGTAGGGATGATTCTAGTTCGAGAGAATACAATTGAGATCTGAAAAGGAGGAATGAGTGGGCAAGCCATGGCAGTTGGGACTAATTGGAGGAATAATGATTCTACGAAACCGGTCGGAAATTATAGAGAGGAGGGGAAAAAAAATCAGACCGAGGAGTTCGGACCAAAGACTCCTAAGGGTTTTTGCCATTTTTGTAAGAAACCAGGGCACTATATGGCGGAGTGCACTAAGTTAATCAAGCTGCGGTTAATGGAGGGACAGACCAGTGGACCCCCGAGAGGAAAGAAAAGGGCCCTTGTGAAATAGGTACATGAGGCGAATTTGAGGACGAGGACGATGTACTCCTATTGGATGAGGAGTTGGAAGCGAAAAACAAGGTCGAAATTCCACGAAAACATAAATTTGCTTTCGGTGGATTGAATGGTGAAGCAGGCTGGATTGTAGATTCAGGTGCCTCCGTGCACATGTGTAAGGATAAACACCTGTTCACTAAGATAAGAAAGATTCCCACCATAGAGATAGAGTACAGGGATGCGAGGATAGTCACTTCTACTCTTGTAGGATCGGTAGATCTGAAAGTGTTAGTAGAAGGAAAGACATCCATAGTTACATTCTCCGATGCATTGTTTATTCCGGAGCTGAACAAAAACCTCATCTCTACGTCTGTATAAGATGATAAGGGTTTTGATAATAACACTAGGAAAAGAGTCTTTACTGCTAGTTTTGAGGAGGAAGTTTATTTCACTGCTGAAAAAGGTAGCCAATGGATGTTTAGGCTGATTTTAAGTAATGAAAAGAAAAGACGTTATTATGCTAGTGTTCATGATATAATGTTCTGGCATAAGAGGCTTGGGCATGTGAATCTAGATAAGTTAAGAGAGATGAAAAAGATGGGAGTAGTGGAAGGGATTCAGTTCGCTGAAAGTGAGAATTTAAGTGATTGTTGTGGATGTGCTCAAGGTAAAGCACACAGGTTACCCTTCCCAAAAGCTGCAACCTATAAGGGAGAAAAGATTCTAGATTTAGTACACACAGATATTTGGGGGCTGTCCAGTGTGCCATCACCCGAGGGAAGAGATTCTATCACTGATGATTGGTCTCGGTATTCCAGGGTGTATTTTTTGAAAAATAAGTTAGAGGCTCATGAATCTTTTAGACAATATTAAGCATGGAGAGAACAACTCCATGAAACATCAATCAAGAGAGTAAGGAGTGACAATGGTGGAGAGTATACCTCTAACGAGTTTGAGGATTTTCTGAGAGAAGATGGAGTGCAACACCAAAAGACAGTTCCTAAAAATCCAAAGCAGAATGGTGTACCTGAAAGATTAAATATAACACTGAGTGATAGTGCTATAAGTATGCTGTCAGATAAGAAGATAGGAAAGAAGTTTTTGGCCGAAGTAATAAACTGTGCAAATTATCTCAAGAATAGAGTTCTTGTTTCAGCAGTAAAAGGCCAAACACCTTATGAGAGATGGACTGGCCAAAACCAGATGTTTCACACTTAAAAGTTTTCTGTAGTCAAGTGTTCAATTTAGACACAGATCGGTCACACTAGAAGTTAGACCTAAAAGGAAAACCATGATATGTACTAGGATATGATGAAGATGTAAAAGGATATAAAATCTATGATCTTAAAAGAGAGGATATTATCCTAGTGAAGCATGTAGTGGTTATGGATGAAGGGAAATCTATAGATCCCTTTAAGCATACAAAGAAAGTCAGAATCAGATTTGAGTCAAGAAAATTTTGATTACTTTGAGCTTCCTACCTATCCAAGATTTCAAGAAGATGACCATCTTGCAGGCATACTTCAGATCGAGAAGGACCGAAGTGTGAAACCCCTAGTATTAACTCCAAACGAAGCGGAAGACATGGTGGAAATTGACTCGGGAACAAGAGAAAAGGGAGAAGTAGAAATTGTTCGAAAGAATTCAAGAGAGCCATTTATTCCGACAACCGAGTTTGAGGGAGGAAGAAGAAGCAGTAAAAGACTGCAAGAGAGACAAGTTAACAATAAGGTAACCAAACAGTCTCACCCCGATGAACCTCAAACTTATAATGAGGCAATGACTTGTCTTGAGAGAAACTGGTGGAAGACAGCCATTAATGAGGAGATGGCCTCAATTATGGTGGCCGATACATAGGAATTGATGAATTGTCCTCCTGATAGGAAGCCAATTGGGTTTAAGTGGGTATTTAAGCTGAAACTCAACGCAAATAACACCATTGAGCGCTATAAGGCTCGGTTAGTGGCGAAGGGATTTACCCAAAAAGAGGGAATAAACTACAAGGAGACTTTTGCTTTGGTCGTCAAGTTTCTTTCGGTTTTGATACTTCGCAGTATCGCGACAACTAAAGACATGGAAGTGCATCAGATTGACATCAAGACAGCCTTCCTACATGGATAGTTGGAAGAGGAAATTTTTATACAACAACTCGTAGGATTTGTGGAGCAAGGGAAGGAAAGCAAGGTATACCGATCGATCATGAGTTTCTTACAAGTTTGGGATATATTTCGATCAGCTCAGATCACTCCATTTATTTGTTTGAAGATGAGGAAGGAATTATTTTTATTGCAATTTATGTTGATGATTTGGTTATATTAAGTAAATCTATGGATAAAATAAATAAGTTGAAAAATGATCTAAAAGGAAGATTTGAGATGAAGGATATGGAAGAAGCAAAGTATATTTTGGTAATTTAGGTAGAGAGAGAGAGAGATAGAAAGATAATAGGATTAACTCAAAAAGAAGCCATTGGAAACATGCTAGAAAAATCCAAATGGACAAGGCTAATAGTTGTACCACTCTTATGGAATTAAAGAAGGCAAGTGAGGGGAGTGTGGAAGAGGGAGTTATAATCTTAGATGATAAGGTAGGCCCGGAAGAGAAAAGATTTATGCAGACCATCCCTTATAGACAAGTAGTGGGCAGCCTAATATATTTCATGAATTGTACCCGTCCGGATATTGCCGCAGCTGTAGGAGTACTAAGTAGGAGTCTGAATGTTCCCACTAAGAAAGATTGGGAGGCACCTAAGAGAGTTCTTAGATATCTCATGGGGACTAGAGAACTATGGTTGCATTTGGGTGGGATCAATACTGGCATTACCACTTGGAGTGATGCCAGCAATGGGGATGCTCCTATGAGGAGATGCACGTCAAGATATGTATTGTATGTGGGTGATGGGGCTTGCTGCTGGAGCAGCAAGCAGCAAAAGGTTATTGCTCAGTCCACTACTGAGGCTGAGTTCATGGCTTCTTGCTTTGCTGTAAAAGAATTAATGTGGGTCAAGACTTTGCTTGGTGAGCTTGGTCATCTTACGAGCGGTGTGCAAAAAGTGTTTTGTGATAATCAGGCAACCATTGCCATTTCTGCCAATCCTAAACATCACTTTAAAGCCAAACACATAGAAATTGGACTTAGCTTTGTAAGGGAGAAAGTACAAAACAAGATAATCA
This sequence comes from Zygnema cylindricum, assembly GCA_037447655.1. Lineage (NCBI taxonomy): Eukaryota > Viridiplantae > Streptophyta > Zygnematophyceae > Zygnematales > Zygnemataceae > Zygnema > Zygnema cylindricum. The sequence continues at coordinate 598,962 of JBBHKE010000836.1, read as the reverse complement.
GTTTGGAGTATAATCCAGATAGTGAAATGGTAGCAGATATGATGACTAAACTTGTGCATTCTCCTAAATTAATTTTCTCTAGAGATAAGTGTGGTCTTAAAATAAAGATTGACTAGAAAAAAAAAGAAGTGTATAATTTAAAGGTTATTTTAGTATCTTCTAGGTTTTGTAAAATGCAAAATAGAATCAGAGGCAGTATGCCTCTAACTCCTCTCTCCAGCTCTCACAATTGTAGCAAGCACTGAAAGTTGGAGAGGGAGATAGAGCCATGCCCCCTAATGCTATCCAGACGCGGACAGACATTAGATCGGTAGATTTACCAAAATAATAATTGACACACCTGGGATATGAACTTGATACCTGCCGTCTGTTAGCCGCCGGTAGCCTAAGCCAATTAGTCTAACATCAAGGTTATAAGGTTTAGGGTTTGATAATCATATAAATATTACCACGTAGGCTATTTCATTTAACGGGACATTTGGACATAGATAAAGTTTGTGTTGTACGGCGTACGGAACATCAAAAACAAATACCAAGCACTTTGTTTCAGAGGCGAAAAAAATATTGCTCAAGTATTTATGACGGCTACGATTGAAATCTGGTTTAATCGGACGGCTGCAAAGCATGTCGAGATCGCAGAATAGGTTTTCGGCGGTTTGCGGTTGTTGTCACATCGATTGACACGTAACACAACCATATTAAATTACAGCATCTCCAAGGATTACAGGAATGAATCCAAAACTTACACTTGTTGACTTGTTGGCCATGTTGTGTTGTTCTGAGACAACTGCTGGCACTGAAGATGAAGAAGATGCAGCAGTAGTCATTGTATAACAAATCATAAGAGGAATCTTCCACAAATATCGATGGCTGAACAGCAACGTTGACAGACTATAACTTTCAGGAAAAGGCTCCAATGGTCCTGAAAATTTGGCATAGTGTAGATATCATAAAAGTAATACACACACAAAATATCAATTAATTCTGCTTACATATCTGTGAGATATGCAGAAAGGGAATTACATAAAAATGAGTGTACAGTTTGCATATCATTTGTTCCTAATGAATCATATTCACTAAGTCCTACTTCTATACACCGAAACTACACTAAGCTGTACGGAGGCCTTCCAACCTTACATCGAACATTCTAACACAACAAATACTGTGAGTATACCTGTGTACTAAAGTTCTACCAAATATTTACACCGAAGTTCAGACAACGTAAAGTGATAGAGATCTAGTCACGCCTCGTCAATATTTGTTGGCGGCGGCTGTCAACCATCCGATTAGAGGATTTAGCACCGTGGAACTGACTTCACAAATTCCCGTGGTCTTGCCGAATTTCTGTACGTCCACGGAGGACATACTCACGCATTTCTTTCAAGTGACGACGCGTGTCCCAAGTGTGAATGAACCGTGAACTCCGAACTTCATTGTCACAATAATTTTGGTAAGTACTGAACCGAACTCAACCATAAATAACTTAAGTCCAGAACAGCTCTCTCTCCCTCACAGTTGAGGCATAGAGAGGACTAAAACTTTCTAAAAACAACACCCCTAAAGATTTAGACTCTGCTAGTCACTCAATCCACATGCCTCTCTACAGAACTTCAATTTGGGAGCAGGTAAGGGTTTCGTCATCATATCAGCCACCATTTGCTCATCCGGTAAATAACTCAACTTCATAACTTTTCCCATCACCTTTTCTCTTACAAAGTGTAGCTTCATATCAATGTGCTTACTTTTAAAGTGATGACTAGGATTAGATGCAATAGCGATTACTGCTTGATTATCACACCACACTATCTGTGGTCCAGATTGCATAAAGAGAAGCTCTTAGAGAATAGACTTCACCCAAAATAACTCTTTAACTGCCGAGTTGGCTGCCATGTACTCAGCCTCCATGGTAGACTGAGCTGTTACCTTCTGAAGTTTGCTGCTTCAGCAGCAAGTTCCACTTCCGATCTTCAAAATGTATCCGGTGATGGAGCGTCGGCTCGGCATATCTCCGTAGCTCGCATCGCTCCATGTATGAATTTTGACTTCCTTTCCGCCGAGAGAGAGTCGAAGATTTCGAGTTCCTGCAAGATAACCAAAAACTCGCTTTGCTGCCTCATAGTCTGACTTCCTTGGATTTTGCAAGCTTCGGCTTAAGGCTCCAACCGCTGCTGCGATGTCGGGACGAGTACAATTCATGAAATAAATGAGGCTTTCGACAATCTGCCTGTTAGGAATGGAGGACATAGAATCTGCCTCCCCTGAATCCAAGAAATCATCAACCAAAACACCACCATCCATTTCCGTACCCTCCAATTTTTGCTTGAATTCCATAGGAGTGGCACTCCCCTTTGCTTCTGACATGCCAAACTTTTCTAACATGTTCTTGATAGCTTCTTTTTGAGTTAAATATATTACTTTCTGTTTCGTGTCTCTTTCTACTTGAATTCCTAGAATATACTTAGCCGCACCCAAGTCTTTCATTTCAAGCCGGGAATTCAGAGCTGATTTTATTTTATTAATCTCTTTGACGGATTTGCTAATCAGTAGCAAATCATCTACATACACTACCACATAAATCACTCCATCATCACCTTGCATTACATAGATTGAGTGATATGAACTGATCCTGGTAAAGCCAAGATTGGTTAAAAACTCATCTAATTTCAGGTTCTATTGTCTCGGAGCCTGTTTCAGACCATACAGGGACTTCAACAGTTTACACACCAGATTTTCTTTCACTTTTTCTGCATACATCTCTTGATGCTTCATATAAATTACTTCATCCAAATCGCCATGTAAGAAAGTCGTCTTAACATCCATCTCATGCAATTCCATATCCTCTATTGCAGCAAGAGATAGCAAAACTCTAACAGTAGGAAAGCGAACCACAGGAGAGAACGTCTCTTCATAATCAATTCCCTCCTTTTGGCTAAATCCCTTAGCCACCACTCTAGCTTTATACATCTCAATTGTGTTATCAGGGTTCAATTTTAATTTGAAGACCCACTTACAACCGATAGCTTTCCGGTTCGGTGGGAGCTCCACAAGTTCCCAAGTTTGGGCTTCCATAATTGACTTTATCTCCTCATTTGCAGCCGAGATCCAGTGATCCTTTTCAGGAACGGAAAAAGCTTCATGAATAGTAAGCGGCTCCCCTGTGCTTGCAGAAAAAACACTCTCAACTCGGTCGCCTCGAAGGCGGCTGCTTTGCCTTCTTCCCCACGGAAAATCTGACGCGGGATTTGTTGGTTCCTTACCTTGCCGCACAGGGCGTGTATTGGGAGGAGCATCAACAGAACGAGAAACTCCAGAAGGAGTATTAGACGGCCTAGAGGTATTCGGGAGAGAGTTAGAAGAAGTAGAAGTGGTTGGAGTAAAAGGTACCTTCTCAAGAATGATATATTCTTGTATTTTATCATTCCTTTCAGTTGCATCCATGCTAAAAACGTCAACAGATTGACTCTCTTCTTTAATCTGAATATTCTTAGCTGTTTGAAGGCATCCTCTCTGAGGATTATAGACTCTATAACCTACAGATTCATCATCATAGCCTAAAAAGACACCAAGTACAGATTTTGGACTAAGCTTCCAATTAGGAAGATTATCCAAGATAAAACATTTGCTAGCAAAAACTCTAAAATGATTGACATTTGGCTTTTTGACTCTCCACACTTCATAAGGTGTCTTACCCCTAACAGCTCGGGTTTCTACTCTATTTCTGATGTAGGAAGCACAATGAAAAGCTTCCCCCCAAAACTTTAGATCCACACCTTTATCGGCCATCATAGATCGAGCACATTCAATCAAAGTCCGATTAAGTCTCTGGGCAACATTAAACCATTTTGTTCCGGTGTGTATGGAGCAGTAAATTCACGAGAGATGCCATTTTCTTTCAAAAAATCAGCAAAGGCAGTAGATACATACTCTCCACCATTATCCGTCCACAAAGCAAGAATAGATTTGCCGTGAAGTTTCTCCGCCCAGATTTTGTAGTGCTTAAAGTGAGTGAAGACTTCTCTCTTCTCCTTCATGAAGTATAGGCGACTATACCGGGAGTAATCGTCTATAAAGGTGATAAAGAAGTGGCTGCCACCAAAAGAGGGAACTTTAGAAGGGTTGAAAACATCAGAGTGAATAATACCAAGAACATCTGTGGCTCGGTGATCAGAAACTTGTGATAGGGGAAGCTTGTGAAGCTTTCCGAGAGCGCAACCATCACACACATAAGACTCTTGTTGACTAAGCTAGACTCCCTCTATCTTATCATGCTTTATCATCTTAGTAAGTCTCTCATGATGCACATGACCAAGCCTTTTATGCCACAAAACAATATCACATAGGACACTGGTGTTGTTCTACAACCACTGATGCAGGTGGAGGAGCAGCAGTAGTAGTAGAAGTAGACATGATACACTCTCATAAGCTATCAAGAATCCTATCAAACAGCTAATCTTAAGTGCTCACCAATTCTTATACGAGCATCTAAACCTCACAAAACCATATCGAAATATAGAGTAGCATAAACACTGATAACTCCCAAAGTTTCAGCACAATTGACCGGACAACACTCAAGATATAATACTCAGAAGTTTCCCAAAAACCGTCTGCAGTTTTACTACTTAGAAGTCTGGATGCAAGATATGTTCAGAGTCCTAAGTCTTATACTTGTGTTGCACTGGCAACACCAGTGAACTTGAGAGGTACGTCAAACCACCAAGCTACCACTAATCTGTCAAGCTACCACTGAGCTATCACTAAGCTACCACTGAGCTACCCACTAATTTACCACTGAGTTACCCCCTAAGTTGAGTAGAATCGTATTTATCGCAGTTGCTCTCTACTGTACAGAATCACAATAAGAGTATCAGACGCTGCGTTGTCCGTACGGACCATATAAAATATAATCGTGGTTGCGTTTTCTTGTCTGTGTTGCAACCTCGCTGCTGCGCTGCTCTGCTGTATAGCAGCTGCGCTGTTGCGGTGAGATTGAAAGCTTTCCAAAAATACAACACTCCCCTAAAACTATAGACTCAGTATACCGGCGCAGCTGCGATGATAAACTAGCGCAGCATCGCAGTATAGCATTATAGCAATTAGCAAGTCACCTAGTCCCACTACATCTCAATGGTGGACTTATCGTAGAGTGGCAGTATGGCAGTGGAATTATTCAACTATTCACTTAATCCCACTGCGTTCCTACAATACTTCACCTTAGGAGCAGGAAGAGCTTTAGTGAGCATATCAGCAATGATTTTTGCATCTGGCAAATAACATAATTAATCACTCTAGAGAACACTTTTTCTCTTACAAAGTGTAATCGTACATCCATGTGCTTGCTTTTGAAGTGATGACTTGGGTTAGAAGCAATGGCAATGGCAGGCTGGTTATCACACCAAATCACCTGTGGACCAACCTGCATGTATCCTAATTCTTGCAACATGGATTTCACCCATAGGAGTTCTTTGAGGGCCAAGCTCGCTGCCATATATTCTGACTCCATTGTCGATTATGCAGTAACCTTTTGAAGTTTGTTGCTCCAGCAGCAAGTCCCGTTCCCAATTTGCATAACAAATCCCATTGTGGACTTCCGGCTTGGCATGTCGCCATAGCTTGCATCACTCCACGTTTGCAGTTTTTCTTCTCCTCCGCCTAGTGTGAGTTTGAGATCTTTGGTTCCGGCCAAATATCTTAAGACTCTCCTTGCTGCATCAAAGTCAGATTTTCTAGGATTCTCTAGACTTCTGCTTAGTACCCCAACTGCTGCAGCAATGTCAGGACGGGTACAGTTCATGAAATAAATTAAGCTTCCCACTATTTGTCTATAAGGTATTAGTGTGATAGGATCATTCTCTCTTGACTCTAAATACTCGCTAATAATGACCCCTGGTTCTGTCTCTTCTCCCTCTAACTTATGCCGAAACTCCATTGTAGGTAGACATCCTTTTGCCCCCCGCATTCCATACTCATCTAACATGTTTCCAATAGCCTCCTTTTAAGTTAATTTTATTCTTTTTTTATTTTTGTCCCTCTCTACCTGGATACCCAAAATATACTTTGCCTCACCGAGGTCTTTCATCTCGAACCGTGAGTTTAGAGCAGTTTTGATTTTGTTAATTTCAGGCATTGATTTGTTAATTAATAATAAATCATCTACATACACCGCTATATACACTCTCCCTTTTTCACCCTTTAGAACGTAGACAGAGTGGTCAGAACTTATCCTTTGAAATCTTAGACTGGTCAAGAATTCATCAAGCTTCAGATTCCATTGTCTAGTGTTCGTTTTAGGCCGTACAAGGAATTTAGCAACTTGCATACTAAGTGCTCTTTTCCTAGTTCTGCATACTTTTCAGGCTGCTGCATATAAATGGTCTCTTCTAGTTCTCCGTGCAAAAAGGCCGTCTTTACATCCATCTGATAAATTTCCATATCTTCTATAGCAGCTAAGGACAGCAAAATCCTAACTGTTGGAAATCTTACAAACGGAGAAAATGTTTTCTTCAAAATCGATTCCTTCCTTTTGATTATACCCCTTCGCCACAAGTCTGGCCTTATAGCGTTCAATGGTGTTATCGCGATTTAACTTCATCTTGAATACCCATTTGCTGCCGATCGCTTTTCGGTCTGAAGGATGGTCCTTAAGTTCCCAAGTGTGTGCCTCCATGATCGACTTCATTTCGTCGTTTGCCGCCTCAATCTAGTGATTTCGCTCTGGTGATGAGAAAACCTCTTGGATGGTCAAGGGCTCCCCTGAGGCTTCCAAGTAGGCAATGTGAGAGCTTGCTTGTAGGCGGCTGCTGGATCTTCTTCCCCCCGAAAATTTTGAGGTTGAGATCGTCGGTTGCCGCGCATTGCGCTGATTGCACTGGTTGCGATCCGTGTGTATTGACTGTTGTTGGTTCGGTTGGAACTGAACATGTTGAGGAAGTGGGAGAGAGTCTGATTCTGGAGTCATCACCGGAGAATGTTGCACCCGCGGGACAATTTCTTGCATGCAATCTAAGATGACATACTCCTGTACTTTTTAATGCTTTTGTTGCTCTGTCATTTGAAATAAATCTATCGAGTCTAGTTCATCTTTGACAATGATATTATTTGCTACAACTATTTTCTACCTCTCAAATACAAAGACTCTGTAACCTTTTGAGTGGTCATCATATCCTAACAAAATACCTGGTAATCCCTTCGGTTCCATTTGTCCATCTGTCTGTAGACGTATCTAAGATAAAACATTTACTACCATAGTCTTTGAAATGGCTAACATCAGGTTTGCTACCTGTCCAGATCTCGTAAGGAGTAGATACTACCGATTTTGATCCTATCATATTCTTAATACACAATTTAGAGCCTCAGCCCAGAATTTGGGATCCACATTTCTATCTGCGAGCATCGACCTAGAGCTCTCCGTGAGAGTTCTATTTAATCTTTGCGACACCCCATTTTGTTCCGGTGAATATAGAACAGTCAACAGATGACTCATGCCTTCCTCTAGTAAAAAGGTTTCAAATTCTTTCAAAGTATATTCACCACTATTGTCCGATCTGAGCTGTAAAATAGATAAATTATGATTTTTTTCAGCCCATGCTTTGTAGTGTTTGAAGTGACCAAGCACCTCACTCTTCTCTTTCATGAAGTAAAATTTTGTAAACCTGGAGAAATCATCTGTGAACGTTGTTGTCCATAGCTTATTTCAGCCATAGATTACTCACGGAAACACCCACAGACTACCTCAAAAACAGCCGTGTTTCAGACGACACAGATTACTCCACAATAAACAAAATTATCTCAAACAGCACTAATATGCAGTATATCATATACACTGTAAACTCCCAAAGTTACAGCCAAATCTACCAAGGCATCTAGAAGATATAAGCTCCAGAGTTTCCCAAAAATAGTTGACAGCTTCACAAACTAACCGCTTAGACTGTTCACAGAATCTTACAGAGATACTGGAATAAAATGAAACTTCACACACATATAGATTCTATATCATAGAATAACTCCAGAAAGTTTCACATGAAAGCATCAATCAGAGTGATCACACAAACAGGTCAAAGATGCAGAAAACAGTCTGCCATTATTTTGATTAACTTGACTGCGATGCATAAAATAATCTAAGTCCTGCAAGTTATACTCAGAGTACGGAGGCATACCAGCCGTACTGTATCTACTCTAATAACCTAACTAGTCAAAAGGACAAACCTCTGTAGTACAGAATATTTACACCGTACTCTTCGTATGTCAGAAACTAAGCTACCACTAAGCAACCACTAAGCTACCACTATCGTTTAATCATCATTACTTGAAATCTATCATATTCATATTATCCGTAGTTGCGCTAGCTGCGCTGGCTGCGCTTTCCGTACGGATCATAAAAATAGCTGCAATTGCGTTGACTTAACTGCGTCGCAGCTGCTCCGTATCGGCGGCGCCTATTTCAACATTCCGTTTATTTTACATCGGATCGCTTCGCGATCCGCCGTCCATTTGTCATTGCTTGTTCACACCACTCAATGAGTCTTTTACGTAACTTTAATTATCAATCCATTCGCTCCCCCAATCCGTGAATCTATTCAAACCTCCATATTAAATCTGAAATTTTGTGGTCTCCATTGACCCACAGAATGAGCAGCCTATGTAAAGCCTCTAGGATAATATTTGCCCCTTCTACTTTCCCGCTGAATAAGCGCCGCCCAGGCACACAAATATTCTGACCACTCTTACCCTTGTGAGGACAAGACTCCCTTGAGTCAAACGCAAAAAGAATCACTGAATTTGCTCCCCTGAGCAGTAAGTTCTGGCTGGTCAAAGATGACCTTTATAGTTACAAGCTCTCTTAGAGAGAGAGGTACCTAAATATTACTAAGTCTCGGTCTGCCTACTCACGACTACCTACTATTAAACCCTAGTCCAATAGGAACACTATAAAGTACAAGAAGGTACAATGGGCGATGTACTTATTGTACGACCATTGTACGACAAGGTCTACAAGGTGACACCTGTCATATCGGAAGCTATGGTTCCTCCTCCCATCTTCTCCGGTATCAAATAATGTGGCGCCACGTGGCACCGCGTGACGCTATATCCGTATGCCTCCAAAAAGCTCACTTCGCATGGCGGCTATAATGCCGACCGTCCGATCAAAACATATTTTACACGGTTCAGATTCGCGTACATGCAGAAATTGCTCCATTTGGTTAGTCTGCTGTTAATTAGCTGTTTCGTTAATGTTTATATATTTATGAAACCCGTCACGTTTATCGTTTCGTAACGCCTTAATGATTAAGGCAAAAGGCTATAAAGAATCTAGAGGTCACAGGTTCAAATCTAGACCTAGGCATCATTTTAGCCAAAAATACCTCTAACTGCAAAAACTGCCACTTTCTAAATATAGCGGCAGCCATGGCGCGCCTTTGATCCTTACTCTCTTTCTTTAAAACAAAACTAAAATAGGGAAGTGAACTATTAATTACCTCTTTTCAACACTCCCCTTAATTCCTAGTCACTTTTCAATTTTAATCCACATTTTTCTCTGCAATAAATCAACTTAGGGGAAGTTACTGCTTTTGTCATCATGTCTGCAATCATTTCTCTATCAGTTTTATGAACCAGTTTACTAATTTTATTTTCTACCTTCTCTCTGACAAAGCTTAGTCTAATATCCATATGCTTAGCTTTGAAGTGATGTTTCGGATTAGCTGCAATCGAGATAGCAGCTTGATTATCACAAAAAACATTTTGAGTTCCGGACTTCATGAACCCAAGTTCTTCAAGAAGAGATTTAACCCACATTAATTCTTTGGTGGCAGCACAGGAAGCCATGTATTCAGCCTCCATAGTGGACTGAGCAACTACTTGTTGTTGCTTGCTACTCCAACAACATGCACCGGATCCAATTTGCAACACATATCCAGTCGTACACCTCCTTAAAGGCACATCTCCATAACTGGCATCACTCCAAGTGGTGATGTCAGTGTGCTCCCCTCCCAAATGCAACCATAATTCCCTTGTCCCCACCAGATACCTCATCATCCTTTAGGCAGTCTCCCAATCTCTCTTTCTTGGTTCATTTAGATTTCTACTAAGGACACCTACAGCTGTAGCTATATCCGGACGGGTACAGTTCATAAAATAAATTAAACTGCCTACAATCTGCCGATAAGGGATATTTTCGATAAATTTTCTTTCTATCTCGTCCATCTCATCATTAATGATGAATATTCCTCCCTCTTCACTGCCCTCACTCACTTTCTTCAAATCCATAAGAGTAGTACATCCGTTTGCTTTCTCCATTTGAAATTTTTCTAGCACATTACCGATTGCTTCTTTTTGAGTGAGTCTTATAATTCTATTCCCTCTATCTCTCTCCATCTGAATTCCCAAAATGTGCATAGCGTGGCATAGCGCCGATACACATACCGTAGCAGGATACTAATTGCTTTGGTGTTAGCGGTGGTTCTTAGCACGTTTATTCGCAACTGTAGCGGGTTCGATTTTAGGGAGCTCTGCAAAATCTGACTTGCCTCGACCAAGTCCGGTTAACTTTTAGTACTCACGAGAGTATTAAAGGTGTTTGTAAGTATCATGATGCCTTGCAGGTGCAAGAGCGTTCCTTTGTAATTTGGACAATGAGGTAGGGGTTTGGTGTGGATTAGTTTAATTACGAACCTTTCTTTTGAGCATTTGCATTTCCCTTCTTTTCCTTGCATGTTATTTGGCCGTGAGTGGCCTTGAGGTTTCCCAGTGACTATCTCGATTGGATTTTCTTTCATAGATCTTGCCGTAGGTAGCACTGTTTAGACACTTTTCCGTCTGTGCCACTGTAGATCTGCACCCTAAGGTGCCTGGTTGGTTGTCTGCCTATATTTTATAGATCTAGCCCTTTGGCCCTGCCATTTGGCATTGCCCACTGTTTGCAAGGTAGAGGTTTTGTTTTTTTCCGCTTCATGCTAAATCTGACCACCGGGTCTTGCTATAGACTTCGTGTGGTGACTTGGTTTTTGTGGATTGGCCTGTCATTATTCCCACCTTGGTTAGGCCGTTCTGAGCATTCTAGTCATAATCGAGGGTTTTCTCTTCGCATATGCCCACGGATTGAGATAACTTACATTATCAATCTAGATCTACCCGCGGGGCGACAGTTTTTCGTCCAAAGCAGTTAGATCTTTCTAGTTTCTCAAAGTCTACCAACTCACCATTTTTGGTTGCGGCCCCTAGATCTCCGTCAGTTTGGTCAGTATTGACCACAGTTTCCTCATTATCTTCGGTTTCCTCTCGGTCACACCGACATAGAACCGAAAGAAACTTTTCAAAAGAAATCTTTTCTCACCCTTTCAGTTTCCTGTTTCTGGTTAGTCCAAATTTGGAACAACCGGCGCATTTTTTCTTTGACGACATGGCTTCCTCTTCAGAGGAGGGCATAGGGAAGATGAAATTTTGCTTTTCGGGAATGAAAGACACCATGTCTTTATCCCAATTTCGTATGCTTTATGATACCAAAATGCCTGACTTGGCATTTCGTTATCAAGATCAATTTGATCTTCGTGTAGCATTCTCTCTTATTGGTCGCTACCTCAGAGGGTCGGCCCTTACATTTTATTACCGCAAGTATGATGCTATACTTGCGATGACATCATTTTCCCCTCCTTTTGTTGGTACACCAGATGTGATAGGACAAGCGAATATTCCGTACCAGGCCGCTTTTTCCGAGGTCTATGATACCCAAGGTATTGTCTTAATTCCTGAAGTACCATAAATTCATCGACAATATGCTGTGGCCGCTCGTGCTGCCGTCCCACCACGATGAGGGATAAAAATTCCGTTACGAGATCCACTTTTTGTTATTTTTTATTTCTTAGAAGCCGAATATCAGATCTAAAACCCCGATCATGTGAAAGAATTGATAAATATCACTCATAAACCTAGTGAAACCGCCCCTAACTTACGTGCTCGTATGGAGATTCTGCAAGAAGCTTTACCAGACCAAATTTCCGATGCGGAAGTTGTTCAAAAATTTGTTTGAAAGTTTCCAAATCAATTGAAACGTTTTATACAAAGTCATCTCACTCAATCTTATGGTCTAAAATTTACATTCGATCAAGCCGCTCAATATGCGGTGGAATATGAGATGCAATCATGTTGGTGGGAAGCTCATGACCGTTCGGAAGTTAGTTCCCCACTTTCTCCACAAGCAGCCCATTGCCCAGCAGTAGGCTTCTAAAGACGTCAGCCATGGGAAACTCGCTTATTAATAACGGGGACCGATTATGTTTTCGATGTGGAGGCACGATGCTCGCGTTTGCCCGGATAAGTCAGCCACATGCACACATTGCCAGCATAAGGAACATTTCGTCCACCATTGTCATGTAAAAGACCCTAATTTCTCTTATCACAATCAGATTCAGAACAGTGGAATTCTTGCCCGTTCTGCAAAGCCTGTCACTCCGCCTACAAACACAGAGAAAGTGGCAACTCCGCCTAATATCTCCCGATGAGAGAGAGAAAAAACCGAGTTGCAAGTCTTGATGGCCGCCATGATGAAGGAGCAATTTGCTGCCTTTATGGCCATAATGAAACCCCAGTTCGCGAAAATGGCAAAGATAGTCGTACACATGCCATTGTTGGCCTGCTAAGTCCTCCACGATTCCATTGTCCAACAACGGGCAGCTACTTTTGATAAAGGCTTGCATGATCACAATCGGGACGGTAAATTACAAAATTCCTGTATTCCACTTTCTTTCGAGAAATAATCTCTCTCTCCTCTACAAGACACAGCTTCCTCCATGGTGCTTAAAGCTCTCACCATTTTGGATAGTACCATACATAATACACATTGAGTCAAAGAACGGCAAAGCATACTTTTTGTCCATGATGGATGAAGCCCCCAGGGCCTCTCCTTTTCCTAATGAGGTTCCCAAAGCCTCTCCCCTTGTTGATGAGTTCCTTGCAGCCGCCGCATTGAGGGGGTTGCAGCCGAACCTTAGTATTTCCATTATTCAGCCAGTTACCGCGGATGAGCGCCGTGACCTTGATCCTCACATCAATTTCTTGGAAAACTCGCAAAAGTCCTTCTCCGTTAATAGTGTTGCACCTTCTCTCCCTCTCATGGACACTAGAGCAAAACCTGTGATCCGCGGATCCGGATTTGCGCTCAAGCTTTGTCTGACCCCAGAAAAGCTTCAAGCCACGGCTACTCGGTTTCTCACTTCAGCCGGTACCACGGAGCCAGTGGTTTGAATCAAGAAGGACCCGCTCACCTTTCGATTCCAAAACGAAACCGAGGGTAAGTTCGTGGAAGTTTTCTGTCCGAGCATTGGTCACCAAATGCAACGACTACAAATGCTTAGTGGGACAAGATGTTATCTTCCGAATTGGTGGGGGAGTCGATATGTATGATCAGACCTTCTCTTATCTTCCCTCTAATTTTCCGAGACTCAAAATCTGCCTCCCTCTAGTCTTTGCTCGCAAGCCTTTGCCCACTATGGCACATTTGGCTTCCGCTCTCTCTGCATTTTCTAGTATCGACCTTAAGGAAGACAACTGCGACTCTCCATTCCCAGAAAGGATCCTTCCAAACACCCCACTGTTGCGAGTTTCAGTGAGCCTGCTTTTCTCATCGACTCCCGTCATCTCTTTGATACCATCGACACCAAGGTCTTTCCACACATTCTCTTTGTGGTGGACAACGATACTAACTATATTTTGAGGTTGCAGAGGGTTTATACATGAAGAGGAAGTGATCAAGGGTTCCACATGAATTGCCTCTCTCCTCCATTATCATTCAACCCGGCTGTCCATTGCTGCCTTCATATCTGTTCCAAGACCTCTAGTGTGTTACCAGCTCCTCTTCAGGCTAAGGAGCTCGGGGGGGGAATTATTGGGTCCACTTTACTCTAGGGGAGTATTCTTCCTCTTCCCTCTCTGGGTCTTTTTCACCTTTATATATATTTTTTGACTTTTCATATTTGAGTTAGTTGGTATATATGTTTGTGAGCATGACTTTGTTGGTTGTGATGCATCTTCACATGCTTACTCTCATGCGCGACAACTGTCATACCGTATCGTTTTGGTTTCTCGCGCGCACGATATAATTCACGCACCCGCGACATTATGAATGCACGCGCAATATTTCTCACGCACGCGCGCTATTGTGCACGCACGCGTGGTATTTTGCATGTATGCGCAATATTTCACATGCACGCACGGTTATAAGCACGCGCGCGGGATTTTATGCATGCACGCTGGATTTTATACATGCACGCGCAATTTCATACATGCATGCACGATTTGATGCACGCACGTTTGGCTTTTTCGTTTGCACGTGCGAAATTTCGCGTCAATTCATTTATTTATATGTTTGTGGAACCGTACTAATTCTTGCGATACTTTTCATTTCGTGCGCAGGTATTTCGATTTCGAGTATTTCGTGCGGCATGCTTCATTTCGTGCGTACTCGTGTGATTTCGAAGTATGGACTCGGAGTATCATTTGGAGGCAAATCGCGATTTCCGACAACGCTTCGATATATTTTATTTATTAAAGTCGCGAACTCATGTACGATCACGCATACATGTAGTTAGGGAGGGTTTTCAACCTCGGACGATGGATTTTGTCAGGCGTACGGCAGATGATGTTGGCCGCCTATTGGCCAACATCTTAATTAGTTTTATGCATGTAAAGTATACTAGATGTAGGCTAGTTTCGCTTAGGCCTATCGTAGCTCTAACTTAGGCTTATTCACAAACTTAGAGAATTTTAGTTTTTGGACAAGAATTTGCTCTTGGCGGCTAAGATTCTCTCTTACTCTCTCTCACCGATTGCTCACGTTTTCTCTATTTTTGTAGGCACAGGCTGATAGGTTGAACATTTTTGTTTCTGCCCTTGTTGTTTACCATCACTGGCTCAAGCTAAGTCCAAGGTTCCCCAAGCTGTGTTGTTTTGGGAAGTGGTAGTGAGTCGTGGGAGGTTCGGATCTGGGTGCTCCTTGCAAGGGCCCGGTTGGAGTGTTTGTGTTTGTTTTGTTTGCATTTCGGTTGGGAGTGGGAAAGTGGATTATGACATGATATTGGGAATTTTCCTTGTTTGGTTAAATTGTTTATTTTTTTTGTTGCCTTTTCGAGATAACTCTTGTAGAGAATACGTTAGAGACCCGAGAGCCTAGTAACTACCTCGTGGCTTAGTATAATTATTGGGTGCACTTCACTTTAGGGGAGTATTCTTCCCCTTCTCTCTCTCGGTCATTTTCACCTTTATTCCTTCTCATGGTGTTTATATATTCTTGACTTTTCTTATTTGAATTTGTTGCTATATATGTTTCTGAGCATGACTTTCCTGGTTGTGATGCATCTTCCCATTCTTGTCTGACTTTGCTGGTTGTGATGCATCTTCTCATTCTTGTCTCTCATGCACGGCAGGGCCGTGAGGAGAGTCTAAGGACTTATAATATTTTCTCTTAGAAAAATGTAATACGTATCTTATTTAGTATGACAATAGTAGAAGCACCTTGAGTGTATTGTACTTCTACAAGGACATGCGTCAGCATCTGAGAACTGTGCAAATATCCCGAAAGGGGGTTGAGTATCACTTACACGTGCTGAACATCAAACGAGCAGACTCTCAAGATTGGACGGACAAAGTTGAAATCAGGCATCTGTTAATAATGTTCTGTACAAAACAATTTGAATAATTGATACGAATTAAGTCGACGGACGAGATTCGTTCGGGGACCACAATTGACTAAGCATACTGTACGAACTCAAGTGGTCCGTACTTAAGGACCACATTCTTCTGAACTTTTATGACCGACGTGGACTAAAAAAAAATGCATTTCTTTTGAACGGCTTCTCTTTATAAATATTTGGAAAATAGTTTTTTGTTGTTTAGTGCATTAATTTACAATGTGTTACTATTTAGATTACAGCAAGAAGCAAATAGGGTTTAGGAATTATTTGTAATACAGTAATGTACAGTTTCAATACATTGTCATACTGTAGTACAGTACTACAATACCAGTTGTAGACATCTGATTAGTTAGTTTTTAGAAGATACTCTCTGTGAGTATAAAGTTTAGGACTTAGCCAAAATTGTAACATCTAAAATTGAGGTCTAACTCTCCAAGGGATAGTTTTTGGGAAAATTCCAGGTGTTATATCTTATAGTTTTTTGGGGTAATTAGGCTGCAATTTTGGGAATTGACATATTGTATGTGATACTGTATTATTGTGGATTTTGGTGCTATTTTGTCACTTAGGTTACTCTTTGTGGTATATCACAGTTGGGTGGTTGATAGGAACTCTTGTAGCCTCTGTTAAAGTCCATGTCTACATCCACTACTACACTTGGGTCTTCTCCTACAACTATGGTTGTAGAAAAACACACACAAGTCTACATGAACTAGCTTAAGAGGAGCACTAGCTCTATATTTCACATCTTTTACTATATGAGATTTTTTAATCTGTTTCCTAATTTGTTTCCCTTCACTGCAACCATTACAACCTTGAACTTTCTCTATTGGAGCACACTATAATCCTCTCACAACTGCACTTTTCATTATATTCTTTATATTAGACTGAGAGGTATGACAAATTCTAACATGCCATAAACTCAAATTTTATCTTTTAGAACTTACACTATTAATTGAGATGATTGGACTCTGATCTTTTTGTGGTCTAATCCATTTTAACTTTCTTTGCTAACAATTAGTTAGATAACCTTCTCCATATTGATTACCTTCTCTATCTTGGAAAACTATTTATTTTATTTTCAATCGAGGTTACTCTACCACCATTCGTTTCTATCTAAGGAACACTAACAAGGTTTACAACTCCATCAGGAAAATACAAAGTGTTGTTTAGATTCACTTTTCTAACAACAACTTGACCATTCACATTGTTAACAAGTAAATCTAATGTGACAATTCCCACTGAGTCTATTGGTACAACATGTCCACTAGCAACCGTAATAGTCTTAAGATCTATAAGCTTTCTCAAATCTGTAAACAAACTATGAATACTACAAACATGATGAGTTGCACCTGAATCAACTATCTAGTTTTTAAAACTTTGACTCCGACATGCAGAATTTGCAAAATTGATAGCAACATTTCCATCTTCTTTCATCATCATAAAAAAGTTTAAAAACTTATCGCCTTGGTTGTCATTAAATTTTGAATAGTGGGTTTGATGTCCTCCTCCACGGACAGCCCACCTTTCACTACTTCTTCATATATTCCATTTAACTTTTAGGAGATGACTTTAGTTTTATAAGAATGAGACATTGTCTTCATGACACAAAGTTGATTGATCAGACGTGAGATAGCAGCCATATGTCTTTCTTAATTACACTTATAATAAGTAACAAGACTTAGGTTACTCCATCTCATGCCTTTACCAAAACTACAATCCGGTATTGTTTCTACCCCCTCTTGATCTAAACCTTCCTCTACCACCACAACCACGTAGAGAATATACCTCAACCGTGTCACTGGGGTTTACATGTGGATTTCCACTATTTCCATGTCCTCTATCTTTCTCTTAACTTTTCTCTTCACCTTTTAGAAGGTTTTTAGCAAAATCAAAAGTGGGTTGCTCTGTAAATCTTATTACTTTTACTATGACATCAAACTTAGATGGTTATCCATTTAGAAAGACAACTACTTTTTCATCTTCACGAGCAACTTTTCCTGCGCTATTCAACTGCTCTATCAAAACATTAAATCTTTTTAGAGCATCATCAATCGACTCATTACTCTTCATCGTAAACTGAATAAAGTCCTAAAATACATAATTAGACATAGCTCTGAATCTTTTCTCATACAAATTTTGTAGATGAGTCCAACAAGCATGAGCTGTATCATGAGTTAACAGATGCTCATGATCAGAACTACTACTACTTGGAAGTAAACAACTACTACTTTGAAGTAAAGATGTTATATCTGCCATATCTTTAGCATCCCACTCTTTCCTTCTTTTTGCATCTAATGGTCTTTTCTCTTCTACTGTAAGCATTTTCCACAATTTCTTTAGAGTAAAGGTTCCCTAAATATGTCTCTTTCATAGAGCATAATTATTCCCATTAAACATGAGTCTTAGAGACACTTCTCGCGCTCCCCGAATCGACTTATCATCATCATCAAAGAATGACGCGCCTGGCGACTCTTCATCCGGTCGACTTATCGTCATCATCATGTAGGTGCTTACCGCCTTTTGATTTCTTCTTGACCTCATCATCTGAATTGCCACCAAAAGTAGGAGTTTTATCAAAAGATTGCTATTCTCTTTTTGCCTTGAGAAATTCGTGAAGTTCCTCCATAGTTGTTGGATCAAAGTGAATGGTGAGACTCTTTTTCGCAATTGAGAGCTTCTGCGATTCTCCAACTCCAACATTGACTCAGTGTCTTCCTCCCTTGCGGTGTTTTCCTCTTTCCACGTATCTTCCATGAGCTGGTTATCTCTCAAGGTGATAGGTGAATTTCTCCACCCATAACTTATAAACTTTCAATGTTTAATCAATTCTTAACACAAATCTAAATGGAATAAACACTGCACCGACACCAATTGATAGGAATAAGAGTCAATCGAAATACCCACGCAATCACTCAAATGTCTCAATGCGGAAGCGAAATTAAAATCAAATCAAGCACTACAAAGACATTGGAAGCTCATAATGCAGAATAGAGACAAATTAAATACTCAATGAAATAAACTTATGTTATCTCAATCCTTTACTCAACCATAACACTTCTCTTAATTCAATCTTCTTTAATTAACTTTTGATTTTCTCTTGATTGATTCAACCACACTCATACGATGGCTTTTTAACTTAGCCATTAAAACAATCTAGAATACTAACTCTAAAAGTGTAAATATGTACTTAGACCCAAATATGGTACTACGTAAAATGAAGCTACTAGAAACGAAACTGACAAAGTCATGTACGGCAAACTTAAGTTACGCAAAACGAAACTACCAGACGTACGTTTCACGAAACAAAATTTCTCGAAATACTCTACTAAAATTCAAATGAAACAAAACAAATCAAATCGCGTATACGTAAATGTACACGTACAAAGTACAAAACCAAAGTAAACGAAACAAAACTGAATTCGCAAACCGACGCAAGACCAAATCTAAACCACACTAACTACAAACTAACATTACGTAAACATAGATTTTTACATTGTAAATCCTACTAGCGTCAAATTTGAATCATTCTATGTATGACCACACGAGAGGAGAGAAAGGGTCGTGAGGGAAAGAATAAGAAAGAGAGGGAAAAAAAGAGAGAGCGCGAGAAAGAGGACCTAACCGACGTCTTCGGCCACAATGGAAAAAAAAATGATTTTCCTTCATTTAAGAGGGGGGAAATTTAAGTACCTGTCCATAAAGACGCAAAAAAATGATAAGCTGATAGAATAGGATAATGAGCCCAAGTGTGAAACTTTCAAAAAGCTAAAGGTGTTTTGGATCTTCAAAACCAAGACCATGGCTTCTAGGAGTGGCATAGGCCCCAAGCCTCAAGGACTTAAAGATGCACCAAAGCGTTGGTTAGAGCGACTATTAGGGGACTTTGCATGCCCTGCAATTTGGGGGGCTTTAACTCTTTTTGCAGGGATGTGAGCATGTGCCGTTTTAGGCTAGTCACTTGGTTGGCTTTTTACCTCCAAACTCCTTTTTCATTTCCTCTCCTTGAAATCTTGAAACCTGTCTCCTTGCAATTCTACATCACCTTGTCAAGCATGGTAAGTAGGGAGTTGGACTTGGAGTAAAAATCATGAACAATAGGGTAACTCTCGTTGATTGGAGATGGGGCGTGTCGCAGCTCATAAAAGGTGGCCATATGATCAACGACGTTGAAAACAATGGCAATGTAACCTTGGGGAACCACCAAAAAGACAAAAAAACATTCGCAAAGCACAAAGAACCGCCACACCACCTCCTCATAGCAACACCAAACAAATGTGGAAAAAACGATAATGACATGCCCCTTAATTTTTTAAACTCATTCATCTAGCTACTATACAATATAAGACTTCCTCCACAACAAAAAGTACAAACTGTAATGGCCATCTGACAAGCCACGTTAAAAAAAATATGACAAACTCCGCGGTGGATTTTCTGGAGGAAATCCGTTGTATAAAATCTCATATACCATTCGTGAGTGTCCCTCAATTGTCAAATCACGGGACTTGTCCAAAGTCTTAGTAACAAAGGGTTAAAGAGATTCATATGAGCCCATAAAGGGCAAAAATTCACCAAGATGAAGGGCTGGGAGGGCTTGAACTGTATGCTGCGTGATTGGATGGCGTGAAAGGTCAAGTAACTCGCACTACAGAAGTGGAATGGCAACCAATGCCTTTTTCCTTTAATGTAACTCAACCTGTAATATCAATCAATTACTCTATAATGATTCAAATTCTTTAGTCTTATAACCCCATAAATTTTTCACTGTAATATCGGCATCCAATGTTTGTAGGGCTATGCATTGTTTCCAGACTTCGCCACCATCCTCTATCCTCCTTCCTCCCACTTTTATCTATCCTCCCTCCTCCCTCCCTTCAATATTCTCCATTCTCCATCCTCCATCCTCCTCCCTCCCTCCTCTCTCCCTCTTCCATCCTCCATCATCCATCCTCCATCCTCCATAATAACATGCATTATTGCATTATGAAAATCTATGCATCAACCAGTACACTTTTGTCATCCAACAAAAGATTATATCCACTACACCGCCAATCGTTATTAGCGTGTAAGTTTTTTTAGTGAATACGAATAAATAGCGTGGTTTACGCTAATTGGGAATTTGAAAATTTTCGAAGAAATCGTCTATTTTAAATAGGAATTAGGGTTTTTTTAAATAGTGTGGATAACTCTATTTGAGAATAAAAAAAAAAAGCGGGACGGAATTAGCGTACGTAACGCTAATAACGATTGGCGGTGTAGTATTACCACACAAAAATACGTTTTAAAAAAATAGATTGAATTGTGAACAAGGTTGTGAACTCCAAATAAGGTTTAAATTCTAAAAGAAATTTCTAAACGTCGTTGTTAATCTGCCTGAATGGGACGGCTAAAATGACTACATAAAGTGAAGAAGAAATTGCTCACATATCACTCTTGGAAAAGGAATCGGGTTCCATGTGTTGTGCATAAGAATACATAATTGGTATTTATGTCATCATTCCTATTGGAAAAACCATCATTGGAAGGACAAACAATATGGCGATTTAAGATCACTAACCATAATACTTTAGTAATATAATACTATAATTATGTATATAGTATAATAGTATAATTTTGCTTACTGGAAATGAAGTGACAACATCATGGTCCCTTGTTCTCATATTTGTGTTCCTTGAGATCTTCGTTGACATAGAAAATATGTGGTGGGAAAAAAACTTCCATTAAAACACGTTTTCTTTTTGCTATTGTTCTATATTGTGGCGAACGGCTTCCCACTTGTTTTGTTGTGCTTTTTTTATAGTATTTCTGGTGTTATCGATCCTGTCGGTATACACTCTATAGTATGGTATATCACGTATCAAAAATTTACTCCTTACCTGACCGAAATTAAGAACTCATCCGGACTGCGCATCACTTTTGGTCAGCTTATCCAATCTAAAGAACCAAAAGTACTACACATAGACACAAAAAAACCTGTTCGTACGACATTATACGATATGTCACTCCATCAGTTCATCCATAGCTTTACTCATGTGTATCGGTAACAATAACGACAAAATTCTCTAACAAAATTACATAATGAACCATAGTATCTTAGCAAATAACGAATCGTGCGCAACACTATCTAACTGTTCGTACAGTTCGTACATGACATCGACATGACATTGGCAAAACAAATACACCATTCATAGTTAGTGTGCATCAAAAAGTCAGACAAAATAAAGCATGAGAAAAATCTTGTTCATAATAAGGTGGTGTAGGGGTGTAAACAAAACATTCAAAAAATCGAATACCCCGATCTTAATTACCGTCAAGAACACATACTAGAGAAATTCACAACTTTCAAAATACACATAATTTTCAGCGATATACCAATTGCAAAAAATATATGGGCGATCAAAATGATTGGCAAAGGCCTAACCAAAATGTCTTACCGCTCGTCGGTGTCAAACGTGACCTTTTATTACGTTGCCAATGGTGATGTTTATGGAAATATAGGGTGTGCATTGGAAAAACATAAATATGCATAAAATATGGGCACTTTTGTCAAATTTTGATTTGAAAACCCTAAAGACCCATATAGTAAAACAACTTACTTTAAAACTAGGTTACGAAGGGCTTAAACGGTCGAATCTCTAAACTTGGTTGTGAACTTGCCTTTATGAGACTATTTTTGCTAATGTATTGTTCTCCGAATAAGAATCATGAAGTTCCAATATTATGCTAAAGACTGGAAAATGGGCTGTATAATCAATTTTAGGACAGGCAATGGACGACTTAAGACACTTGCGAACTAGAAATAAGGTGACAACATCCTCATCCAATAATGTATTCTCAACTTTGTCTTTCGTGTGACCTCCATGGACATGTCAAAGAGGGGATGCAAACTTGTCATAATTCACTAGCATGTGGACAAAGACACGTGTCACATATTCTCCTACCACTCCATAAACCGCCGTATTGTTGGCATACATGCACGAGTAGTGGCTGTCCTTCATCCAAACACCTGGGTGACTTTCTCGTATGCATGCATCACCAGATCTTGGGGAGTCAATAGGCGAGAAGTCCAAAAAGTTGACTCCAAAGGCAGGGGCATATATTCTGTTTCCAAAGCAAAACCAAACATAGGAAAAGCATGAGTTTTTAACATGATAAATAGAGATGAAAAAATCAAGCGTTAAAGAGACCTTAAAACATAGAAGGGGAAGTTACGAGGACCTTCTTCAATTGTACGATTTTTTGTTTCTTTACCTTTTTTAGTACGCTTCCGAGTGTTTACATAATTAGAAGCGTACTTTATGCTTGTCCGGTTCTTGTCTCAAACGTGGCCACTTTGGCTATTAAACCATTCGGAACTTAGTCTTATGTAATAGTACCACCTATCATACATCTTCTTCTCCTATAATCTAAATTACAAATTCGAATATAAATTGATAAGGCAAAGTCAGCAATAGGCGTAATATTTTCTTAAATCTACGTGCACTTTATTGATAAAGACAATTCAGTGATAGGCGGATTCTGTCGCAATAACCTTTATGAATTACTATGGTTCAATCCGGAGGCCCAGCCAATGTAGCACAGGAGAATACCATTTTCGATTTTTTTTGGCATCCTAGATTGGGTCATGTAGCAGAATCTGCTTTTCATGATCCGATAAAAAATATACTTTGGTTTGAAAAATCTATCGAATAAGAAAATTCCTTTTTGCTCATGCTGTGAACGAGGCAAAATGAGGCGTCCGTCCTCTTCTCACAGCGAAACAAACTATACTACTCCACGTCGCTCATGTATGTGGTCCCATGGGATCTCCCACTCTCCAGGATATTTCTATTTCGTCACTTCTATTGACGACTATATTCATAATGCGCCCGTTTACCTCATTGAAAAAAAGTTGGATTTTTTTCTTTTAACATTTCAAAGCTTCATCAGGAATTTTTTTAGGTAAAAGAATACAGGTATTATGAACTGACAATGGTGGTGACAAGTGCTTTACAAAGGACTCCGATCATTTTCTATTGGACGCTGAGATCATGCATCAAAGCAGTACCTTATATACCCTCCGAAAAACGGATTAGTGGAGCATTATAATTGCCCAGGAAGCTTTTGTGGCGGATTAGTGCGAATGAGAGGGCATTTGTTAGGACAGAAACACATTTGGAGTTTTTTCTTGCACAAACATTAATTGCAATTTTTATTTCTGATTTTTTTCCCACTTTAAATTGTGGCTTTAGAATTATAACCTACTGTCGGATTTGGAAAACAGTTGGGGGTTTCGAATCTGCAAATATTCTTCAAATGCAAATATTCTTGTAATAAATGCAGTGATCATGGTCCTTAAGGTCTATTTGGACATCGCGAGCGACCATTGAATTGTGACACCGTCACACAATCACATTGGGATAGGCTCCATGGATGTTTCAATATTATTAAGCACTAGAATCTCTAAATGTCCCACAACTTATTTAATTGCAGATCCCTTGCTTAAACCAGTCTCACCTTGCGATCCTATTAGCTTCTGCAAATAGGGAACTTCGTCGATTACCAACAAATCCACTGCAGCCGAACCATTTACTTGGGAAAGGGGGGATCGTCCTCCAAAAAAATTGTGTGTTAGGCTTATGGGGCAAATTCACAGCCCAATTCATGTATTGCGGAAGGTAATGTGAATACGATCCAATTGGGTCTCCACATGACTGCACATCAACAATTCAACATTTATAGAGACAGTAGGAGCTGTCAGGCAAGGAAACCACTTTGCTTTGTTGAAGGATTAACATCCTTTTCCGTTAGCTTTAACACAAGTTTAACATATTATGTACCAGGCAGTCGTTCAAATTGGAACAAAAATATTAGGTATCTCTCACTAGATTCTGACAGTAGAGTATTTAATTTTTTTGCAGGAAAGGATACCTGCGACGTGAGAAACATATATCAAAACACAAAACGTAAAGATCAAATCTTGAATATGCTACATGGTGACTCAAAACGACTGAGAAGCACAGAAAAAAAACTCACCCAGAAGGTCCAAGCACCCGAGCCGAGCACCACAACATCAGATGTGTTGGAGAAAACCGGCCAATCAGGGTCGCCCTGCCCAGGTTTGTTTTTACAGCCAAATTCGCCTTCCCTGAAAGTGCCCTCCATCCAGTAGTAATTTATTTGTAGATATGTCCCACTTTGTGGGTCAAACACAGAAAACTCTCGATTTCCATACTCATTGGTTCCTTGTAATCCTCCAGCCACATTTCCTACGATAATTAACAACAATACAAGGAAGAAAAAGTCAAATAAAAAAGTTCTGTTAAGTCAAATAAAAATGAGAACGGTTCTACCAAACCGTAAAAATAATGCGGGAAGAAACATGTTTTGTGCTTCTTTGGAAAAAATATAAAAAAATCACACATTGACGTTTTTTTAGCAAAATTTGTAAGAACTCGTGGATGAAAAAATATGAAATGTTCCGGGGACCGAAAAAACACACTCGCTGATACGGTACACACACACACACTGATACGGTTTTGAATTTCACGTACGGATGCTAAAAAACAAAAAAAAACTAGATACCATTCTTCTAACACTGAATTAACCGTGTTCCGCTCACTTTTATCATGCAAGTTTGATCTGAAATTTTTGGCTGATTCCACCTCCCACTTTTCTCTTCGTCCACTTTGCTAAACCTACTTTTAGTCCACTATGGATATTCACAGTCACAACCACACAGGGCCAAGAGCCGGCAGGGCGGGAGAAGCACATCGCGGCAACAGGGTGTGGCAAATCCAATCTGCTGAGTGGTCACAGTCGTGTGAATCTTCAGTCTATTAATTTGTATTTGTTTTTGTAGCATTAAGTTATACATATTTATTTTCGCTTAGCATTTGTTATGCTTGAACTATGTAGGAATAACCTTTAACGGTCGTCAACAATTTTACATTTCAATCATGCTTTATACCTAAATGGTTTTACCATCGCGTTTTTTGGAAATAAAATCGTATGTGTCTTGTGTGGAAAAGTTTTGGAGACTTAATGGTATTAAGGAGCTCTTTTTGTAAAGGTTTTGTCACGTAGAATGCAAACCAAGGTTCTTTTCACCCAAAAAAAGGCCGTACACATTTTACATCGTACTAGCTTTAAGGGTTGTCGGAGGCCCTCTGGTTGACTTGGTTTTTCTTCATGGTGCTAGGAGGACGCTTGGCGATGTGGTCCTCACGGATCTGACTGGGATACACATTTCATCTCGCGCGGCTTCGCATACAGGTGTGGCAGCTCGGGACGTAGCGGCAACAAAGGAAGGAGACTACGCTCGTCGAGATAAAGGAAAGAGACTACGCTCACCGAGACCCGTCAGACCAGTTTGTCCCTTTTGTAGTGCAAATTTTTGGATCTTTGGACAAGTCTTTCAACGACTTCCTTTGCCAGGGCAAAAAACGTTTGAATCACGGGGTACAAGGAGTCCTCCACCGGGTTTTTTGGCTGTTATCTACCGTCAACATGTCTCAATTGCAATTCATCAAGCGGAAGCTGCGGCTCTCCTTCGCCATAGCACACTAGCCGATGACAGGCGGGGTCTTCCTACCTTCCCCCTAGGGACTCCGTTCACATCCGTGATCTCCGTGGTTTTGGACCTTAAGCTTGTTTATGGGTAGACTAGTCTAGGTTTTTTTTGTGTAGGCTGTCTCTGGTTTTTTTTTTGTTTTGGTTCTTTGCTCTTGTTAGTATTGTTCTGTTTCGTTCCAGTTTTTTACGTGTAGCTTAATTTCTTGTGACTCTTGTAGTCTCCAATTTTTTTTTTTAGTTTTACCCCTTTTGTACACAGATGGTGTTACCGTCGCAATTTTTGCAATAAAGACTTTTCCACTAGCTTTATGGAACATGACTAATCATCCTAATTCATCGTTATTCGAATTCCGTCACAACATTCAAGGATGTGACTGCACCATACATTGCCGGTCCTCTGTTGAATCATTCGAGTCCCCCGTTTAGTATTTGGGCTCACACCAAACCCCAAATGTAGGTTATTTGATATTCCGTGCGTACTATTGTACCGTACAGGTTCGCGGAGTTCGCAAATGCAGGTTTCTCATTCCAATGCACAATAACGTGAAACACTATTAGCGCTAATTCGGAGTCCCCGAAATTTGACCTGCAAACCTAAAATAGAATTAATAGCTCTAATTTTTTGTTTACGTTAATACAAGTACTATTACTCTAATTTGGACAGTTTTTAAAGTGTACACCGCCAATCGCTATTAGCGTAGTGTACGCTAATTCTGTCCCATTTTTTTTTTTTAATTCTCCAATAGCGTAGCTTATTTTGTTTTTTTCTGTACGCCATTTAGGGTTATGTTCCAAGTACCTCACAAAGCGAAAGTACGTTGTTCGTTTAAATAGTGTGGTGTACGGTACGTGTCAGGCCGTACAAAATTGTACCTTTTTAAGTGAAAAAGTATATTTAATGAGGTTTAGTAACAGCGGACGCATGAGAATATGCGCTCTAAAAAGGGGGTAAAATCGGGTTGTCAAATATCACGTTCGCACATATTCGTCCAACAACTAGGTTTCGACTGTGTGAACGTACGATTTATGTATGATTCGTCATATTTTGTACAAATACCTATATTAGTGTAAGCATGTTTGCGACCGACATTTATTTTTTTCAAAGACCCAAATTAGAATTATTAAACAATAAGAATGAATGTTTTTTTTCAAAATTTTCAAATTCTTAATTAGCGTAAACCACGGTAATTATTCATATACGCTAAAGAAACTTCTACGCTAATAGCGATTGGCGGTGTAGTGTACAACATTCGTCAGTCCGTACTAAAATTGCTCTTTTTTTCTTACAATCGTACATGAAGTGCATCAGATAAAGGCGTCGTCACGCGAAAGTGAATGCATCAACACCAAAAAGAGCACTCACATTTGATTCCCAGAGATAAAAAACTCACGTAAAATCACGCGAACCTGTTCTCACATGTCCAAAAGTGGACTACGTGAACACAGGTTACACTGGCTACACTATGGGAAAATGTAGCCAAATTAGAGTTATGCATAAATTAGAGTTAATTTTTTATTGGAAAAAGGCCTTCAACCCGAATTAGAGTTAATAACACTAATTGTTTTTTTACACCGATTTTTTCATATTGCTAATAGCGATTCACGGTGTACTTGGTTTTTGAGTTTACTGATGTACCGTACAATTGTACCGTACAGATACACAGAGTGCGCGCGGATGCTGTCGCTCATGCCAATGCATTGTTGGGTGGCGGACGCTTTCACGGATGTCGTGGAAATTTCATGCTGCCATGAACGCAGCGCAGTGCCCTCCGCCGATTTAAGTACTCGTCTCGCATTTTTTTTTCTTTTTATCTCATCAACGTGTCCACCTACCTTTTCTTCCAGCGTTTGGTTGGGAAGAAGAGAAAACCAAGGTCAGATGTGCAATTATGTCCTAACTGTAGTAGCTCAACAAATCCAAACGCTGTGTACTAAATGACCAAGTACAAGTGTTAGCGAAAGAAAGACACAATCATTGTTTTTAGCTTTTTACTGATTTTATCAATGCTTCGAAAGTTGTAAGGTGAATACCCAAAGGCACAAGGCACAAGGAATGGTGTTCTTCGCATAGGATAGGTCCAAAAATGTCGAGGATTTTTTTGTAAGAAGTGAGGTTTTAGTGAAATTACTTAACAAGTAAATGTATAAAAATTGTAATGTGGACAGGTCACCCTATACATCAGAAAATTGTCAACCTGCAACAGCAAGGTTGCAATATTAAGATTATACATCGAAGATGTTTTTCGATATGCGATAAAGAGAAAAATTTTGACCCTAGATACTCAATGCAACAGCCTTTTCGATATTGATATTGCTATTCTTTACACAGACGGAAAATACAAAACGAAACCAAAAATAAATAAAATAATAATAACCTCAGCCGTCCATAGCCAAAAAGATAATATTGATAGCCGAGATTTGATTGTTTGGCTCCCTTCCTATTTGTTTTTCTTCTCTTTCCTGACCGCGCCACACAGATTTGGCATTTGTCCAACTGTTTGGAACTGCAATCTGCTTGCTTGCTGTAGTGTACAGACCAGTACAACTACCCTTCATGAACAGTACCAATTTTTTGCATTTTCAACAGATCCTTGTAGCCAATGGGCATATTTCCAAATCAGAAGGGCTCACCATGAAGTAGCATTTGAAGATGTACAAAAAGAGCCATTTGGTGCGAGTCCCCGATGATAGATATCTCCCGAATGCCTTTTTGAATTAAAGCACCTGCAAAAGTGGCCAATGATTGTAGCTCCCCTACACATTCATAGGGTTGGAACTTAAGGTAAGGTCGCCCGACAGGTGGAGGAATTCCTTCGACATTATAAAAAGTTCTAAAACGTAGGATTCGTCGTCCTGTCCGAGCTTGCCTGTCCAGGATGCTGTTGAATGTTTGTTTGTCCACAGCCCTTGTGTCCACCCAGCGTCCCACTTGTCCCATGTCACATGGCGTCAGAACTGACGCCGAATCCTCGGGCTCCTCTACCTCCACCTCCAATAGGACCAACCGCCGGGAGGCCGTGCTGCCAGTCACCTCATCCCTAAAAACTTGGAAAGCAACAACTTATCAGCACAGGTGTTATTTACACTATTTAAGGGTTCTTTTCAGGGCTTTTTAAGGACTATCGTAAGGACTTTCTTAAGGTTCTTTTAAAGGTTTTTTTTTAGGTTGTTTTCGAGGTTTTTTTCAAGTTCCATTTAGGACATTACTTAGTGCTTTCAGAGTTGTTTGTTTTTCTGTAGGGTTTTATAGGGTGCAGTGTCTCATGCCTAATGTCCCTGCAATGAACCTGGTGGCCTGCTCTCATTTTCTAAGCACAAAAAAAAACCTAAAAAACCCTAATGTGTCTTTCATAGCCTGGTTACGTACTAGAAAGTTACTCAAGTCTTGTCAGTAAAACATTGTAACACTTCGACAATAATTTGACTACTCATGCGTATAAATAAATACAGAAAAGTACTACTACTCAAAAAGAGAAAGTAATTTTCGACAATGTAACCAGGCTGTTAGAAAAAAACTGGACCTTGCCAAAAGCATCACATTTTAAAGCCAAAAGAAAGTATGCAGATGATCTCATTCCGCTTCTTTCCTTCTTTTGTTGACTAGAGCACTTACGGGCTGCAGCTGCTGTCGATGGTGAGAATATATTTGCCAGCATCCCATGTTCGATAGCTGATATCAAAAGAAGAACCTTTTCCTCTGAAATGCAATGAACTAGATACTGAAGCATGCACAAGGACCGGGCCTGGACAACAAAAAAATGGCAAGTTACTATCCAAATTATTGTCGGATAAGACATAATTTTTGAAAATTTATAGTGACTACCATACAATAGCATCAGTAATGGCATTAACGTTCAAAGCACAAACTGGAAAGTTCGAGAACGGATGACTTAGACAAGTGATCATTCGTCACCAAGAGAGGTACAAGTCCTAGGACGTCAAAACATTCATCATGTGCTCAGACGATAATACTTTAACATGCAATCGTTTTTTTACATTCGTTCAAACGTTTAAACTTGTAAGTCAACTGTTTAAACATCTTTTAACCTTCAAAAACTTGTGCAAAACTGAAATTAAATTTTGCACAACTAAATGCATACCTCCGTGAACTTATTGATGCTTCCATAGACTCTTTATGGATACAAATAGAGTGTCAAACATTGAAATTCTATAGACCTTGACGACATTGTCATCATCACTTTCATTCAACATGAAATCGAAGCAATACTTTATAGCATTAACCGTTTCGTCTTTGAAATTTTAAGTTTAATTTCGAAAACATTTTAAAATCACCATTTTAATGGATTTTCAATTTCACCATTGATAATTGAATATTCAAAAGTTTATTGTTGGACAGGTCAATACAAATGCGAATTTAACATTCATTTTGTTAACAATCCATTGAGCATGGTAACTTTAATGTATCATTGCAAAATTGGTTTAACATTTGACAGAAAAAACAAGACATAAAATAACTGGGTGCTGACAACACCGTTGTGGCGATACAATGGCACATTGAATGCATATATGGTTCACCTTCATGAATTGGTTTATCCTTATCGATCAACGTCTTGCTTTCAAAACAATTTTTCTATGTTAGTCAATAAACATTGCATATTTGTTTTGTATTTGAGTTTTACTATAAGACTAAAAAAACATTACTCACAATCTACATACTGACCTATTTCGGAGGTGACTAACAAACTATAGCTGGGCCTAATTACTACCTAGGGTTCAGTTAACCCAAGGTTTTAGATTTCAAGAGTGTTGCCTCATGGCTTAACACTCACCAGTAAGAAGAATCATCAACTCCCGTGTCCCCGGAAACCACCTATCGAAATAAACATTAGAAGCAAAACGGAGTTGAAATTGGCACGAGATTCCTGCGATGCATTTTTGACAGCCATCACCTGAATCACCAAAATCCTTGCAACAGGAACTGAGAAACCAAAAAGAGAAAACAAAATTAATGTGGGCAAAAAAGACAGGATGCAAGAATTGTCGAGCCAAACGTACTGTATGCATTTCCCAAGCATCAACAACAAAAAAAACTGACACATTCTGAAATCCACATTCATCTTCTGTATGTATTTCAATGCAAGTGCACCTTCTTAGTTCCCGCATGTTCCAAGTATGTATTGAAAAATATAGAGAACCTCAATATGGATAAATGTTGATCCGATACCCTTCAGTTCTTGACAACCTATTGATAAGCTAATTGCGTATCATTAGATGGAGGAAACAAGATTGAGAGAAAGTGTGATATTGATAAAATGTTAAGTGTGAATAGTGCGTTCCATATGCACTGAAGAACACTGCCCATCGCTATCAGTGTTAATAACACTAATTCAGTCACGACTATTTTCGGTCAAAAATCACAAAATACTGTGAACAACACTAAGGGAGTGGACCGTAAGGAAAGAAAGTATGAGTCAATTTATACATACTGGGAAGGCTTTGTAATAACAACTCTTCACACAGGGCAACAGTTTTTGTTGTTCTGTGACAACCAGAGCAGCACCAGCTGCTGCTGAAGTAGTAGCCATCGCAGAACCAAAGATGGGAAGCACTCAAGATACCAACTTCGACCCACTGCATAAAACACTCAATATGGCCAAATGGCCCCAAACTGCACCAAAGTACAGTTTACCGCCTCTGTTGACAACTCACAAAGTTTCAAGCAAAACGCCTAGTTAAACCAAGAGATACAACCCAAAGAATATCCTTTATAATGCGCAAATGTGCCTTTGAAACCTTGTAGAGGGAATACATAAAATTGACTAAGTCCTAGACTTTATACGAATAGAACTCCTGTCACATGACCAATCAGAACACTATGTAGTATGTTGAGGTACTGTCTACCTATATTTTAACTAAGTATGAGATATACGCTAAATTCTCCGACAATACCTTCACTGTTTCGTACAACTGAACAAACCCTATTTTTCTACTTACCACTAATGCTAACTATACACACGAATAAATTAATGGAAGCAATGACAACCTATGTTTCCACAAAGTCACAACCGACATAAAATCTTATACGCGACGAAGTTGCTGCGTCATTGTGGTCAGCCTGAGGATTCTAATGAATCTTTGTCTTGTCTATCGGACAGTGTGTCACATTTATGCTGCGCGAGCCATGTCGCAATCTCTATATTGCTGTGGAGTCGTCCGATGAGAATTCCCTTTACATCTCGTTATGACGCGCGTCATGTAATGAGGCTCTTTCTTGTAGTGACGCTTTATTATTGGTTCGTACAATGAACCCGCGATCTTTTCAGAATAAGATTCTGTCAACCTTTGATCGTACAGTCCAGTGTCAAAGGTCTTTTACGACTTACATACTAATTTTGGTAAGTAGTAATCTGAAACCTCTAAAATATTTATAAGTTCTCAAGTTCCTCTCACAGAATATAGAGAGGACTAAAGTTTTTATAAACCAACACTCCCCTAAATCTTTAGACTCTTTTAACCACTTAATCCACAAGCATCTCTGCAAAACTGTAACTTGGGAGCAGGTAAGGCTTTTGTCAACATGTCAGCCACCATTTTCTCATCCGGTAAATAACAAGGTTTCACAATTTTGGCAAAGACCTTTTCTCGAACAAAATGAAGTTTGATATCCATATGCTTGCTTTTGAAATGATGTGCGGGATTAGATGCAATGACGATGACGGCTTGATTGTCACACCACAGGGTTTTCACACCAATTTGCGTGAAGCCTAGCTCTTAGAGAAGAAATTTAACCCATAGCAATTCTTTGATGGCTGAGCATGCAGCCATGTATTCTGCCTCCATCGTTGATTGGGCAGTGATCTTCTGAAGCTTGCTGCTCCAGCAGCACGTTCCGTTTCCTACTTGTAAAACATATCCTGTTGTCGATCGTCTGCTCGACATTTCACCGTAGCTGGCATCACTCCACGTTTGAAGTTTCACTTCGTCTCCACCTAGAGTTAGCTTGATCTCTCGAGTCCCTGCCAAGTATCTTGGCACTTGTTTTGCTGCCTCCCAATCTGATTTTACGCTCGAACCAGTTTGGAACCTATGACAGTTTCTGGGGGAAAATGTTACTCCTCACTAATTTTCTTCGCAACCGTTTCCCTGCTAATGTCACACTAACAGACCTGTAGCCTCCGTTTGGACCTTGAAACTCTTTACCATCCTGTATCAAACTCAAACGGATTTAATACCTCAAATCTGTTCCTTTTGTATTTTCAGATATGTGTAATACAAAGACCTTATGGACAAGGGCAGTAAATGGGGCCCGCATGCCCTCTTCGAATTTTCTGTTGGATACACTTAGGACTTTGAAGAGTATCAGATTCGGCCTCCTCAACTTCGTCACATTATCCTCGCACTAGATGTTCGGTTCAATGGATTTAAGAAAATTAATTACTTCACCTACTCCTACTCAATTAATTATTCACAAAGACCTTCCACCTCACATTTTCTTTCACCTCTCGCCCCTATTTATGTCATATTTACAACCTCAATCGTCACTCCTTTATCTAACCCGTCTTCTCCCCGCTCCTCTCCTTGACGTATCCCACCTGTGCTCTCTAGCATTCTTTTCAATCCAAAACATTTAATTCAAAAATTTACTCCCTTTGTTAAAAAATGCCTGAACACGATTTGTCACTTAGTACTCGGGAAGCGCACGTGCATGGACCAAGAATCTTGGATAGGTTATACTTGAGGCAGGTTTACCCGTTTACATGCATATTCTAGTTTGCTTAAACATGGCATAGGTGACAACCTTCTTGTTTTACCTATTCATTTGAACAAACGTCAAAATCCTTTGGTTACTGACTTTGACTTTACGGATCTTCGTGATGTACACTTATTACTTCAAACCTTTTGAGATCACGCCAACTGGATACGCCAAATTGGCCAACAGAGTTACTCTGACGATATGTTGAAACTCAAATTTAGTACTCTGCAAAGCAGGGTACAATCCTTAGTTCCTCTACCTTCCACAGAAACATAAAATATGGCTAGTACTCATGCAACCTAGGAGGCAATTTAGGAGGCAATTCGGGCCCCTGCTTTACTTCTCAATCCTTCCCTACCTCAGACTTCCCCTACTACT
The DNA here is from genome assembly GCA_037447655.1 of Zygnema cylindricum. Taxonomy (NCBI): domain Eukaryota; kingdom Viridiplantae; phylum Streptophyta; class Zygnematophyceae; order Zygnematales; family Zygnemataceae; genus Zygnema; species Zygnema cylindricum. The sequence goes on along the minus strand of JBBHKE010000836.1, from coordinate 564,636 downwards.
CTTTTACATACTTGCAAGGCAATATGTCGCTCATGAATCCTATTCATCACAAGCGTACCAAGGAGATTTAAGTTCTGGACCAGTTAAAGCGGGGAAAATTAACAACCGCACTCTTGAAATATTGACCTTCCATGGATCATATTGCGATATCCTTATCAAGCCCTTGCATCATCTTCAATTCCATATTATTCGATCTTCCGTTGTTTGCGGAAACGAAAACACGGGGCGTGTTTTCGGCGGTCCTTTCAACATTTCCGTTGTTTTCCATTTGTCGTCATCCACACTGCTTATCAATCCAAATGGAGACGTTTTTATATACAGTACATCTGACATTATTCCAACTTTGCAGTTTTTCGACTGCTACCGGACATCACGAGATACATTCTTTTCGATAGTCACTGTCCTTGTGTACAGTCAATCAATAAGCATAGACTTCATATTTATTACATCTGCTGACTCTTAGACCAATTAGGACATAGTCACACACATTACCTTGATAAGACTTATTTACATACATTATGAGCTGGCGCGATTTTCTTCTTCATCCATTTATGTTATAATTGTTACATTCCTTTGCTGCATCTCGTATCTATTCTTGTTTTTCTTACCCTTGCTGGTCCTTGCCCTATTATCATGACTAATGGTGTAATATTTTTCACAAATGGAGATTTTTGGCAAATGAACGTTTTTGACAAGTCAACATTTTGGCAAAAGAACATTGTTAACAAATCAACAGTTTTGCCAAAACAATATTCTCAAAAGAAGAATTCTGTCAACATTTTTGATAAATATACATTATTTACAAGTGACATTTTCGACAGGTGAACAATTGTGACAAAAGAACATTTCTAACAAAGCAGCATAATTGACGAATGAACATGGCTGACACATCAATATTTCTGACAAATGAACGTTTTTTGACAAATGAAGCTTCTTGACAACATTTTTGACATGTGGATTTTTTGATAGATGAACATTAGTGACAAATGAACATGTTTGACGACGTTTTTGACAAATACATATTTTTGAGCAATTAACATTTTCGAAGAAATGGTATAAACATTAACATTTTCTAACAATACAACACTTTTGACAGATTGACATTTTTGACAAGCGAACTATTTTGGAAATTAATGCTGTCAACTATGGAACATTTTTGAGAAATGAACAGTTTTTTCTGGACAAATCAACATTTTTGACAAGTTACCTTTCTCTCATCATGATGCCAGTTGCAGGCAGACATCAACATGCAAACAGATTACCTAAACCCTTTCCATATTCCTGCTAAGGATATTTGAGGAGAGACATTTCTGACACTCTTTGAACAATGACATGTTACAATGACGTGTTCAATAATCGCATAAATTGCTCATTGTTCATAGCACTATATTGTTATGTCTAATTCTAGTAGTGCAACGCATGAACTCCAACAGAACTGAGCGGTGTAGTAGATCATTGGATTTCCACGCATTGAACTTTTTCTCACTACAAAATTAAAAAATCGCCCGCAATTTGAGAAAAAACTGTGAAACTAATAGGCTATTTTCCAATTCAGTAGGATGGAACCATTTTAGAAGCTAGGATAACAATACATATTGTATTTGCAGGAAGCTCCTGACATAAAATAAAGAGTTTCATATTACTTGTTCCATGTTCAGGTTTCATTTGAAGACGTTTAAGTAAAAATGATCAGTAAAAATAGTGCAGCTTGCAAACCTAAACCAATAAGTAAGTTTTAACAAAGCGTTACGTTTATTCCAAAGATTACATGAACATCTGTCCACGAATTAAACCTAAACTCTTTTAAAAACTTGCACCAGATCAAACTAGAAATAAGCAAACCTAAAACATGACTTTTTTAGAATATTGCATACCTGAGATGCGAATGCCATATTCCTCCCAAGTCCTGTTGCTTCCCGCTGTACGGATTATGTTCCTTAAGTACAGTCCAGGCCCATCCCAGCATACGACACTTTCCCTTTCGAAACCACTCGAGTCCGAAGTACGATCGACATGTGACTCGGCCACGTGGCAACTTCTTGTCGCTATCACTAGCATTACTAGAAAAGCTGCCCAACCAGCCATTAAGGACCACGCATTGGACCGATTGACGTTTTGGAAAGACTAGGCCTGGACTCGTCATTAGAACTCCCCCTGGTAAATGTTTGGTTGATCTTTCCAAAAAAGTCGTACGGAAAGATGCGTACTGTTACCGAATCGGCTCAAGATTCGCTTGGGTCCTCATCTGTATATCGGTTAAGTTCCAATCGCAACGATTCCAATAGTCGATACTACACAGCAGAGGTCGCAAACGGTCAACCGAAACCGTGACCGACCGTTAACCGACCGCCCGCGCCGGATCCGGAACGGATTCGGTTGCCAAATTTTGGGGGTCGAGCGGTTACGGTCGGTTGACTCACCAAGAAAAAAAAAACGGTCAGTTACGGTCGGTCAAACAAAAAACCAAAAAAAATGAAAAATTTGTACTTTTTTTTTCCAACATTATTGCTCTTTGTACTTTTGGTATCGTGGAAGTACGTGGCATCATGGTTACTGTCGCAAATCTGACACGGTACTACCACTATTCATTTCGCGAATCTTACAAAAAGATAATCCAACATTGTCAGATTTGCGACGCTTTGTCGCGTTCCCTAAGATTTTTGAAATGAATAGTGTATTACCATGTCAGATTTGCGACGCTTTGTCGCGTTCCTTTTGATTTGCGAAACAAATAGCTTACTACAGTACCGTGTCAGATTTGCGACGCTAATCATGATGTCACGTACTTCCACGATGCCAAAGAGTACAAAGTACAATAATGTTAGATTATAGGGACAGTACAAAATTTTCATTTTTTTTGGTTTTTTGGTTGACCGACCGTAACCGACAGTTTTGTTTTTCCTGGTGATTCAACCAACTGTAACCACCTAACCCCCAAAATTTGGCAACCGAATCCGTTCCGGATCCGGCGCGGGCGGTCAGTTAACGGACGCTCACGGTTTCGGTTGACCGTTTGCGACCTCTGTCCAGAATCCGACAAGTGTGTGTTAAGATATTGGGCAAATCGGTGTCGACCAAAGTCGCGCCGTCACATGTTTTGTTCGGTTTGCGTCAATATGTTTCATTTCGTTTGGTACTTTTCTCTAGGTTTGGTTTGGTGCGATCAGCATTTATTTGTACGAATCGGACATGGGACGATTTCGAAGAAATGTTGGTTCGCGAAACGCGATTTGGCGTCCGTGAAATATTTCATATTCGCGAAGTGTGACGTGATCTTTTCGTCCGCAAGAATATTTTATGTGTACGACGAAGCGGCAATACCTTTGGACGACCGATCCTGCAATGATCCTGCCACATTTTGCTCAGTTCACAGAGAGCAGATTTGTCAGACTACAGGGAGTATATTTGTCAGTGTAAGAGGTAGGTTGGTGTTGCCGGCTATGGCAAGCGCACTCAGAGTGCATCTAGTCGTTATGTTAAGGGACTCTTTGCGATGTATTGATTTCAATTGTATTTGTTCTTTATTATGGTAATGAGTATTTAGTGAGTGACTAGAGTTAGGAAATACATCATCCAAAATGTATTCAGTGTGATCTTGAGTTAGAATAAGTGTTCAATGTGAGTTAGAAATCTAAGTGAGTTAGATTGGTAAGAGTTAGAGATTGTTTTGGAAAAGCCTCGGCTTAATATATATATATTTGGTCGATGTGATTTGTTGTGAGGTGAATGAGATTTATTTGTGTGTAAGCTTCCGATGTGCTTCATCTTTGTTTATTATTTGTGAAGTGAGTCGATCCTTGGGTGCTTTTAACAATTGGTATCAGAGCGGGTTTTGTTATTTAGTTTGTAGGATATTTTGTGAGTAGAATCTGGCTAGTGTTGCTATTATGGGGAGGAAAAAGAAACCTGTTTGGTCTCCTGCACCGACTTTTACTCCTCCACCGGAGCAACCGGATACATCGCCGAAACCGAGCAAAAAAGGCTTCAGTGGCGAACAGTTTGATGAGGTCCTCCCCAATGATCCGTAATGGGAGAAAAAGAAAGAAGTCAATGTCAATGTTACCTTGTCTGAGGAGCAACTCCGGATCTTGTTCGATGGGCTTGTTTAAACTTTTGATGAACGACTCTCGGCTGTTCAAAGGGGCAAGTTCCAAGTGTTTGGCGACCCGGATCCAGATTCAGATGATGATGGTGATGATGGTGACTCCAAAGGTGAAGGTAAAAAGAAAAAGAGGGAAAATATTCATGGAGGGAAAGGGAAAATTGAAGAGGAAGAGGATTTAGATCTCGGTAGTGAGGCCGAAATTGAGGGGAATTTTCGTATGTGCGGAAAAAATATGTTGTTTAATGGTTCGAATTATGCCGTTTGGAAGAAACATATTTAGGGAGAATTAATCTTAAAAAACTTATGGAAAATTGTGAATGGAGAGGAGAGGTAACCGAAAGATCCTCTTGGTAGGAAATTATGGAAGCGAAAAGATATCGCGCCTACTAACGGTATGATGCAAAGTTGCCATGGTTCAATTTTAGATCATTTTCTAGCTTATGGAAGTGCTCATGAATATTGGGTAGGTTTGGAGAATCAATTTGAGAAAGGGGTCGACGATAAGGGGCAATTTGTCTTTCAGGAATTCATTCAGTTTTGATTCAAAGAAAATGAATCTATTGACGATGCCGTGAAAAGGTTTAATATTCTTGTGGAGCAGCTAACTAATCTTCAAAGAAGGTTAGACAAAGACCACAAGTTGCAAGTGTTCTTGAACGGTCTTCCCAAGTACTTTCATACTCCGAGTGACATTATTTAATCAAAGAAAAAGGCTTCGTACGAATACCCGGTGAGTTACTTTAAGAGGGTGGATAAAACGAGAGATGGAAAAAGTAGAGAAGTGAAGGAATCAGTTGCATTCAGTGAATCTGCCCCTCTTAATGTTGCGACAGCTGCGGCTCTAAATTTACTCAATGGGAGAGGGGGTGGTAGATCCTTAAGAGGTGGAAGCGGCAGTGGTAGAGGTAGAGGAGGAATTCAAAATGCAAGTGCTAGTGGCAGTTGATGCTAATGTAACATGCTACAAATGTCAAAAAATTAGGACATTTTGCAGCAGATTGTTCGGATCTTCAAAAACAGTGTTACCTGTATCAGCGATCGGATCTTCAAAAACAGTGTTACCTGTATCAGCGATGTGGACATGTCAGTACATAATGTTTTGATCGAGCTGAAGGGAACTCGGACAGAGGTGGAAGAGGTGGCCGTGGTGGTGGTTTTGGTCGCGGAAATGGGCGAGGAGGAAGCCACGGATATTTTGCTGGCTCAGATGAAGATTTCAACGACATTGCGATACACAATACGATACAATTTTAATTTTTTGTGGAAAACGGCAAATGGCCAATGGGTGAATTGCCTGTTACGAAGTACGTATGGTCAAATAGTAAGGAAAGTGGGAAAGTGAGAAAGAAAAAATTATGAGTGCAGATGTTGAAGTTAATTAGTGAGAATTTAAGTGAGCACTGAGCTGTCAATGAGAAAGAGAAATGTAAGAGAGACGTCAGTGAGAGAAAGTCAGAAGTGAGTATTGAAAATGAAAAGTGAGGTAAAAAAATTAGTGTAGAGTTAGTTTGAAACGTACGCTTAGTTTTTTGAAATGTACGGTGAGTCTATTATGTGAGTATGTCTGATGTTCAGCGTGAGAGTACAGAGTAAGGTTTTGTGTACGGCCTTTTTGTTTGAGAGGGGGCGACCAACAGCGGTATCGTGCCTCGAAACAATTCTCTTAATATGAGGGGGATTGTTAGGATATTGGGCGAATCGGCTCCGGCCGAAATCGCGCTGTCAAATGTTTTGTTCGGTTTGCGTCTGTATGTTTCATTTCGTTTGGTACTTTTCTGTTGGTTCGGTTTGGTGCGATCGGCATTCATTTATACGAATCAGACATGGGACGATTTCAAAAAAATGTTGTTCGCGAAGCGCGATTTGGCGTCCGCGAAATATTTCATGTTCGCGAAGCGTGACACGATGTTTTTTTTCTGCGGGAATATTTTATGTGTACGACGAAGCGACAATACCTTTGTACGACCGATCCTGCAACGATCCCGCCACGTTTTGCTCAGTTGGCAAAGAGCAGATTTGTCAGACTGCAGGGAGTATATTTGTCGGTGTAAGAGGTAGCTTGGTGTTGCCGGCTATGGCAGGCGCACTCAGAGTGCATCTAGTCGTTATGTTTAGGGAGTGTTTGCGATGTATTGATTTCAGCCTCTCCTCCCAACCCATAGGGTTAATCTCTCTCTCATTTGCAATCCCTTCCATTGGGTCATTTGTCAACCTTGCACGTGCGACAACACCCTCCTATAATTGTGTCCGCCTCCACAAACTCAACCATAACCCACAACGCGCACCCACTCTTAACCCTATCCCATCCCCTTCCGTACAACTTCCTCATTCACTTTCTCAAACTAGCCTTTATCGCCCTCCTCATGGTCATGAACAATCACAACTTCGATTATCTACCTCTCTTTCACCACTACCTCCATCATGACCCCCAACTTCCCTTGGTGGTTCATTGGTATCAAATGTGGGTCCATCACGCCAACATCACATCCTATATCTTTGGCCCCTTTATCTCCAACCCCTGCGGTTTTAGAGACGACATCAACTGTGACCAACGTAACCTTCTGAGTCTGTTTCTGTGTGGTAGCATGTGGGCTTGTCTCAAGACATTTGAAAGCTTATCCAAATCAAGATTCCCATAATGTGACTCCATCCACACGTCTAGCTTATGTAGCCTCAGATAACATTTGTACCTTTAACTTGAAGTTCACGAATAAGTGCCACTTCGGTATCTAAAAATCCTGACTCACTACACTCTCAGAAGCTAGACTCCAATGAGTCGCAGCAAAAGAATCACTGAAATTGCCACCCGAAAGCATTGAAGTGGCTACCAGAGTGCCACTAAATACAAGTGCTCTGTGAGAGACGAACTCCTAATTTTTTGTAAGTCCTACTACCTCTATGAGCTTATACTAGTGTAATTTTACCAATTAAAAAACTAAATTAGAAGAAGGTAGAGGTACTGGGCTTGCATCTACCACGCATATACATTGGTCCCACCGCTGATTTGCCGCCTCGAGCTGCGGATTTCTCACGTCCAATTATATCTCGCCATTTGCCATCCGGGCCAATTACTTGTAAATTGCTAATTGTCTATTCCAGATTCCTGCCTTTGGGAGCCGTTGACTTATCGACATTTGATTACCTATCAGATGAAAATGTTTCATAATTTTCATGGGTCCCATTTGCCCTGCATATATCTATTTTGTAGTTTGCCGAAAGATTAAATGTAATAGATTGCTTTTACGTAAAATAATTATCGCATCCATATATGGTATCGCTTCACGACTAACCGATAAGGTGGACCTTAACTCGCACGACGGTCATTCAAGGTAAGGGCCCAAATTGTTGTTTTTGGCTAAAATAACCGCCAAAGCCAACCAAACTATCAAACAAAATGTTACAAAGCAGCAATGAAATCATTTGAATGATCTCCATAAGCGATACGTGACGAATAAACAACATTTGGCTCTTAAGGAATACCAACATAAAAACTTTATGACAACATCTAAGGTTTGATGGAATAATCGACATAAACAAACCCTAGGACAAGTGCATAAACAATGCATATCAAACATATATAAAATAACATAAATAAATAATAACAAACAAATGCATCACACATAAACAAAAGTATAATCTAAGTATGATCAAATAATCATTAAATCGTTCAAAGTGCATGACCTAATCGACAACCCTAAAATACTACATCTTTGGTCCCTACTTTTTTAACCAGCATTGATGATTAATTCCTAACAAAGCTCATTCCTATATATACACTTGTGAGTTGTCAACGAATCACTAAGTGTCAAAATAACCAACGTAAATTACGTAACTGTCACTAAATGAAACTAATCGTAAGCGTACACCTGAGAGTCAAGCAATCGTAAGCGTACACTTGTCTACAAGTATGATATTATACACACACAAATTAAACTATCAAAACCCTAATTGATCACTTAAATATAAACATCATAATCAACACTAATTTATAATGATGCAAAAGACAAAACAATGTTACTCCAAATATTTACACCGACACCAAATCGTATGCTGAGTCATGCTGAGTCACCCAACGAAACTCCTCAATTTTCGTCAAACAATCCGGGACGTCCAAAATATGTTTCTTGTGAATGACGCGATTTTGCGTCTCCACTACTTGAAAAATAACGGCGGCCTATATCCACCGTCAGTACCTCTTGCTTAGCACCCTTGATGTCGCGCCACGTGGTCTCAAAATCCACTTGACGAGCGACGTCATGTTATCCAAATCTAACCGTACCGTAACCGTGTCATTTATACTAAATGCGACGTGTCACCTGAAAAGTACTCGTCATTTGGGACAAATGCCGCCTGTCGCAAATAAAGTACAACAATCCAAATATGACGCTCCGTACCGTCGGCGTACATATTCAAATATTTCAAACATTTCATATCAGATCTCTTCGCGATCCCCCGCCCATTTTCCAGCGCATTCCGTACCACTCAATTTGTTCATTACATCGCATTAATTCAACTTGTACACTTACTCCCCCGAACTGCAAATCTATTCAAACCTCCACAGTACGTTAGGTAGACATATACGTACGAAACGTCGCGTGCGTACCAAATTTCACGTACGCACGAAACTAAATCTTCAAAAACAACACAAATCGCACATGTAACCCCCTATCTTTTGTAGAGGGTTGCCCCCCTTCTTTCTCAGCTTGTCTTCTATGTCCGCCTGAGCTAGCCATGGCTGCTTGATACTCGTCAGTGACTACGACAAGTATGAGGACTGCAATGAGACCATGATATAAAATACTCTTTTCAACAATTACCCCATGTTCTCTTGAACATCCTACACACCCTCTTGTTCGTCGTCAACCATCTGCGTGTGATTGGAGAACAGTTCTGTGTTGTCTCGCTCTACGATTTAGTAATGGGGTTCGACAACAAGGAGGTGAGACAAAAAGGCCAATAACTTGATCTGTGTGCTCTTGTTGTAGAGACTCCCATTCGCCACACAGAAAGCATTGACATCGAGCCCTAGTCTCACGAGCTCCACTAACTCCCCGTCGAGATGGCAAAATTAGAACCCAAAGCGAAAACATGAATAGAAGATGCCATGCTGTTTTATTTGAAACATCATTAGCCAATAAATCCAAAAGAAGACGCAAAGCTGTTTGGATAAGTTCCCAAAGATGATGGGGAATACGGGTAGAGAATTGCGGACGCGGGTAACCTAAAGGATAGAACCTAAAAACATCACGGGTGAATTTTCTCAGGTTGCGCAAGCTTTTCCACCTTTCACACCCTCTCCATCTTTAGAGGCAACTGTTGACGCGTTGCGTTTGTTGCATCATCCTGCACCTGGCGACATCCTCTCATTTGTTGAAAGGCATGATCCTCTTAAATTGTCTGATTTGGATTTTGAAGCCTATACAAAGGCCCTCATCAAGTCCCTGCATATTTCAACAGGAGGTCCTTTTGGGATAGTTTATGAATTACTTCGTGATATCTTTCCTTTGAGACCTCCTCTTTAAGGTTGCATCTGAGATGGCTAGTGGTTATATTCCCTTATAGTGTAGTCGCGCTTCTTTCTGCTGGTCGACTTGTGGCTCTTTTTAAGCCTGTTGGGGGGATTCGTCCGATGGCCATTGGTGAAGTTTTGTGCCGCTTGGTGGCTCGTGCTATTTGCATCCAATCAAAAGGGGGTTGTAGGTGGTTATCCATGGCTTGCAAAATATTTTAGATGTGCATCTGGACTGTTGTTCTTTGGTCTAAAATAGACCGCAGAAGCCACCCAAACTATCATGCAAAAAGCTAAGCAAAGCTAGGCCAATGAACAATCATATTAAAATGTGCACCCTCCAAATGCGTACACAGACGCAACAAGATGCATACCCAGATGCATTAACTATCCATACACAGACGGAACAAAATGCATACACAGATGCATTAAACAACAACTAGGGTTTCATGGAATAATCAACATAAATAAACCCTATGACAACAACTAAGGTTTGATGGAATAATCAACATAATCAAACCTTAGAACAAATGCATTAACAATGCATAACAAACAACAATATAAATAATAACACATGAATGCATCACACATAAACAAATGTATAATCAAATAATCAATTTATCACTCAAAGTGCATGACCTAATCGACAACCCTAAAATACTACATCTTTGGTCCCCACTTTACTAACCAGCATTGATGATTCTCCTAACAAAGCTCATTGCTATATTTACACTTGTGAGCTGTGAACAAATCACTAACTGTCAAGATATCCAGCATAACTTCCACTAAAACATAATATCCTATTATGACAAAAATCCTAACTGGAAATTACGTAACTATCATTATATCCTATTTAACAATGATAACCTAATATTAAGAATAAACTAATCGTAAGAGTACACCTGAAAGTCAGGCAATCGTAAGCGTACACTTGTCTGCAAATACAACACACAAATTAGACTGTCGAAACCCTAATTGGCCATATAAACATCATAATCATCTCTAATTAATTAATACAAATAAGACAAACCAATGTTTTTCCAAATATTTACAGGTACACAAAATCTTATGCTGAGTCACGGCGAATAAATCAGAAGGACTTCGCGAATCTCGTCAAAGCATCCGAGACGTCCAAAAATAAATATCGTGTGATTGACGCGATTTTGCGTCACCACTACTTGAATATAACGGCGACCTTTGTCCGCCGTCCGTCACTCTTTTTGTCACCCTTGATGTTGCGCCACGTGGCCCCAAAGTCTTGTTGACGAAACGATGTTAACTCATCCATTTCAAACCGTACCGTACCCACGTACTTCGTCATAAATACCGCCTGCCGAAATAAAGGTACACCTATCCCAAAAAGATTCACTATACCTTCTCCATAACTGCCGTCTGTCGCATTCTGTTTCGTACGTGCGACGTACTATTTTAACATTTCATAAAATTTAGCATCGGATCGCTTCGGGATCCGCCGTCCATTTCACTTACGTATTCCGCGCCACTCAATTCGTCAATTAATTTTACTCGTACAATAAACCTCCAATCCGCAAATCTGTTCGAACCTCCACATTAATAAACTAATTACGTACGCACGAAATACCCGCACGCATGTGCGAAATTGAATCTTCCAAAAACAACATGGACTGGGTGGTTCTTCAAGTGGATGTGGCTAACGCCTTCAATACAATTGATCGTAATGCTATTTTCCGAGAAATACGACATGCAGCTTCCCTTATCAATCAATTGTTCTCTTTTGTTCGATCCTTTTATGCCCGGCCTAGCCCTCTATTTTTTCCTCTTGAGGGTCCTCTGGGTGATGTTGCCACTTTAGAGTCTGCAACTGGCACTCACTAAGGTGTTCCTTTAGGGGCACCTGTTTTTGATCTTGCCCATCTTCAAGAATTATGGGCATATGCCACAATCTTCCCGGGTTACTTATTTCCTTCAATCGCGGATGACACGCATATCGTGGGTCTGCGCTATCAAGTTTTTTCTGCTTTCTCTTATTTTGCAAACCAAATTTATCGGATCGCGCTCTTTGTTAAACCACCTAAGTGTGTGGCATGGTGCCCACAAGGTTTGCCATCGAATTAACCGCTCCCCAACAGTTTTCGTCTTGCAACTCACGATGAGGGTATCAAGGCTTAGGTTGCCCTATTGGTGGTACTTCTTTTATCAACCAGGTGGTTAAGAATGCGATGTTGGAGGATTTTTCTCATAGCGACGATCTCCCTAAGCTGTCGGACGCACAAGTGGCGTTTTCAATTTTGATCCATTGTTTTGCTCGGCGCCTTTTCAATCTTGCACGGACTTTACCACCTAAGATTTGTTTTTTTTTTCCCTTAAAGATTTTGACGACAAACTTTACGGTGTGCTTCATCACCTTGTTGGTCATGGGTTTTTTTATCGTCTGGAGGGGCCACTCGCTCGTCAACAAGCCAACCTCCATTTTTCCAGCAGCGGTTTGGGTTTGATTTGCGTGGCCCAAGTTGCGCCAGCCGCGTATTTTGGTAGTTGGGCTTTGGTGATTCCTACCATTACTTCTCGTTTCATTTTAGATGATGTCCGTATTCTGGCGCAAGTTGTCTCTAAGGTGGAAGACGGGTTATTTCCATTTCACAAGCTTTTCCGCTCGGCGCTACTCTCGGACGTTGAAACCATGTTTCGCCCTTTTATTACTTGTTGTTCTACAACCACCGTGAGGAGGAGTAGTAGAAGTAGACATGATACACTCTCAGAAGCTATCAAGAATCCTACTAAACAACTGTTGTTAAGTGCTCACCAATTCTTATACAAGCATTCAAACCTCACAAAACTCTACCAAAATATGGAGTAGCATAAACACTGAAAACTCCCAAAGTTATAGCTCAATTGACCCAACAACACTCAAGATAAATTACTCAGAAGTTTTTATAAAATTGTTTGCAGTTTTACTACTTGGAAGTCTGGATACATAATATGCTATGAGTCCTAAGCCTTATACTTGTGTGTAACTGGCAACACCATTGTATTTGAGAGGTACATCAAACCACCAAGCTACCACTAATCTGTCAAGCTACCATTGAGCTATCACTAAGCTACCACTGAGCTATCACTAAGCTAACTAGAATCGTATCTATCGCAGTTGCTCTATCCTGTACAGAATCACATTAAGAGTATTAGACGTTGCGTTGTCCGTACGGACCATATCAAATATAATCATGGTTGCCTTGTCCTGTCTGTGTTGAAGCTTCGCTGCTGCGCTGCTCTGCTGTATAGCAGCTGCTCTGCTGCTGCGCTGCTCTGCTGTATAGCAGCTGCTCTGCTGCTGCGCTGCTCTGCTGTATAGCAGCTGCGCTGCTGTATAGCAGCTGCGCTACTCTGTTGTATAGCAGCTGCTCTGCTGTATAGCAGCTGCGCTGCTCTGTTGTATAGCAGCTGCGCTGCTCTGTCTGTAAAGCAGCTGCGCTGCTCTGAGACTGAAAGCTTTCCAAAAAGACAACACACTCATGGCCAACACTAACTTTCAACAACTCATATCCGAGCAAGCTGGTGATTTTACGAACCTCTTGGAGGCGCTACCTTTTGCTCAATCGCGTGCTCGTTTACGTTCGTGTTGGAGCTGGTGCGTGGCTACAAGCAATGCCAATTTTTTCGACACTCCGTCTATCGTTCGACCAATTTAATTTTACTCTACACTTGCGGTTGGGTTTGCCTCACCCTTCGCTGTTGGGGGGGCCTCGGCGCATTTGCAACCAACCCATCCATGCTGAGGGAATCCATTTGCTTTGTTGCTCGTATGGGGGGGAACGAAGTGTTGCTCATTATTTGGTGCGAGATGCCATTGTTGCTATTGGTGCCGAGGCGGGCTACACCATCAAACTTGAGGTTTCAAATATACTTCCACCTCAGCCCCAGACTAAGGGTATTCGGAGCCCTCGGGTTATATTAGTTTTTCTTCATGGTGTTGGGAGGTTGCTTGGCGATGTGGTCCTCACGGATCCGACTGAGACACACATTTCATCTCGCGCGGCTTCGCATCCAGGTGTGGCGGCTCGGGACGCAATGGCTACAAAAGAAAGAGACTACGTTCACCAAGACGCGTTGGACCAATTTGTCCCATGTGCAGTGGAGATTTTTAGATCTTTAGACAAGTCCTTCGATGACTTCTTTTGCTACTGTGCGCGAAAAACATTTGAATCTCGGGGTCCAAGTAGTCCTCCACCGAGTTGTTTGGTTGTGTTCTATCGACAACTTGTCTCAATTGCACTTCAACGGGCCCAAGCTGTGGCTCTCCTTCGACGTAGCACACTCGCTGAGGACCGATGAGGTGTTCCAGACCTTCCGCTAACGGACCTGGTTCACATCCATGATCTCCGTGGTTGTGGACCTTAGTTTGTGTAGGGGTAGTCTAGTCTAGGTTTTTTCATTTTGTCAACTAACTAAGTCTGTTGTTGTTTTGTTTTGGTTCTTTGCTTTTGTTAGTATTGCTCTATTTTGTTGCAGCGTTTAGGAGTAGATTACTTTCTTGTGACTCTTGTAGTCTCCAAATAAGTTTTTCAATTTTCCACTTTTTGTACTCAAATGGTTTCGCCATCGCAATTTTTTGCAATAAAGGCTTGTTGTTTTGCTTTAACGTTAAGAAATTTTGTCACTATTCCATAAAGGTTGTATGTACGGCAGGTTGTATTTACGGCATCAAGACAAAGGATCCAATCTTTTCGTGATAGAATGACCGCCTTTACCGAAACTATCATCCTCTTGACGAAATTTGCGAAAGAATTCGGAATGTATATGATTATATATGAACTTCTTACTTTGACTTAAGTTTTTGTACAACAAATATTCTTGTTGTGCACATAAAAATTCGTAGTTTGGGCTTGATGTATCGCGTTGTCATTTTCTAGGCGCGATGTATCGGGTTGACCTTTTTGGTTGCGCAAATAGATGTCTCATTCGTACGGATTTTGACATTTTTACAAAATTACGTTTTATGCGCATGAGACATCTGAAAGAAACAAAGCAATCCAAATAAACACATATAACACAAAAGATATGTTCCTCCTAAACACCAATATATTAAAATGTAACGTCAAGTACAAAAGCTTGTTATTACTTCTACACCTCCAAAATTAGATACGCCTCCAATTAGATAAGTCTACCATTATGTCACAACAAATATATGTGTACACGACTAAAAACGCCTAAGAGGCAACGTGGCAAATGTATACAACTGAAAAAAGGTAGCCGTCCTGAATAAGTCGACTAACATGGTAAGTCAACCACCAACCGACTTAGTTAACACTGTATGAATAGAACTTACGTGAAGCAAAACAAAATGACCAACCAATTTCCACAACACTTATATGGTACAACTAAGACTTGCGTGAAACAAAACTACCAAATAATTTCCACGTCACTTCTACGGTATGACTAAGACTTACGCAAAACGAACAAATAAATTCCACATCACTTCAAATATCTAGCGAAGAAACTACTTCATTGTTGGTCGTTGGTGCTTTAGCTACGTGAATATCTCCTCACTAAATAAGTTATCAATACTCAATCCTAACATTCCCCCTCTTACAGAGACACTCAAAGCCCCCTCTCCATGCCCACTAACTTATTTCCCATTTCATATACTTTTTTTATTGATGCTTTGGTTAACATATCAGCAGCTTGCTCTGTTGTAGGTACAAACACAAATTCAACTTCTTCTTTCGAAACTAAATCTCAAACAAAATGCCACTGAATTTTAATGTGCTTTGTGCGCTTATGCAAAATCGGATTTTTAGTAAGTGCAATAGAGGACATGTTATCACTCATTATTTGCATGCATTCTTTTTCCACTCCAACCTCCGATAGAAATTCCATAATCCACACGACATTTTTCGCAGCACGACATGCGGCCATATACTCCGCTTTTGTAGATGAGAGTACCACAATAGGTTGCAAACGGGAATTCCACGAGATAGCTCTTCGTGCAAGTAAGAACACATATCCTGACGTAGACCTTCGTGTATCATGGTCCCCTCCATAGTCGGCATTACAATATCCATAACAACTCCAGCTCTCACCTTTCCTATAAACAATTCCAAGACTAAGTGTTCCAGCCAAATATCTAAAGATTCTCTTCACCCCCTCCCAATGTATTTTTTTCGGATTGCTACAATACCGACTAACCACACTCACTGCGGCACTAATGTTTGGCCTAGTACCAACACTCAAATACATTAAGCTTCCGACCGCCTCCTTATATGGGGCATCAACCTCGGGACTTTTAACAAAGTTAGAAGGCTTTTCAAGAGGATCAAAGGGAGTTCCAAGTGGCTTACAATCTAAAAACCCAAATCTTTCTAGTACCTCTTTTCCATATTGTTCTTGGCTCAACCTAATATCTCCGTTCCTCCTCCTCTGAATGTGAATTTCCCACGATGTATTGTGCATCCCCTAAATATGTAATTCTAAAGTGTTTTCGAAATTCA
Source organism: Zygnema cylindricum (assembly GCA_037447655.1). Taxonomy (NCBI): domain Eukaryota; kingdom Viridiplantae; phylum Streptophyta; class Zygnematophyceae; order Zygnematales; family Zygnemataceae; genus Zygnema; species Zygnema cylindricum. Next base: position 548,558 of record JBBHKE010000836.1, on the reverse strand, counting down.
ATCTTTAATTCTCCAAGTAACTCCAAGTTGTGAGAGATGGAAATGAAGTCATCGACTTATACACTAAAAATTATCATGTCTCAACCTTCTCCCCGAATATACACTCCACAATCTGCAGTAAGCCTATTAAATTCCAAAATTAGTAAAACCTTGTGAAGCTTATGGTTCCATATTCTCGGTGCCTACTTCAAACCTTATAAAGCCTTCCACAACCTCCATACCTTACCATTCTTTCCAGGAACTCCTTTTGGATTTTTCATATACACCTCCTCCTCTAATTCACCATTTAAAAAGGTCGTCTTTACATCCATCTGTTGGATGTGCATTCCTTCCGCCGTCGCCATTGCAATAATTGCGCTCAATGAATCGAACTTAACTACAGGGGCAAATGTTTGAATAGTCAATACCTACTTTGTGTTGGAAGCCCTTACATACTAATCGTGCTTTTCACTTAAGAATTTCTATCGAGCCGGCTCGCGTCATTGTTTTCAAAACCCACTTTGAGTCTATCGCCTTCTTACCAACCGGTAAGTCTACTTCTTCAAAACACCCATTTATTTTAACAAAATTAAACTCTTTTATGAACGCCGATTTCCACTTCTCCTCCCATCCGTCCGAGTCTTTAGCTTCTTGATATGATTGAGGATCGGTCGGACGATTTTCTATAATTGCCTATTATAAGAGGAAGGATTCCGCCCTTCCTTCTCTAATTTCGGAAATTGCCCTCTGACAATTGGTTTGCTTTTAGTATGAATGTCCTGGTGAAAATCGTTCCAGTGCCTTCCCTTATGTTGATCTCTTACTTCTTCGTACACCCACAATAAATTCTTTATCCGAATCATTGCTCTGAATCTTATCATCATCCTCCTTCTCCAGTGGTTTCTCTTCAGATGTCACTTTGTTAGTGCCATTAGGTGATTCTTTAATGACCTTGTTTGGTATGAACCGACGGTCAACTTGCAATGTAAGTATGTATGGAACTCCGAAACCATAATAACACCCAAATGTAAATTAGTGTGGCGGCCGCTCATCCTAAAACCTGAATATTAACAAGGAAAGTGGTCGACGAGATGTGGCATGACAACTGTCGTGCATGTGTCTAATCAAACCAAAAAACATGAAACCCATCCAGCTGTACAGAAAAGGTGAAACAAACAAGCAATGAAAATCCTCAAGCAAAAGAATTATAATACAAAGCAAAAATGAATATGACAATGTGAAAAGGAAATAACGGGTGGAAATGATAAAAGGTGGAAGGTGAGTGGGAAGCTAAGAGAGAGATCCATTGATTCCCCCCCCCAGCTCCTTAGGCTGTGGAGGAGATGGCCAACACAATCAGAAGCCTGCGAAGACGTGAATCTGAAGTCTCCTCTGTAATGAGTATCCGCTTGGAATCCATGTCCTGCGAAACATCCTGCAAATAATGTGAAGCACCCATCTTGGCATGCTCCTTAATAACAATGTAATCTGCACCCTGTGAACTCAACATCCCATTAGAAGCCATCTTGACAATCTTGAGAATGCATGGAGAGATGTTAGTATTAAATGTGGTTATACCAGCATAAGCTGGAAGTGTTGTCGCTGAATGAGCCTCGATAGGTAAGGGTTTCTGTGCCGAAATAAGTGGAAGGCAAATCTTCCACTCAGGAAAGTGATTGGGTCTGTAAGAGAATATCTAGTCGTGCATATCTACACCGCCGCCAACACGAAATAAAACGTTCTGGCCAACCAAACATTCGTAATCACTACACTTAGTAACGAGCGCTTGTGAAGAAATTTCAGAAAATTCAGTTTTGGTTTCTGTTTGAAACCCAAACACGAGGGTGTCCTTGGTGATTCCAAGGACCGGCTTCGTGGTACCTGCTGAAGTTAGTAACCGTGTGGTTGTGGGTTACAGCTTGTCTACTGTGAGGCCAAGCTTCAACGCAAATCCGGATTCAAGGATCACGCGTTTGGCTCCTGTGTCCACGAGAGGGAGGGAAGGTGCGACACCATTCACTATGAATGAGTGTCGGCTGTTATCAAGAAAGCTGATGTGAGGATCTAATGTGCTACGTTTGTCCACTGAAATTGGGTGGATTGCCGTCAGATTGCAATTCAGTTGTAACGCGCGTAAAGCAGCGGCTGCAAGGACCTCACCCGAAATAAAAGAGGCCTTGGGCACATCCTCAATCATGGCCGGAAGGATGCTCAACTGTTTCTTTGACGCGATGAGCATCTTGGATAGTACTATCCAAGGTTGTAAGTGCCTTAGTTGCGATAGCTGAAGCCGATCCTGGAAGAGGAGAGAGACGATCCTTCTCCAAAGATAGTGGAATACGAGAGTTTGTTATTTTTCCGACTCGATCATGATCCGACGAGCCTTTACCAAACGCGACTACTCTTTGTTAGACGATGGAATCGCGAAGGGTTCGACCGGCCAACGTTGGCATGTGAAAGACCGTACGGGCCATTCCGGTAAACTGTGGCTTCATCTACGCCATGAAAGCGGCGAAGTGTTCTTTCATCATAGCTCCCATAGTAGCTTGCAGCTCTATCTTTCTCAATCTCTACAGGAAACTCTAAGGGGAGTAGATTCTTTCTCAGTCTCTTTAGGCAGAGTGACCGGCTTAGCCTAACGGGCGCGAATACACCCATTCTTGATTTGATTCTGATATGAGAACTCTGGGTTTTTAATTTGGCATCGATGGGCATACTGTCCCATCTGTTGACAGTGATTACATGTGGCCGTCAAATCTGGACACATGCGAGCCTCATGCCTTGTTTCCCGGCAACGAAAACATAATCCGTTTCCAAGGTTAAATGGTGGAGCTCCCATGGCAGGCACCTTCGGAGGCCTATTGTTGGGCCATGGGTTGCTTGGTGGGAGAAGTGGGGAAGTAACTTCTGATTCATCATGAGCTTCCAACCAACACGACTACATCTCATATTCAACCGCATATTGGGCGGCCTGGTCAAAGGTAAAATTCAAACCGTATGTATGAGTAAGATGACTTTGGATAAATAGTTATGAGTGATCAGGAAACTGTCCAATAAATTTTTGGACAGCTTCCACATCGGACATTAAGTCTGGTAAGACTTCCGGTAGCGTCTCCTTACGGGCACGTAAAGCGGGGGCAGTTTTTCCGGTTTACATTCGAAGTTCATCAGTTCTTTCACTTGATCCGGATTTGATACTCCGCTTCTAGGAGATCAAACATGACACAAAGGGGATCTCGCAACGGAATCCTCATCCCAAATCGTGGTGGGATAACAGCACTCGTAGCCACAACATATTGCCAAGGAATTTTTGGGACAGCGAGAACTAGGATATTATCTAAGGCATCTAGGACCTCGAAAAAACGACCTGAAATGGGATATCCACTTGTCCTATGACCTCTGATGTGCCAGCGAAAGGAGGGGAAAATTATGTCATCGCGAGTATACTATTATATTTGCGAGAATATAAGGTGAGAGCCGAACCTCTGAGTTACCAACCAAAGAGAGAGAATGCTACATGAAGATCAAATCGATCCTGATAGCGAAATGCCAAATCGCGCATATCGGTATCATACAACATACGAAAATGAGATAAGGAAATTGTATTCTTCATCCTTGAAAAGCAGAATTCCATTTTGCTCATGGGGCCCTCCGAGGAGGAAGCCATGTCACCGACTGGGGTGTACGAAGACGGGACCAAAATGAGTCTAGGAAAAGACCAAAAAGAGAGGGAACTAGAAGTGGATTCCTCGAAACCTTTGTCGTCAATTTCCTCTACAGATAGCGTTGAGGAGATAGTTGACAAAGAAGAGACGGATGTGAGTCCTGAATGGAGAGACGGTGTTCTTGATACCAAAATTGAAACTATAGGAGAATGAGGTAGACTCGCTAGATCCGTTTGGTCTATTAGTGATTGGCGAAAAACAACGCCATTACGAGTAGACCCGGGACGAAAATTAAGATTGTTCCAATCGCTGGGCATAAAAAGAAAATGGGAACCACGACGACGCGGTATTGAACACGATCTATCCGAAATGCAACAAGTGAGAACCACACCAAACACGTAGGCAACAATCTCAAATAGTCTCTAGCAAGGCCGCAATGGCCAGATCTAATCAAGAAGCCGCTTTTACCGAAACCTCTTCCCTCCAAACGAGTGGGCAAGGCCAGAGAGTCAGATCTATAAAAGCATAAAATTGCTAAACAAGCACCCAGAGGTGCAGATCTAAAGCTCCACATGCAGAAAATAGTTCACTCCAATGCCACCAACGGCCAGATCTAACCTGAAAATTCCACGCCAAATATACAACAAAAAAAACACAAGGCCACTCACGGCCAGATGGCAAGCATAGAAAGTGTGAATAATGCAGAAGTTCAATACAATTGGGTCAGATGGAACCCAATCGACTCACGTACCCTCTAAGCAATCACCGAACTATCTTAACAAGCGCTTGCACCCGCACAGCATCGTAATACTTTCACAACACCTTTGATAATCTGGTGATTATCAAAGGTGAACCGCAGCTGATCGCTACAACTAGCTGATCGCTACAACTAGGGCTTTGCAGAGCCTCAAAGGGTGAATCCGCTACGCAATCCGCTCTCACAATATCCAAATAATCGTGTGAAACACCACAGCTTAACAATGCAAATTACGAACGAAAACTGAAAGCGAATCCAAAATGTGAAGCCACGGAGATCTCCGTATGGTGCGGGACCGGGAAATGAATACTGTAAGTATCGGAAAAGATAGTATAAGTCACAAAGCAAGTTAGAATCAGGTTAGCGGCATCCCAAACCCGAATTATTTAGACTAACCCTAAAATCTGCAACCAAACCCTAAAATCTGCAACCAAACCCTAAAATCTGGGACCAAACCCTAAAATCTGGGACCAAACCCTCAAATCTGCAACCAAACCCTAAAATCTGCCACAAATTTAGACCTAAAAAACCTAAAATAGAGTGGCAGCAAGGTGGGGGACAGAAATAAGATAGAGGGAAAACACCAAAGAACTAAATTGAAAAAACAAACAAAAGTATTTTCAAGGTACAAATTTTAGATATATATCAATTTTTTTATCATTTTTTTTTTAAAGGAAAAACTGAAAAAGAAACTACAAGTGGAGAAGAGATAGGATTAAAACCGACGGAAAGATAAAACCGGATCAAATGGAAGAAACTGGATTAAAAATACGTGAAAGAAAATTTAGAAATGGAAAGATAGATTTTATATGGTAAATAATGTATTTATATATTTTTCTTTTTAAATTTCTCACGCCAAACTGAGAATGAAAACTGAAAACAAAAGGTTAATTGGATTGGAAATGGAAAAGACAAAACCAAGAACAAAAACTGAAAATGAAAGATAATATTTTTTCTTTTCAAAAACTGAAAATGAAATATTACAATTTTTTTGAATTTTTCAAACACAAAACAAAAGAGAGGAGAATGATAATTTGAGAGTACAGGAATACTAAGCCGATGGGTAGCCACTAGGCTCCACGGTGTGGGCGTATTCCTTACAGGAGTTAGGTCTAGGATTTCGAATAAAGAAAACAAAACCAGAAAAATGCAAGAAGACAACAATATAAATCTGCGGAGAATCCGAGATAACTAGATCCGGGCATGCCGATTGCAAAAAATTACAACAAAAAAACAAGCAAGAAAAATATGTAGAAAATCCGAAATAACCGAATTCTAACAAACAAGTAAAAATAGCAACAAGAAAATACAAGAAAGCAACGTTAAAAATCTGCACAGAATCCGAGATAACCGGATTCCAACACACTAATAACGAATCGCAGAAAATGATAGTAGAAAATCAAGCAATGGAAACAAGGGAAATGTGTAGAGATTCCGAGATAACCGAATTCTAACAAACCACAAATAAACTTCAACAAAGGCAACAGAAATTACACAATAACAAATCAAACCCTAATTCACAAAAGGCATCCACAAAGGTTTAGAAACTGCCTGAGAAAGTAGGCACAATCCACACTAAAAGAGGTTGTTGAAGGGAAACCGTGCGGACTCCGGCCAAAACCGAGTGAATTAACTTGTAGGGCTTACAATGAAAATTTAATGAGGAAAGAGAAAAGCTAAGCTCTCAAAAAACTAAGGCACTAAAAGCCTTGCAGGGAAAAAACGGACAATTTGACTAAGGAAAAAGACAAGGGGAAAAGACCGAAAGATCTAAGTCCTCTTCGACCAATTCCTATACTCTCAAATTATGAGATTACAAACCTAAAGCAATAGCGTAAGTACTAACGAAATAACCAACGTACTAATTTCTGACATTTGCTAACTAACCAATCATGTGAGAGTATTTCACTGTACAATTTGTGACTAGTTTGGGTCCTGGCCAATAAGCGACCAAAACCATATGCCTACGTTACAAAATTCACAATCCGCGGATTAAAACCCTTCCTAACTACATGTGAATGCGTGAACTTACATGGGTTCACGACTTACAATACACCAATCAGCGTGCGTCGCCAACATTTCAAAATCGCACGTCGCGTCACCAATGTTTCGTAATTGTACGTCGCCTCACTGATGATTGAAATTGAACGTGGCGCCACGGACATTCCGAAATCATACTTCGCGAAATAAATATATGAAATCGTGTGTCACGTAAGGCCAAAATCTGCGACAGGAAACTTAAGTACGGACGTGAATTCGAAAATCAATCGTTGGCGGATATTTCAGGAAATGTAAGTCATACGGTCAAACTTGTCGTCACATAAATTACGGTCAACGTAGGTATGTACGGACGGTCAACTTGCAACTTAAGTATGTATGGACCTACGAAACCATAATAACACCCAAATGCAAATTAGTGTGGCGGCCGCTCATCCTAAAACCTACATATTAACAAGGGAAGTGGCTGACGAGATGCGGCATGACAGCTGTTGTGCATGTGTCTAATCGAACCAAAAAACATGCAACCCATCCAGCTATACAGAAAGGTGGAACAAACGAGCAATGAAAATCCTCAAGCAAAAGAATTATAATACAAAGCAAAAATGAATATGACAATGTGAAAAGGAAATAACGGGTGGAAATGATAAAAGGTGGAAGGTGAGTGGGAAGCTGAGAGAGAGATCCATTGATTCCTCCCCCCAGCTCCTTAGGCTGTGGAGGAGATGGCCAACACAATCGGAAGCCTGCGAAGACGTGAATCTGAAGTCTCCTCTGTAATGAGTATCCGCTTGGAATCCAAGTCCTACGAAAAATCCTGCAAATAATGTGAAGCACCCATCTTGGCATGCTCCTTAATAGCAATGTAATCTGCACCCTGTGAACTCAACATCCCATTAGAAGCCATCTTGACAATCTTGAGAATGCATGGAGAGATGTTAGTATCAAATGTGGTTATACCAGCATAAGTTGGAAGTGTTGTCGCTGAATGAGCCATGATAGGCAAGGGTTTCCGTGCCGAAATAAGTGGAAGGCAAATCTTCCGCTCAGGAAAGTGATTGGGTCTGTAAAAGAATATCTAGTCGTGCATATCTACACCGCCGCCAACACGAAATAAAACGTCCTTGCCAACCAAACATTCGTAATCACTACACTTAGTAACGAGTGCGTGTGAAGAAATTTCAGAATTGGTGATTCCAAGGAACGGCTCCGTGGTACCAGCTGAAGTTAGTAACCGTGTGGTCGTGGGTTGCAGCTTGTCTGTCGTGAGGCCAAGCTTCAACGCAAATCCGGATCCGAGGATCACGGATTTGGCTCCGATGTCCATGAGAGGGAGGGAAAGTGCGACACCATTCACTGTTAATGATTGTCGGCTGTTATCAAGAAAGTTGATATGAGGATCTATCGTTCTACATTCGTCCGTTGAAGTTGGCTGGATTGCCGTCAGATTGCAATTCAGTTGTAACGCGCGTAAAGCGGCGGCTGCAAGGACCTCACCCGAAATAGGAGAGGCCTTGGGCATGTCCTCAATCATGGCCGAAAGGATGCTCAACCGTTGTTTGACGCGATGAGCATCTTGGATAGTAATATTGAAGATTGTAAGTGCTTCAGCTGCGATAGCTGAAGCTGTTTCTGTAAGAGGAGAGAGAGGTTCTTTCTCAAAAGATAGTGGAATACAAGAGTTTGTTATCTTTTCGACTCGATTATGATCCGGCAAGCCTTTGTCAAACACGACTACTCGTTGTTGGACGGTGGAATCCCGAAGGGTTCGACCGGCCAACGTTGGCATGTGAACGACCATACGGGCCATTCCGGTAAACTGTGGCTTCATCTCCGCCAAGAAAGCGGCGAAGTGTTCCTTCATCAAAGCTGCCATAGAAGCTTGTAGCTCTATATTTTCTCTCTCTCTACGGGAAAATTCTAGGGGAGTAGATTATTTCTCGGTCTCTTTAGGCAGAGTGACCGGCTTGGCGGAACGGGCGCAAATACACCCATTCTTGATGTGATTTTGATATGAGAACTCTGGGTTTTTAATGTGGCATCGATGGGCATAAATTCCCATCTGTTGACAGTGATTGCCTGTGGCCGTCAAATCTGGACACATGCGAGCCTCATGCCTTGTTTCCCCGCAACGAAAACATAATCCGTTTCCAGGGTTAAACGGTGGAGCTCCCATGGCAAGCACCTTCGGAGGCCTATTGTTGGGCCATGGGTTGCTTGGTGGGGGAAGTGGGGAAGTAACTTCTGATTCATCATGAGCTTCCCACCAACACGACTACATCTCATATTCAACCGCATATTGGGCGGCCTGGTCAAAGGTAAATTTCAAGCCGTATGTTTGCGTAAGATGACTTTGGATAAATCGTTTTGAGTGATGGCACTTTGGCCGATCCCCAAATATCACTGTGTACCAAGTCTAACACTTTTTCCCCTTTATAAGTGGCTTCCTTTTGGAAGGGTAACCTGTGTGCCTTACCTTGAACACAACCACTACAGTCACTTAGGTTTTCACTTTCTCCGAACCAGATTCCTTCCACTATTCCCATCTTTTTCAGTTCTTTCAACTTGTCGAAATGCACATGTCCAAGCCTCTTATGCCACAATATAATATCATGAACACCAGCATAGTAAAGTTTCTTTTTTTCATTTCTCAAAATCAGCCTAAACATCCCTTGGCTACCTTTTTCAGCAGTGAAATAAACTTCCTCCTCAAAGCTAGCAGTAAAGGTTCCGTTCCTAGTGGTAGTCTCAAAACCCTTATCATCTAACACAGATGTTGAGATGAGGTTTTTGTTTAACTCTGGAATAAGTTACACATAAGAGAATGTCACTATGGATGTGTTTCCCTCCACTAAGACTTTCAGATCTACCAATCCTACCATAGTAGTAATGACTACCCTCCCATCCCCATACTCTATCTCAAAGGTGGGAATCAATCTCATCTTAGTGAAAAGGTTTTTATACTTACACATGTGCATGCAGGTACCGGAATCCACAATCCAACCTCCTTCACCTTTCAAACCTCCAAAACCACACTTTTGCTTTCGAGGAATTTCGACCTCGGTCTTTGCCTCCAACTCCTCATCCAGCAAGAGCTCACTGTCCTCGTCTTTCAATTCCTCCTCGTGTACGTGAGTCACAAGAGCCTTTGTCTTTCCTTTGGGAGGTCCACTGATATGCCCCTCCTTTAATCGAAGTTCGGTTATCTTAGTGCACTCCGCCATATAGTGCCCTGGTTTCTTACAAAAATGACACAAACCTTTGGGAGCCCTTGGTCCAAACTCCTCTTGCTGATTTTTCTGCCCCCCCCCTCCATAATTTCCGACCGGTCTCCTAGAATCGTTGTTCCTCCAATCGGTCATAGCTGCCAAGGCTTGCCCACTCTTTCCTCCCCTTCGGATCTCAATCGTGTTCTTCCGAACAAGAATCATCCTTGCCACAGAATTCCATATCCACCTTGAGTCTAGCAAGTCCTGCACATGGTAAACTATGTTCTCGAACTCAGCTGGTAACTTCATGAGCAACCAATTAACCTTCATCTTTTTAGTTTCAGCCTGTCCAGCACTCTCTAGCTCCATAGAAAGTGTTCCGAGCTCATTACAAAAATCCAACATCTTCCCCCCCTTGTATACATATGCCTTAATTTTTTGATAAGCCAACTGATGTTGCTGAATTGTACCCCTACGGTACATCTGTATGAGAGCCACCCTAAGATTAGATGCCCTCTCTACCTGCAAATGAGGAGATGCAAGCCCTTGAGTGAGATGGTGGAGGAAAAAGTGCTTTGCCGCCATAATGTTGTAGTCCCAGGTATCGATATCATTCTCCTCGTTCCTTGGAATAGGTGACATGAATGCCGAACCGGTTGCTATCGGTGTGATCCTCTCTTTCTCCTTTCCTTTGTCCACCACCTCTCCTTCATTTGTCTCCTCCGTTAGAGATGGATCTGCATCTCTGGTGAATCTGCTTCCTACAAACCCTGGAGGGATGCGAAGACTGGATGGACGCCTCACCCGTCCACTCACTGTTCCCCAAAATATTTTCCCACATAAAGCTCCTAACATCATACTCTCCTAGTATATGAGGCATGTTCCATTAAAGATGGGCACCTTAGAGGGTGGGCCCATAACCTGTAACTCTGAGACCTCCGTAGGTCCCCAGAGTAGGCAGCTCACATATCGGCAATCATTCTTGCGTCTGCCAGATAACATAATTTAAACACCCTAGAGAACACTTTTCTCTTACAAAGGGTAGTCTTACATCCATGTGCTTACTCTTGAAGTGATGACTTGAATTAGAGGCAATGGCAATGGCAGCCTGGTTATCACACCAAATCACATGTGGACCAACTTGCATGTATCTTTGTTCTTCTAACATGGATTTTACCCATAAAAGTTCTTTGAGGGCCAAGCTTGCTACCATATATTACGACTCCATTTTCGATTGTGCTATAACCTTTTGAAGTTTGTTGCTCTAGGAACAACTCCCCTTCCTAATTTGTAGAACAAATCCCGTGGTGGATTTCTAGCTTGGCATGTTGTTGTAGCTTGCATCACTCCACGTTTGCATTTTTTCTTCTCCTCCGCCTAATGTGAGTTTGAGGTCTTTGATTCCGCCAAATATCTTAAGACACTCCTTACTTCATCAAAATCATATTTTCTCGGATTCTTTAGACTCCTGCTCAGTACCGCGACTGCTGCAACAATGACAGGACGGGTACAGTTCATGAAATATATTAAGCTTCGCACTATCTGTCTGTAAGGTATTATTGTCATAAGATCATTTTAATGTCATAAGATCATTCTCCCTTGACTTTGAATACTCATAAACAATGACACCCGGTTCTGTCTCTTATCCCTCTAACTTCTACCGAAACTCCGTTGGAGTTAGACATCCTTTTGCCCCCCACATTTCGTACTCATCTAACATGTTTCCAATAACCTCTTTTTGTTTCAACTTTATTACACTTTTATTCCTGTCCCTCTCTACCTAGATACCCAAAATATATTTTGCTTCACCGAGGTCTTTCATCTCGAACCGTGAATTTAGAGCAGTTATGATTTTGTTAATTTGAGCCATTGATTTGCTAATTAATAGTAAATAATCTACATATACTGCTATATACACTATCCCATTTTCACCTTTTAGAACATAGACAGAGTGATCAGAACTTATCTTTTAAAATCCTAAGCTAGTTAAGAATTCATCAAGCTTCAGATTCCATTGCATAGGGGCCTGTTTTAGTCCGTACAAAAATTTTAACAATTTGCATACTAAGTGCTCTTTTCCTGGTTCTGCATACATTTCAGGATGCTGCATGTAAATGGTCTCCTCTAGTTCTCCAGGAGAAAGGCAGTTTTCACATCCATCTGATGTATTTCCATATCTTCTATAGCAGCTAGGGACAGCAAAATCTTAACTCTCGAAAATCTTACAACCGGAGAAAATGTTTCTTCAAAATCAATTCCCTCCGTTTGATTATACCACTTTGCCACAAGTGTGGCTTTATATCATTCAATGGTATGATTAGAATGTCACTTCACCTTGAATACCCATTTGCTGCCCATCGCTTTCGGTTCGGAGGAAGGTCCACAAGCTCCCATGTCTGAGCTTTCATGATCGACTTCATTTCTTCGTTTGCTGCCTCGATCAAGTGATTCCGCTCTGGTGATGAGAAGGCATGTCGAATGGTTAGAGGCAACCTTGAGGCTGCCGAGTTTGCGAAGTAAGAACTTGTTTGCAGGCGGCTACTGGATCTTCTTCCCCTCTGAAATTCTGAGGCTGAAATTGTCGAATCCCTTACATTGCGCTTGTTGCGCTGGTTGCGTTCACTAGGCATTGACCGCAGTAGGTCTGATTGGAACTGAACTTGTGAAAGAACATGGAGAATTTCAAATTCCCGTGATCCCACCGGTGAAGTTAGTATTTGTGGGACAATTTCATGGATACTAGAATAACATATTCTTGTACTTTTTGCTGGTTTTCCTGCTCTGTCATTTCAAATAGCTCCATCGAGTCTAGCTCATCCTTAACAATGATGTTTCTCGCTACAATTATTTTTTTCTTGTTAAACACAAAAACTCTATAACCCTTTGAGTGGTCATTATATCCTAACATAATGCCCGGTTATCCTTTCGGTTCCATCTTCTATCAATCATAAGATGTATCCAAGATAAAGCATTTACAAACAAAGACTTTGAAATGACTAAAATCTGGTTTTCTACCTATCCAGATCTCATAAGGAGTAGATCCTCTACTGATCTTGATCCTATCCTATTCTTAATATAAATCGCACATTTTAGAGCCTCAACCCTGAATTTTGGATCCACATTTTTATCTGCAAGCATTAACCTAAAGCTCTTTGTGAGAATTCTATTTAATCTCTCCGAAACCCCATTTTGTTTCGGTGAATACGGAATAGTCAAAAGATGACTTATACCTTCATCAAGTAAAAAGAATTAAAATTATATCGAAGTATATTCCCCACCATTGTTTGATCTGAACTCCAAAATTGGTAAGTTATGGAGTTTTTCAACCCATGCTTTATAGTGTTTAAAGTGACCTAACACTTCGCTCTTTTCTTTCATGAAGTAAACTTTTATAAACCTTGAAAAATCATCTGTGAAGGTGACCATATATTTCACCCCCCCGGCAGATGGTACCTTCGCAGAACCAAAAACATCAGAATGAATTTGATGTAAGAGTCTAGCTGACCGATGTTCATACTCTTTAAGGATTGGCAGTCTGTGGATTTTGCCTAAAGCGCAGCCATCACATGTTTTAACTGGTTGATCTATGATTGATACACCATCTATTTTTCAAACAATTACCATTTTTTTCAAACTATCATAATTTACATGGCCTAATCTTTTATTCCAAAACTCATCTGAATGCAAAACACCGGAGTACAAAACATCATTCTTCTTGGTATAAGCCATATCCATGCGGTACAATTTGCTACTATCTCTAGTACCTGTAACTGCAACATTGCCATTCTTGCTAACAACCTGCCGACCATTTTTCAAATTGACCTCAAAGCCTTTACTCTCTACCAAGGACGTAGAAAACAGATTTTTCTTAAAGTCAGAACAAAAAGGACATTGCGAAGGGTTCTTTCAATTGCTTTTTTCTCTACATCAACTAGCAAAGATACATCACCCATAGCACGAGTCTGTACACCCATCATGCAAGCATTATAAATATTTTTCTCCGGCGTCGTTTTCAGATTTTTGAAGATAGCTTTGTTCCATCACATGTGGGCTGACGCTCCTGTATCTATTATCCATCCAGTGTCATTCGGGCCCTCCATTTCCGCCGCCATAGCAAATAGATCGGTGTCATCCTCCTCAAAATATGTCAAAGTCTTGTCTTGGAGAGACGAATTAGCCGAAAACAATGCATTTCCACGAGGTGTAAGCCCCGTGAAGAATTGAAAACTAACTTTGTTGCCATCCCGCCTTGTAGAATCCTGTTTCATTAGCCATTTTAAGCTTAAGACTTAACTTCTATCCATGACCTCTCTCACTACAATAAAATCATGCAGTGTTCGATTGTCTTTTTCCACCCAGATTAAAACTGTCTAAACTGATTTTGTGAATTAAACAGATTTCTTTGCTGATTCAACTGACCTTTCCTCTCAAAGTCTGAATTGAAAGCCTCTACTTTCTCATCATTGAGAACATTAGATGTAGCTTCTTCTTCTAGTAAAATATTAATTTCTAACTGTAAAGTCCAGCTAGCCTTATCTTTCTGTTTGAGCATATCAGATGCTCCTTTCATACTACGAGGGAGACCCCTCATTAGCAATGTTGATTGTTGAAATTGAGGAAACACGCCACCTGCACAAGCATATGCATCTACATGGATTCAAATTTTTTTAGCATATTCAGCCATGGTACCGCTAGTGTACTTATAGTCCCAAATATTTCCAGCCAAGAGAAGTTCTTCCTGGACATTAGCTTTTTCATAATCATTTTTAAGAGATTTCCAAACATCAAGTGTTTTTTTCATTTTTATCCGATACAAAGCTAAGTCCTTGGATATATAGAATTTCAAAATAGAACGAGCCTGCGTATTTTTCTTTGACCAAGACGGATCAGATTCATCCACCGAACCATCCAAAATATCCAAAACATTAACATTCTCAAAGTGAGTCTCCACCATATCCGCTATTCAACATATTTCTCCCTGGAAAAGATAAGAATTCTTGATGACATGCCCATAACCTGTTGTTCTACAACCACCGGTGTAGGTGGAGGAGCAGCAGTAGTAGTAGAAGTAGACATGATACACTCTCAAAAACTATCAAGAATCCTACCAAACAGTTGTTTTCAAGTGCTCACTAAATCTTTTACAAACAACCAAACATCACAAAGCTCTATCAAATTATAGAGTAGCATAAACACTGACAACTCCCAAAGTTTCAGCACAATTAACCTGACAACACTCAAGATATAACACTCAGAAGTTTCCCGAAAATTGTTTGCAGTTTTACTACTTGGAAGTCTGGATACATAAAATGCTCTAAGTCCTAAGTCTTATACTCTCGGTGCTCTCTTGCTGATACAAGTATACCTGAGAGGTACGTCCAAAATTAACCCACCTAGTGAGATCTACGTGTTCCTAATCCTGCCAACCCAATCTGTCATCGTACAGTCAACATCTCTCCATTAATGTTAATCATATCTCTACACTAATCGCGTACCATTCATGTCCGTACCTTTCTCATGACAATACCTTTCTCATGTCCGTACCATTCTCATGTCCGTACCATTATCATGTCCGTACCATTTTAATATTCCTTACCTTCTCCGTTCCGTACAATTCAACCAAACCATTCCGCCTGTCCCCCGCTACCTATCCCCTTCCGTTCCGATCCGTACCATTCCGTACCGCATCTTGTGACGTGACGTACCGTCTCGCCCGGCCGACGCGTCAGCTCGTTGACGTCCCACACCCACCGATGCGAGGAAGCTTCCGCGACGTTTCCAGCACTAGCCGAGAAAAGCAGCAGCCCGGCCAGCGCCAGCCGCGGCAGTGTGACGTGGGCGTCCATGTGGAGGGGGGGGAAGCGAGGGCGAGGAGAGGGAGAGGGAGAAAGAGAGGGAGAGGGAGAGGGAGAGGGGCGAGGGCGAGGAGCCAGAGAGACGAGCCGGAAGATGACGTGGAAGGCGCAGAGTGAAGGACATAAAAATACGCGCGCGCAAATGAAACAACGTCTCATTTTTTTAAATGTCCGTACAATATTTCGTACAGTGTGAAACGTTTGAAATTTATGAAATTTACGAAACAAGCAAATCCTACGTAGTTTTCGGAAAAAAAGTCCAAATCCGTACGAATTGGATATCTTTGGGTAGTCTCTTTCTTTTCCTTGAAAACAGTGGAGGGCACTCGCCAGACACCTGATTTAATGAGCGTTGGATTCGAAAACACTGAAACGTATGGTCAACTTTGTCGCCTAAAAGTTTGGAGAATCTTGCCAAATCTCCAATGCACATATTTAAATAAAATTGTACGAACTTCTACTTAAATAGATTTCAAGTAGAACGCGACTGCGCATGAAGTTCTCAAAGCAAATTTGCGTGTCTCGTACTTCAACAAAGTTTTGAACGACGCGATTAAAAACTATTTTCGAACCTTCGGATTCCACGAACACGATTGCATGTTGGCGATTGCACGAGTTTCTCTTGTGGTGCTGCTACCGTAGTGTACCTGTTATTAATCAAATCATTATAGGTGTTTGTTATTTTAGGGTAACCTTCCATTAGGCGAAAAGTGGGGTTGTTTATCGGAGAAAGTACCGTTCCGTACTAGGCCGTACTGTTTTTTTTTTTTTTTTACAAAAGATATTTACTAGAAATTCGTTAGATTCTCCAGACTTCTTGGAGAGAACTACCACCGTCCGATTTTCAATTTTCAACGCAAACGCTTTTTGTTTCCAGTACGTAGCTAGTCTCCTCCGACTGTCCCCGGGAGGAGAGTTTGTGATTACTAGACGCGTGTTTTGGTCCACTTGTAAAGTCAGAGTCGATCCACGACAGACGTGAAGCAATAAACTTACATGTGGCAATTGGAGTGTACCGTGTGACATAAAAGCCAGCCTGTTCGACGACAAAAAAATCTTGGTTGTATGTTTGACGACAAAAAAAACTTGGTTGTAAGACATCCTGTGACGTCTCCTTCATAAATGTGCGATACAGCGATTCAAGTACAAAAGGTACATCCTTGGACATTTGTACAAACTTTAATTTTGCAAAAGTTTTCGTGGCCGTTGATACCACAACAACCGTAAGAACGTTCAGATTGTACATTAGCGTGACGCTACTAGATATTTTAATCGGCGTCCGCCCGTACACATACGCAGCTGCGTTTTTGTCCTTTTGGAAATGATGATTATTCCCGGGCGGCTCAACAGGTCCTACGTGGTACCAATCGCAATCTAACACCTCATTCACTAGCACGACCTGATGGAAGGGTGTTACAAATATTACTCCCAGTAAACTTGTTTGTACGATTACTGTGAACGCCTGATGGAAGGTTACCCTTACTTTGATTTTAAATAGAATGTCTTCTATTTTTGTTTGACTCGATGGCAATTTGGGAGCAAGACACGTGCTAAAGTAATGGTTTTAGCCGTTGGCGGTAGTGAGCTCAAATCTTTCAGGTGTACGGCGCAGATTACGTTCATGATTGGGCTCTACCAATCAGGACCAAGGATCAACACCACAAAGGTTCTGAATAAGGGTGGGTCTCTATGTGCCAAAGTAAGGGTTTTTTCTTGTCGTTTCTTGTAAAAATTAGAGCCGTATCGCGTAAGATTCAACTGTACAAAAAAATAGAAGAAAGTGGAAATACATTTTGCGTCATCGTCAAATTTAGGATATACTGCATGTTGTGGTCTTGTGTTCTTCGACCCACGGCCACGCCAAAAAACGTCATCTTCAAACTTTTCTTTGAAACAAATGGACTATGTGTTTTAAAACAAAGTATTTTCGAAAAACAAATAGTAACACACATATTAGCACGTTTAAACAATTTTCCAAAAATTTCAAACGAATCCAAGCGACGGCGAAAGGTACACTATTGGTTATATTTTGTTAGTGTAGTATCGGTAAAAAAATTATCGCGATAACACTAATACCGATAGTTATCGGTTATCAAACGGTCAAAGGTTTCGATATATCGGACTGAGACCAACAAATTCCATATCGGCGATAACTTAAAAAAAATATAGTATGCATACAAGTACTTTATAATATACTGTATTATATAATTGACTTTATAGAGCGTGGTATGCCACATGTAAGAATTTGTTCCGTACAGTGTTTAACTGAAATTTATTACGGGTAGCACGACACATAAACGTTGACCAATTAAAAATAATAGTGTACAGTACTAAAATTATAGTAACAAAACGAAAAAAATAAATTACATTGTAAATTTGTAAAATCAATCTTTTTCGAAAACCAGCCAAACAAATCTGTCAGACTAACGCCATTAGATGCCATTTATAAAAAAAAAAATAGTCAAAAGGACATTTTGGAAAGGGTACTCGAGTAAAACCCCTTTAAGTTAGAAATAATGAAGGAAATATCTTGATTTTTTACTGAATCCAGGTGGAAAGGGGTCCACCGCGCGCCCGGGGAATAACACGTACAGTTGAGTGTACTGGTCGTACATTTATCTGCACGGTCTGTACAGTTATCGCCGATAGTAATCCATATCGGTGTTATTGCCAAAATTAACTGATAAAAATCGGGTATTTATCGACGATAACACCGATAATGATATATCATACCAGTATATCGATAATAGACTACCCGAAAAAGGCCGATATCGGTTATCGACAAATCCTTACCGATACACAACACTATGTTTTGCGTTTAGGTCCACAAAATATACAATTTGTTTGTTTTTTCGCTTTTGTTGGTCGTATTTTCATTAGACACGATGCCATTCCGCGAAATCGAGGAATTCAGAGGGCGTCCCAGCAACTGGCTTACGCCGCCTCTCTCACGTAGCCTCACATTCACGCCTTTGCAAACTTCAGTATTCATCATCCTTTCACGAGGCGGCTCTACGCTGACCGGTGGGAAGCTGAAGAAAACAGTTGGAGTGAGGTTTCCATCCACTTCCAAAAAAACTCAAGTATTTATTTTGCCTTAAAAAATTGAAAACCCAACAATATTATTGTTATGTTTTTTAACCCGGACAAAGTCGGATAATAAGTTTATTTTGTTGTTATAAAGACTTAATTTCACACAAACCTATTTTAGTGTAGCCTTAATAACGGTATGAGGCGTACGTAATTTGGGGAAGAAAACAAATCATTAGTTTACGTAATTTGAGATGGATGTATTATGGATACGGATGCATTATTCGAATGGATTCACGGATTGGGGGAGCGAACGTACGGAGCATCTTATTTGACAAGTGGACGTTAAATTAGTCAACGACATTTATAGTCAAGAACGCAATTTTGGCACGATAAGATTTGAAGGGTACGAATTAATTTCGGCAAGTGGTTTGTAGTACATTTGGAGGGTGAACGACGTCCGCCGATATTTTTGTGGGTTCACACTTTATCTGATGATGTATTACCAAGTGGACTGTACGTTTTGTGGTGTCGGTTTGCTACATGGACTTGTTGTCAAGTGACTAAGAAAATTGACGTTTAGTATGCGGATTTTGCAGAGGTGCCGGTGTAAATATTTTATAAAACAGAGGTTTGTCTTTTTGCTAATTAGTTTTTTAGTGTAGATTCATTCATTCTGTCATACCTCGAATTATTCGGGTATACTCACAATAATTTAGGTAGGTTGTAAATAACGTACGACTTGTATGTCTCCGTACATTCAGTAATGAACTCTTTGAGTATAACTTGTAGGACTTAGATTATTTTTATTATCACAGTCAAGTTTATCAAAGTAATGGCATACTATTTTTCTACAACTTTTACCTGTTGGTGTGATCACTCTGATTGATGTTTTTATGTGAAACTTTGTGAAGATATTCTATGATCTAGAAATTATATGTGTGTATAATTTGAATATGTTATGTTATCTCTATAGAAATCTGTGAGAAGTCTACGTGGTAAGTTTGAGAAGCTGTCAACTATTTTTGGGAAACTCTGAAGCTTATATCTTCTAGATTCCTAGGTGGATTTGGCTGTAACTTTGGGAGTTTACAGTGTCTATATTATACTGCATATTGAAGCAGTTTGAGATGATTTTTGTTTATTGTGGAGTAATCTGTGCTGTCTGAAACATAACTGTTTTTGGGGGTAGTCAATGGTGCTTCCGAGAGTAATCCATGGCTGAAATAGGCTATGGACAACATATTTTATTATGTTGTTTCATCTGAAAATTTAACCACGTTATTAAAAGCTCAAAATTACCAAAAAGAATTTCTAATTATTGTGCTTAATATTTGTTTTCTTACGTCACACTTAATCTACAGTACAAACTAGTTATTCTAAAACCAAATTATCATTATTATAATTATTATTATTGTTTTTATTTGTTATTCTTTATTATCTTTATTTATTTACACACGAATGAAAAAAAGGCTTGGAAATAGTGTTTTAAGCACGTGCTCATTGCCAAATAGGTAACCGTACCGAGAAGGCAGCGAAAACGACACTTCTTCAGCAATGGGCAACATCCATGAACAAATGGTTCAAAAAGAAACGTCTACGAATTTCACAAAAAAATATGTGACGTCAAAAACAATTTTGAACAATCCGGTGCGTCATCACAGATTGTTCTTGTTGACAACTGTCACGGCCATTGTCAGCGTATACAACCGTCACACCCTTAAGTAACAATTATTTTGCTACACATAGGGACACCCGAAATCCGGGTTCGCCGAATCTGCGCTAAAAAAAAGAGTAATTTCGCTAAGTTTCAAGTACATCGAGACGCACCCTAAAAGTAGTTAAATATAAAAAAAAATTGCCTTACATGTTAAAATTGAGTGGGATTATTATTTTGTTGTGCAATTTTGGGCACTTTTTAGGGTTCAACAAAAACATTTCTTTCAACACTTACACAAAATCGAATCAAGTAACAAGAGTCCACAATTTCCCAAGAGTCCACAATTTTTCAAAAGTCATAGACTTGGGGTGGTCCCCTATATGCCAAAATAAGGGTTTATTTCTATCATTTTCCCCAAAAGTTTTGCCCCGTACTGATAAAGCCTATAGACGTCCAAATAAAGTGAAAAACATTGAAATAAAATATGCTTTATGCTCAAACTTAGAATGTACTACCTTGTTGCCTTGTGATTTTTTACTCACGGCCACGTTATGCCACGTCATTTTCAAAATTTAGCTTAGAACACTTCGGAGAGGTGTTATACATTAGATTATCACCGAACCACAAATAAATAATACCTTTGGACGTTTTAAAGAACTTCCAAAGTTTTGATGACGAGAAGGACATTAACCCTTTTTTTACCGTTTGCATCCAACAATGATTTTTATTTTACGGGGATCTCAATAATACAATGTCATTTGACAAAAACGTGAGGAATCTATGAGGACGCCACTCCAGCTCGCCCAAAAACGTGAGGAATCTATGAGGCCACCACTCCTGCTCGCCCCATTGCTGAAGCATCTTCTTCAACGATAAACATCACAAGATGGAAGGTTGTACGTCTACAGTGTCAAACCAAGACATGCAACGACAAGATGGAAGGTTGTACGTCTACAATGTCAAGGAAAGACATGGAATGACAAGATGGACTGTTGTACATCTACAATGTCAAGAAAAGACATCGCGTCAAGCAGAAAAAAAAACTGTAAGACAACACAAATTTGTAGACTATTACAGCCGTCACAGGCAATGTCAATGTTAAATTGTCACAATCTTAAGTAACGATTTTGTTTTTGTGCATAGGAACACTTAAAAAATGTGTACATAAAATATTCTCTAAATAGTTGTTAAGTTCATTACCTTAATATTACATAGGTAAGAACATTTAGACTGGTGTAGATCGTGTCATTACTCTCTGTGTTTTTTTATGTGCGGCGAACATAAAGCAAGTACATTTTTTAGTTTAACCGCCATTTAGTTTGCGCTATGTGTTGTGTACAAATGTAGCAAGAAAAAGACAAGTAGATCATCTTTTATAGAAATCGTTTTAAGCAAAAAAATAGGGAGACAAAAAACTTTATTAAGTTTGGACAAAGTCCACTATTAAATTTGTATCCCACTATTTATATTATAATGCAATTTACAATAGAACAACAATATGTCCAAAGGTTACTAACTATGATTAGTATTTTTAAAACCCCTCTAAATTAAAAAAAAAAAAACGACTTGTTTAAGTAAGCCCCTTGCATATTATTCGTCATCGATTTTGACGTACATGGCTTTAGGAATGTTGATTTTGGCTCCCCAAATCGATCATCATGCTAAACTCAAGACCTCTCTTAGATGAATGGTCTAAATATGGACAATTTTCTTTGAGAATGCAACCTAATATGCAAGATCGAACACATACTATTTACTTTTGGATAGGAATGTACTATACATGCATTCAATACAATAAAATGCTCACCAATAGAAGTATTGAATATAAAAATCAAGCATGGTGGCCAAATGAGACAAAAGGGTTTACAACTTCGAACAAAAAGACCACCTAATAAACAAGTATGTTAAAGGGCAAATTGGAAACGACATTGTTCATTGTTGTTATTGTTTATAACACCAATTTTTCGCACTGTTTTTGCTCGTATGTATTACCAGAAATACAATTTGTTATTTCCAATGATACACTCATTTTCTCATGTCAATGTCGTTATTTGACAATTTTTCCCTACGTATGTATAACACATCGAGCTGTGTGAGTAAGGACTGGCATATTTTTTGCACTATACTTTTTAAAAACAGTATAAATAAGAGTAATTGACATTTAAGTCAACCACACTTGCATTAACGTGAAGAAAAAAATAGAATTATTCTTTTTATCGTAGGTTATAGGTGTTATTCTACAACCACTGGTGCAGGAGATGCAGGTGGAGGAGCAGCAATAGTAGTAGAAGTAGACATGATACACTCTCAGAAGCTATCACGAATCCTACCAAACAGCTATTTTAAAGTGATCACCAAATCTTATACAAGCATTCAAACCTCACAAAACTCTATCAGAGTATAGAGTAGCATAAAAACTGACAGCTCACAAAGTTTCAGCATAATTGACCAGAAAACACTCAAGATATAATACTCAAAATTTTCCCAAAAACAGTTTGCAGTTTACTACTTCGAAGTCTGGATACATTTTGTGTTCTGAATCCTACGTCTTATACTTGTTTTGTACTGATGATATTAGTGTACCTGAAAGGTACGTCAAACTGCCAAGCTAACACTAATCTATCAAGCTACCACTGAGCTACCACTAAGCTACCGCTGATCTAACTAGATTCATATCTATCGCAGCTGTTCTGTACTAAATTGAATCATATTAAAATATCCGCAGCTGCTTCGTCCGTACGGATCGTATCACATGTAATCGCAGTTGCGTTGTCTTAACTTCGTCGCTCCTTCTTTGTTCTGACAGCGTCGCAGCTGCGTTGCTATATCGCAGCTGCGTTGCTGTATCGCAGCTGCGTTGTCTCCCCTTGATATGTGACGTGGATGTGGATGTAAGTGTCAAACCAAGATACATAAAATAGTGCTTTAAGTGATGACCCGTGTCCTTTTAGATTTGTCTTCCTGTCTTTATACTAATTTACTGAGACTTAAAGCTTTCCAAAAACAACACTCCCCTAAAGCTTTAGACTCAATGTAACAGCGCAGCTGCGATGTCACGCTTAACGCAACATGGCACCATAGCAGCGCAGCCATAGCAGCAAACATGGCAACATAGCAGCGCAACAAGCCAACTAAACACCTCGTTCCACTACATCCTAAATTTGGGCTAGTGCAGCATGGCAGTATCGCAATGGAGCTACTTATCTATTCACCCAATCCTACTGCATCCCTATAATACTTCAGCTGGGGAGCAGGAAGAGCTTTAGTAAGCATATCAGCAACCATTCTTGCGTCTGGCAGAAAGCATAATTTGATAGCCCTAGAGAACACTTTTTCTCTTACAAAGTGTAATCGTTCATCCATGTGCTTACTCTTGAAGTGGCGACGTGGGTTAGAGGCAATGGCAATGGCAGCTTGGTTACCACACCAGATCACTTGCGGCCCAACCTGCTTGTATCCTAATTCTTGCAACAAGATTTTACCCATAAGAGTTCTTTGAGGGCCGAGCTTGCTGCCATATATTCTGACTCCATTGTCGACTACGCTGTAACCTTTTGAAGTTTGCTGCTCCAGCAGCAAGTTCCGTTCCCAATTTGCAAAACGAATCCCGTGGTGGATTTTTGGCTTTGCATGTCGCCATAGCTTGCATCACTCCACGTTTGCAGCTTCACTTCTCCTCCGCCTAGTGTGAGTTTGAGTTCTTTTGTTCCCGCCAAATATCTTAAGACTCTCCTTGCTGCATCAAAATCAGATTTTCTCGGATTCTCTAGACTCCTACTCAATACCCTGACTGCTGCATGAATGTCACGACGGGTACAGTTCATGAAATATATTAAGCTTCGCACTATCTCTTTGTAAGGTGTTTGTGTCATAGAATTATTCTCCCCTGACTCTAAATACTTGCTAACAATGACACCTTGTTTTGTCTCTTCTCCCTCTAGCTTCTGCCGAAATTCCATTGGAGTTAGATATCTTTTTGCCCCCCGCATTCCTTACTCATCTAACATGTTTCCAATAGCCTCTTTTTGAGTCAATTTATTACTTTCTTTTTTCTGTCCCTCTCTACTTGAATACCCAAAATATTTTTTGCCTCACCGAGATCTTTCATCTCGAATCGTGAGTTTAGAGCAGTTTTGAATTTGTTAATTTCACCCATTGATTAACTATTTAATAGGAAATCATCTGCATACACCTCTATATACACTATCCCATTTTCAACTTTTAGAACATAGACAGAGTGATCAGAACTTATCCTTCGAAATCCTAGACTAGTTCAGAATTCATCAAGCTTCAGATTCAATTGCCTAGGGGCCTGTTTTATGCCATATAGAGATTATAGCAACTTGCATACTAAGTGCTCTTTTCCTTGTTCTGCATATTTTCACGCTGTTGTATATAAATAGTCTCCTCTTGTTCTCCATGCAAAAATGTTGTCTTTACATTCATCTGATGTATTTCCATATCGTCTAAAGCAGCTAGGGACAACATAATCCTAACTGTCTGAAATCTTACAACCGGAGAGAATGTTTCTTCAAAATCGATTCCTTCCTTTTGATTATAACTCTTCGACACAAGTCTGGCCTTATATCGTTCAATGGTGTTATCGGGATTTAGCTTCACCATGAATACCCATTTGCTGCCGATCGCTTTTCGGTCCGGAGGAAGTTCCACAAGCTCCCATGTTTGAGCCTCTATGATCGACTTCATTTCGTTGTTTCCTGTCTCGATCCACTGATTTTGCTATGGTGATTAGAAGGCCTCTAGGATGGTTAAGGGCTCACCTGAGGCTGCTGGGTAGGCAAAGTGAGAGCTTGCTTGCAAGCGGCTGCTGGATCTTCGTTCCCCCAAAAATTTTGAGGCTGAGATCGTCGGATGCCGCGCATTGCGATGAGTGCTCTGGTTGCTATCCGTGTGTATTGAATGTTGTTGGTCCGGTTGGAAATGACTTGTTGAGGAATTTGGAGAGACTTTGACTCTGGAGTCACCACTAGAGAATGTTGCACCTTCGGGACAATTTTATGCATGCCATCTAAGATGACATACTCCTATACTTTTTGCTGCTTTTGTTGCTCTGTCATTTGAAATAAATCTATCAAGTCTAGTTCATCTTTGACAATGATATTCCTTGCTACAACTATTTTCTGCCTCTTAAATACAAAGATTTTGTAACCTTTAGAGTGATCATCATATCCAAACAAAAAACCCGGTAATACCTTCGGTTCCATTTTCCATCTGTCCGTAGACATATCCAAGATATAGCATTGACTACCAAAGACTTCAAAATGGCAAACATCTGGTTTGCTACCTGTCCAGATCTCATAAGGAGTAGAGTCTACCGATCTTGATCCTATCCTATTCTTAATATAAACTGCACAATTTAGTGCCTCAGCCTTGAATTTCGGATCCACATTTTTATCTGCGAGCATCAACCTAGAGCTTTCCGTGAGAGTTCTATTTAATCTTTCCGATACCACATTTTGTTTGGGGGAATATCGAACAGTGAGTAGATGAATTATACCTTCCTCGAGTAAAAATGTTTCAAATTCTTTTGATGTATATTCACCACCATTGTCCGATCTGAGCTGCAAACTAGGTAAATCATGAAGTTTTTCAACATATGATTTATTGTGTTTGAAGTGACCAAACACTTCACTATTCTCCTTCATGAAGTAAACTTTTGTAAACCGTGAGAAATCATCTGTGAAGGTGATAACATATTTCATTCCCCCAGCAGATGCAACTTTCGCAAGACCAAAACCATCCGAATGAATCTGTTGAAAAGTTTTGTGGACCGATGCTCAGACTCTTTAGGAAATGGTAGTCTGTGGATTTTTCTCAAAGCGCAACCATTACATATTTTGTCTGGTTGATCTGTGATCGATACACCCTCTATTTTTCCAGCAATGACCATTTTTCTCAAACTATCATAGTTTACATGGCATAATCTTTTATGCCACATCTCATCTGAATGCAAACCACCGAAGTACAAAACATCATTCTCCTTGGTATTAGCTATATCCATTTTGTACATCTTGCTCTTATCTATAGTACGTGTAACTGCGACTTTGCCATTTTTGCTAACAACCTGCCTACCATTTTTCAAATTAACCTCAAAGCCTTTACTCTCTACCAATGACGTAGAAAACAGATTTTTCTTAAAGTCAGGCACAAATAAGGCATTGTGAAGAGTTCTTTAGTTGCTTTGCCCTCCACATCCACTAGCAAAGACACATACCCACAGCACAAGTTTGAACACTCATTCCACAAGCATAATAAATTTTTTTCTCCAGCGTTGTTTTCATATTTTTGAAGATGACTTTGTTCTAGCACGTGTGGGCTGACGCTGCAGTATCCATTATCCATCCTGGGTCCTTCACTGCCTCCATCGCTGCCGCCATAGCAAGTAGATCCGTTCATCCTCCTTAGAAAATGTAAGATTCTCGTCTTCGAGTGATGAAGAGGCTGAAAACAGTGCATTTCCACGAGGTGGAGGCCCAGTGAAGTTTTTGTAAAACTCACTTTGTTGCCATCCCGGCCAGTATAAACCTGTATTGTTAGCTTTTTTAAGCTTGATACAAAATTTGTATCCATGACCCCTCTCACTACAACAAAAACATGCATTGTTGGATTGTCTATTCCCACCCTGATTATACTGATTTCTTTGCTGATTAAACTGTCCTTTCCTCTCAAAGTCTGAATTAAAAGCCTCTACCTGCTCAAAATTGAGAATACTAGATGTAGCTTCCTCCTCTAGCAAAATATTGATAGCTAACTGTAAAGTCCAGCTAGCTTTATCTTTCTGTTTGAGCATATCAGATGCTCCTTTCATACTACGAGGGAGACCACGCATGAGCAATGCTGCCTGTTGAAACTGAGGAAACTCCCCAATTGCGCAAACATGTGCATCTACAACGATAAAAAACTTGTTAGAATATTCAGCCATTGTACCGCTACTGTATTTATAGTCCCAAATTTATCCAGCGAATAGGAGTTCTTCTTCGACCCTTGCTTTTTCATAATCAGTTTTAAGAGATTTCCAGATATCAATTGCTTTTTTCATTTTTATCCGAGACATAGCTAAGTCCTTAGATATACAATATTTCAGAATAGAGCGAGCTTGCGTATTCTTCTTAGACCATGACGGATGAGATTCATCTAGCGAACCATCCAATATGTCCA
This sequence comes from Zygnema cylindricum, assembly GCA_037447655.1. Taxonomy (NCBI): domain Eukaryota; kingdom Viridiplantae; phylum Streptophyta; class Zygnematophyceae; order Zygnematales; family Zygnemataceae; genus Zygnema; species Zygnema cylindricum. The sequence goes on along the minus strand of JBBHKE010000836.1, from coordinate 521,226 downwards.
AAAGATTCACATTCTCAAAATGTGTCTCCACCATATCTGCCCAGTAAACATACTTTTCCCCGGAAAAGATAGGAATTCTCGATGACATGCCCATAACTTACTGTTCTATGACCACCGGTGCAGGTGGAGGAGTAGCAGTAGTAGTAGAAGTATCAAGTAGTAGACATGATACACTCTCAGAAGCTATCAAAAATCATATCAAACAGCTGTTTTAAAGTGCTCACCAAATCTTATACAAACATCCAAACCTCACAAAACTCTATCAGAGTATAGAGTATAGAGTATAATAAACACTGACAGATCACAAAGTTTCAGTACAATTGACTAGACAACACTCAAGATATAATTCTCAGAAGTTTCCCAAAAACTGTTTGCAGTTTACTACTTGGAAGTCTGGATACATTTTGTGTTCTGAGTCCTATGTCTTATACTTGTGTTGTACTGATGATACTAGTGTACTTGAGAGGTACGTCAAACCGCCAAGCTAACACTAATCTATCAAGCTACCATTGAGCTACCACTAAGCTATCGCTGATCTAACTAGATTCATTTCTATTGCAGCTGCTCTGTACTAAATTAAATCATATTAAAATATTCGCAGTTGCATCGTCCATACGGATCGTATCAAACATAATCGCAATTGCGTTGTCTTAACTTCGTCGCTTCGCTTTGCTCTGACAGCGTCGCAGCTGCGTCGCTATATCGCAGCTGCGTTGCTGTATCGCAGTTGCGTAACAGTATCGCAGCTGCGTTGTCTCCCCTTGATATGTGATGTGGATGTGGATGTAAGTGTCAAACCAAGATACATAATATAGTGCTTTAAATGATGACCTCTGTCCTTGTAGATTTGTCTTCCTGTCGTCATACTAATTTACTGAGACTTAAAGCTTTCCAAAAACAACAATAGGATCAAATTATAAGAGCGTCGAATTGTGTTATTAACATTAAAAATGATTTTTTGTGTGTTGCAAAAGTGCTTGGAATAAAGTTGATCTCAAATTAACGTAGTTGTTATGAAGTCGATGCAAAAAATGTCGTTTATTGTGTTGTTGTATGACAACAACATGCGTGGAAGAAGATGATACAGTTGTCATCACAAAGGTAAACAAGCAGAAAGCTCTCTTTAAAGGCTGATTCAACAAACAAGTTTAATAAGCAAAAATCACAAAATAGACACACAATTGGTCTATATATTCACCACAATATAGATCCAACAACAATGAATACACATGCAAATTTTCACAAAAATATTTGCATAAATTATGAGAGATATTCTCAGTCAAAGCTATCAAAAACAATACACGTAATTTTTGATACAAAGTGTTCCTATTTGCATAAATGGCTAAGTCCTACTCATATACACTCATAAACTGCACTACTAAATTTGTCAAACAATCAGATGCCTTGTTGATGTACGAAGGCACACTAACCGTATACTATCTACATTTTCCCTCAATGACTGTGGCTATACCCGAATTAGAGAAGATATGTCAGACATACATTAGTCTACAATAATAAACTAATTAGCAAAAAGACAAAATTGTGTTCTGACAAACATTTACACCGATGTAAACAATACCTGCTGATCACCCAAGCTTGACTTTGGTTCTCCTTCGTCATAATTGTTAGTCGTCTTTGTCCACCGTCCGTAGACCTAATTTGACATTGTAGATGACATGGCGTGTGTCATCTCGGTCCTAAGGTTTATACATGAAACAATAGATGGATATTCGAGGATGCCTCCTTCCTCATGACGATTCCTATCCCGGGAGTGTATGCACTAGTGTACTCCTCATTGTGTCATTGTAACACTAAATCTGGTTTACACTCAACCAAAGTTACCATAAATATTCTAAGTCCCGAACCGCCTCTCTTTCCTCACACCCGAGACATACAGAGGACAAAATCTTTCAAAACATCACTCCCCTAATGCTTTAGACTCTACTAGCCACTTAGACCACAAGACTCTTTGCAGAACTGTAATTTAGGTGTAGGCAAGGGTTTTGTCATCATGTGCGCTACCATTTTTTCATGCGATAAGTAGCTAAGTTTCAAGACCCTCCCCATCACTTTCTCCCTCACAAAGTGCAACTTGATATCAATATGGTTACTTTTGAAACGTTGATTTGGATTAGAAGCAATGGCATTTGCAACTTGGTTGTCACACCACACTATTTGGGGACTAGATTGCATAAAATAGAGCTCTTATAAAAGAGAATTCAACCATAGAAGCTTTTTGACAGATGAGCTTACAGCCATGTATTCCGCCTCCATTGTTGATTGAGCTGTCACTTTTTGAAGTGTTGAAAAGGGTAATTCGTAGTTCAATTATCTTTTGTTACACACTTGAAATACGAAGAGAGAGAGAGAGTCAGATAGAAACCATGGCTGCCTTTTTTTTTGGCTAAGGTGGTAGATTGAGGAAGAGGACAAAAGGGCACTTTAACGAAAAGGATGGACTGGTCCAAATTTGATCTTGGGCCCTACATAGTCCATAATAGCCTACCGCCCTAACCGCTAAGTTGTTGTAGAATCGTTAAAGTTGATGAGTGTGATATTGTAATAAAGAGTTACGCCGCGGCTAATTTTTTTAATGAAACAAACTGACGAGGTGACGCATGTGAACCAACGGCATGTGTTCACAATATGACATTATGCACGCACGCGAATCGCAACCATGTAAATACATTTTATTGGACAATCGTGATTGCAGCAGCCAACCCAGAAAAATTTGGCGGCTTTAGGAGATAACGTCACGCGATGCCACTTGGCATCATATAACTGAACACCGAAGAAGACGCGAGGAGGAACCATGGCTCTCGATCTGACACGCGTCACCTAAAATGCCATGCCATACAATGGCCGTCTAAGAACTACATCGGCCGATGTACTTTCTTTACAGTCTCTTTATGGGCCTAAGGTACATTCTTTTTATAGGCCTAGGGTGTAGTGGTAAGCAGTTGTGAGTAGGCACACATGAATTAGTGAAATTTAGCCGCCTCTCTCTTAGCGAGCTTGTAACTATAAAGGTCATCTTTAACCATTGATAATTTACTCCTCAGGTTTATTGATAACTAACTTCTCAAGTGAGAAAATTCAGTAATTTTTTGTGCGTTCGAATCACGGGAGTGGGGCCCTCACAGTAGTGAGGGTGGTTAGAATATTTGTGAGCCAGGGTGGCACTTATTCAGTGTGAAAGTTGAAGAGGTGAGAATTATGTTGAAAAAGGTAATTCATGGTTTAATTATCTATTGGTTAGGCTTTAGAGAGAGAGAGTGAGAGAAAGAGTTAGAGAACAGGAAACCATGGCTGCCTCCTTTGGTCAAGAGGTGACAGACTGAATTAGAGGACATTTAACCAAAAAGGTTAGACTAGCCCGGATTTGATCCTAGGTCCTCCATAGTCTAGAGTAGCTTGCCACCCTATTTTTTAAGTTGTTGTAGAATTGATACGCATAAAGGGTTTGATATTGTAATAAAAAATTATGCGTTGGCTAATTCATTTAACAAAACAAACTGAAAAAGAGGAGCATATGAACAGACGGCATGTGACATTATGCACGGAAGCGAATCACAACCATGTAAATATATTTGATTGGACGGTCGTCATTGCACCCGCCAACAAGGAATGAAATTTTGGCGGCATTCGGAGATAACTTCACGCAATACCACGTGTCATCATATAATTGGATACTAGAGAAGATCGAGGAAGATGGTCGTACAAGAAGTACATCGACCACTATACCTTCTTGTACTGTACAGTCATCTCATTGGTCTACGGATTAGTAGTAGGTGTTTTTCTATGACCACTAGTGTAGGTGGGGCTGCAACAGTTAAAGTAGAAGTACACATAACTTAAACTAAAGCTTGACAATAATCCTATGAACCAATTATCTTTCAATCACTATAAAACTTGACTCACGGGTCCAATTTACACCAAATTTAACATACAAGATAACCAGCATACATACTGTCAATTCCCAAAATTACAATATAAATGAATGAGTAAACCATAAGATATAAAACTTGCAAGTTTCCCAAAAAATGCCTTTAAGTTTTCATATACTTTAAAACTGGATTCCAAAATATTTCTAAGTCATAAATTTTATGCACAGAGTGAGTACCTTCTGCTCACTGAACAATCAGGTGTCTCTACGGTGTCTGTACTTAGAATAGTGGTACTGAACTTTAGTACGACAAAGTACCTGAAGTACTTCCAAAAACCTAATTACAACTAGTCTTAAGTTAAATAGTGAAACACTATTTTCTAATGTACTATGTTGCAAAAACCTGTTTTTTTAGGCATTCACAATTTGGCGCCGTACAAATAATGTTGCAGCTTAGTCAGCGAAAGCCAAATAAGTCTAACCGGCTATGGTTTTCTTGTACGAATATCTGGAGTGCTTACAAAGCACCTCCTCACTTCTGGTCCCCACTTAAATCATATTCGTTGGTTTGGTTGAAATCGGCATCTGATATTTGTCATTTACAATTGTTTTCCCAGATGTTGGGTTCACTTTCCGTCCGTCGGAACGACCCAATTCACTCGTTCGATATGTGACATGTGTTCAAAGCCATTCTTCACTTCTTGCATTGTGTGTAATGTTGACACGTGTCTATGTGACCGTACGATACACTCTAAAGTTACTCCTTTACTGTCACACTATATAAGGTATGTTTTACACCCAATTTGAACTAAAAATATTATAAGTTATATACCTCCGGTCACAACTCTATCTATTGAGGACAAAGCTTTAAAACTAACAGTAGGTAGCTGTGACTAGAGGTTTAGGGACTTAGTGTTTTTAAGGCGTCACTCTCTAGGTGACCTTTTGTATAAATAGGCCATATTTAGCCACTCATAACTTACTACTCAGTGGACCAATTTGAGTGATTCTTTTTGCGTCTCACTCATTAGAGTTGAGCTTTCATAGAGGTGAGGTTGATCATAAGTCTTGTCTAACCGTGGGGGCTTTATTTGATCTGAAAGTGGGTAGGGCAAATTTTATCCTAGAGGTTTCATAAAAACTAGATATTTCGTGGGCCAATGACGGTCACATAGTTACAGGTTATAGGCCCACACTTTAGGGTGCCCATTTTTAATGAAAGAAGGTTTATATACTGGGAAACTATGATGAGAGGTGCTCTTTTTGAAAAACGTCTATGGGGCATTGTCACTGGTCGTGTGAGGCGGCCATCTGCAAATCTTAGAGTTTCACAAAGTTTTGAAGAGCTAGATTCTCAAGAGGATAAATGGAGGCATAGGTGATAAATAAAGTTGGAAAGAGCATCGTGTTAGACAAAAGGAAGGAGAAAAAGAAGGAAAAACTCACACTGGTAGCTAGTGGATCCCTATTGATTATCCATATTATTTATGGAGTAGATTATTTATGGAGTACGAGATTGTTGTAAAACGGGAGATCGATAAAGAAAGGGTAAATATTTTGCTAATGAAACCATCAGATGATTTTGAGAAAATCGTTAACAGGGTTCAAGATTTGCTACATCATCGATCGATCTCGTGTTGAAAAAAGGTATTTTTTATTTTTTGTCTTTTGTCAGTTTGATTATGAAAAAATTGAAGTTCTCACACTTAACATAGTGAATGAGGACTCAAAGACAGCCATGGCTGCCTTAGGCAGTCAGAAAGACAGGTATTAGGAGGCACAACTTTTATCAAAACTTAGGCATCCAGACCAAGATTTGATCGTAGGTCCTTCTGGGTGACAGCTGTACGTTGTATCGGTAAAGTCTTGATGAAGCGTTACATGCATGAGGTGTGAGTAGCATTTAGAGATATACCTTATCACATAGTCTATTTAACAGATTACAAAACGACAGCATACACGAAACGACATTGAATTTGAACGGACGCAATTACTTGCCGACTTCATATCGGACGGCTCACAATAGAGCAAACGCACCAAAGTGGTCATTTGGCGGTTTATGAGCTAATGCCAGCAGATGACACGTGGCAAACCTTGAGTGGAATGTGGACATTACGGGAATGGGGACAATGGCTCAAGAACTAACAAACATCAGCGGGACGGACAAGCCGTACTATGGCCATACAACAAGTACCGCGGCAACTCTACTTTTGGTACTTTAAAGTCTTAGGATTGGTTCAGTACAGTAGTGGTAGGGGGTTGAGAGAGAGAATTGGGAAACATATCATTTTGAGGCACCTCTGTCTTAGATAATTTTTGTATTTATATGCCATCTTTGACCGGTCATAATTTTCGGTTAAAGGGAGCAAATGCAAAAAATCTTTTTGGGTTCGCCTTAAGGGAATCAGGCCTTGAAAGAAGTGAAGTTAGTCAGAACTCTTGTTTGACCATGTGACTTTTATTTGTTTTGGAAGTCATAGGGGCAAATATTATCCTAGATGCTTCATATAAGCTGGATATCTGTGGGCCAATGGAGGTCACAAAATTTCAGTTATGGGCCCACCCTTAATGTGTCCATTTTCAATGGAACAAGGTTCATATACTGGGAAACTATGATGAGGGGTGCACTTTTTGAAAAACGGCAAAAGGGCATTTTGAGTAGTCAAGTGCGGCGGCCATCTGCAAATCTGGGTGTTTAATTCTGTGACCTCCATTGGTCCACAAAATGTGCAACTTATATGAAGCCTCAAGGATAATATTTGCAATTTTGACTTAAGTAATGAATAAGTGCCACCTTGGCAGACAATAAATTTGACCAACTACACCCTTGTTTAGCCTGGACTCCCTTGAGTTCCCAGCAAAAAGAATCAGTAAAATTGCTCCCTTGAGAATAAAGTTATGGTTGTTCAAAGGCAACGAATTTTATACAGATGGCCACATGGAGAGAGGGCATTTAAAAAAAAGTCTAATTCATAAGAACATACTCTTAGACCTTTTAGACCAATCAAATAATTATACACAACATAATGTATATACAATATACGATAGCCGGCGTACTTTATGTACGGAATTATGCGGCACCACTCTTGGTCTACCACATGGCGAAAAAGTCGTCGCAAATCTGTCCATTTTTTCTGTAGCATCATATACAATAGTGCCACTGTTAGTTTCCCCCCACTTTGGCGAATTGCTTCCAAAAAGTCTTTTCCAGCATACCGACACTCACGTGTGTCGTCCGTTCGTAATTCGGCGATCAATGTCAGCCGTTCAATCTTGACGGCACGCCGAAAAATCTTTGTTGACTGTTGAAATTCTACGCGCGTTGTTGTATGTTTACCGCTGAATTTCTACGACCGTCATTCCGTGTTGACCGTTGCCGTCGATCGCGAACGACATTTGATTTTGTCCATTGAAATTAGATGTCGTTTCGTTTGTTTCAAATGGTACATGATTTCATGCGGTACTGTACGTTTCAGATTCATTTTGTTTCGTATGTGTCATCGCGTCACTATTTATATATGTTTATCACATATGTCATATGTAATGATTTATCAAGACCTATTGGATAAAGAAGACAGCAACACTGTATAGCAATTATCCTGAGGTCACAAGATCAATTCCTACTTATGATAGTCTACCTTTTGCAGGGGGTGTTTCTTCTGCCTCTCTTTTTATCTGCCTGAGACAACCATGGCTGCCTAGCAATTCTCAGTGACAGCGAAAATATGAGAACTATATAATGACCATAAACTAACAAAAGAGATTGAATACAAATACCCTTTTTCAACAAGTGTTCCACTTGGGTTAGAAAGAGCTCGATTCTCGGAAGATCTGCAGAGGAGGTAGATGATGATGGAGAAAGCATCCTATTGGAAAAAAGGAAAGAGAAGGGGATGGATGAACTCACAGTGATAGCTACTTGATGTAGAAATTTATGGTTCTTTTAGTATTTTCTAGGTCTAAAATAAAGTGCAGAAAAAGAAGCCGAGGCAGTCTGACTCTAACTTCTCTCTCCAACTCTCACACTTGTTGCAGTCACTGAGAAGTTGGAGAGGAAGCTAGTGTCATGGCTGCCTATGCTATCCAGAGATTTACGGGGTAGTAAAGTCGTTAATTTACTAAAAGGAAGTTCTCGCCTAGAGGATTTGATCCTGATACCCACGGATAGGAAATGTCGTCGATAGCCGGTAACCTCGTCCATTTAGTCTACGATTAGTGATAAATCATATAGAGTGTATTGCATATATAAACGTTAACATGTAGTCTTATTCATTTAAAAACAACTATATACGAGATACATAGAGTCAGTTATAAAAGTACGGATTACGAGTACGAACAATAAATAAGTACCGCGCATTTGTTTTGATAGCGAAACAAATACATCGCCACTATTTATGACGGCTACGATTGAAATCAGCATTCAATCGGACGGCCGGAAAGCATGCCAAGATCGCGGAAGAAGATTTCGGCGGTTTTTGGTCGCCGCCACATCCGATGACACATGGCACCACGACATTGGATTTCGGCATCTCCAGGGATTACGGAAACGAATCCAAAAAAGACACGTGTCGACATTTTTGTCATGTCGTACAATGTTCATACATAAAGTACACCGGCAGCTGTAACTTTCTGTACCGTACAGCAATATGATTGGTACCGTACGTCAGTAGATAGATTTTTAGAGAGAGATAGGACTTAGAAAAAATTGGTAGATAGGACCCTCTCTCCCAGAGAGCTTCAGTACAAAAGGTCAACTTTGACCCTCCATAACTTACTGCTCAAGGGAGCAAATTCAGAGATTCTTTTTTCTATAGACTCAGGGGAGTCTTCCCTTCACAAGGATGAAGGTGGTCAGAGCTTTTGTTTACCAAGGTGGCGGTTATTTGTGCTGAAAGACAAAGGGGTCAGGGTTATCCTAGAGGCTTTGTGTGAGTTGCTTAATCTGAGGTCCTATGGAGGTCTCAGAGTTGCTCTCGAATGGTACCGGTAGTGGCTGTTTAGAAAACCGAGGCAAATGATAGTGAAATCTAGGAATTCAACAACACAATGGCAACTCATTTTATTCTCGGGCATCTCACTCAAGTTGTTGCTACATCTCATCTTCATGTGGACAAGGCGATCAATCTGTGAGAGGATCTTATAAATATTTACAAGAGTGATACGATTCAACAATAGAAGTTGGCTGATCAGAAGGTGCAAGCATATGTTTACAAAAGAGGAAAAATGCTTGATTTTTTTCAATGACTTATTTGGATTGTTTATTGCTTTAGAGAGTACTCGAAAACGGGAGATAGAGAAAGAAAACCTGAATACTTTGCTAATGAAACTACCAGATGATTATGAGAACATCGTTAACATGGTTCAAGATTTGCTACATCATCGATGGATTTGGAACTCCGTTGTTACAATTATTTTGGTTTGGGAAATCTCAATTGAGATTCGGATAGAAGGAAAAAGTGGTTAAGCCTTCGCTACTAAGACTAGCTGGAGGAATCATGATTCCTAAAAAACCTTATGGGAACTTTGGAGGAGGAGGGTGAAGAAATTAATCGGATTGATCTTGATCTAGGCCTCAAAACGGGCTCTACCATTACTGTAAGAAGTGAGACACTATATGACAGAGTGTACTAAAATGACCGTGATGAGACTTAAAGAGGGAAAAACCAGTATATTAGTCGACAAAAAGAAAAAGGCAAGATTGAGATGAGGATGATGGAGAACTCTTTCTCAACGAGGAGTTGGAGGTGAAAACAGAGCCAAAGATTCAAAGAAAGCTGAAGTGTGCTTTTGGCGAAATGAAAGAAGCTCCTGAAAAAGGTTGGATCATTGACTCAAATGAATCTATACATATGTGTAGAGAGAAACATATGTTTACCAAAATGAAAAAGATCCTTACTATAAAGATAGAGTATAGGGATGGGAGAAAAGTGACCACTAGGTTAGTGGGATCTGTGGATCTAAAAGTCTTAGTTCAAGGCAAGACATCCATAGGCACTTTTTTCAATGTTCTTTTTATTGTAGAGTTGAACAAGAATCTTATCTCTACGTCGGTCTTAGATGATAACAGTTTTGAGATGAGTACTAAAAAATCGCAGGCTGAAAATCGGCCGTTGAAAATCGGTATGAATTAGCCGACGTGTCAAAAGATAAATACTTATCAAACCTCATGAGGGTATCGTTTCATCAACGCATTAATGGTTAAGGCGTACAGCTACATTAAGTACTTAGGTCGTAGGTTTAAGTCTTGTCCACGACACTAATTTGGTAAAATGCTATCTTTTTTAGTCTACCACCTTCTGAATAATTTGAGGCGCTTCTCTCCAGGTGACCTTTTGTATTTATAGGCCATCTTTGGCCAGCCATAACTAATTGCTCGAGGAGCAAATTAAGTGATTCTTTTTGCGTTTGACTCAAGGGAGTCTTCTCCTCACAAGGGTGAGGGTAGTCAAAATATTTGTGTGCCTCGGCGGCACTTATTCAGTGGGAAAGTGAAAGGGTCAAATATTATTCTTGAGGCTTTATATGGCTGCTCATTTGTGGGTTAATGGAATACAAAATTTCGGGTTATGGGCCCACCTCAGGGTGCCATATTTAATAGATCAACTTTCTTTATTGAAATGATTATTGAGGGAGAAATTTTTGAGACTCACCTATGGGGCATAGTGTCCGGGCAAATTCAATGCCCAGCTTTGTTGAAATTACTAAATTTATAGGGTATTTTCTAGGTCTAAATAAATAAGTATAATAGGAAAAGAAAAGGGCAGACAACTTGCCTCCGCCTCTTCTCTCTAGCCACCATACTTGTTCTAGTCATTGAAAGATAGAGAGGGTGGTTGAGCCATGGATGCCTTAGTTCCACAAGCAAGACTAAAAAGTGATATAAGTCACTCTCAACAAAAAGGTTAAGTCTGACAAGACTCGAACCTCCGACCAGCAGAGCGAGGCGTAGCCGTCTGCTCTAACCGGTCTGTCGTAGAAGTTATTTAGATTATATAGGGTTTGATAAATACTTAAAATATGACAAAAATTTGAAACAGATTACCTGAATTATAAATGAAAGAACATATAACGAGTTAAAATACCGTGCGAACGTGATCCCGCACGAAACAAATGAATCGGAAATTTGTTTCAACGATTGATATTCAATGTTGGATTTAATCCAACGTCAAATGTCGACACCAAGATCTCGGAAAGGTCACTTTGGCGTTTTCAGACGTGTCATGACTTGAGGCCACGTGGAAGGGTAACATTTGGTAGCGAGAATCTGAGGACTATGCGAACGAATGGAAAATTGGCACGCGTCCACTCAGTAGCCTTGTCGTACACATGCTGTACGGAGACAACATCGACCGTAGTACCTTTTTGTGCAATACAGTCATTTGAGTGGTTCTTACTTCAATAGATAGGGATTGTGAGAGGGATTAGGACTTAGCATATTTTTGGGTAGACCTCTCTCTCTTTTAGAGTCTATATATATTGGCATTTTCAGCCACCTCATAACTAATCGGCTAGTTGGCCATTTTCATTAATTCTTTTTGCTACTGACTCAGGGGAGTCTAAGTAGCACAAAGGTGCAATTATAGAATCAGTTTGCCATCTTGGGGAGCAGTGGTTGTGGCGTGAAGTCGGTTAGTTAAAGTTATCTAGAGGCTTCTTGAATTTTGTAGTCCAATGGAGGACATAGATTTGTAGGTTATGGGCCCACCCTCTAGGGTGCCCACCTTCAATGGATCAAGGTTCATCTATTCAGAAGCCATGATGATGGGGGCTTTGTGCGATAAACGATAGTAGGGTATCGTCTTTGGACAAGTGAAGCGTCCACCTTCGCGAACTACACCAGGATTTGGAGGAGTAAGGTTTCCTGCAACAGCTACTCCTTCAGCGAGCTGTAAGAGCGGAGGTGGCAGATGATAAAGATAGCAGTGTATCCAAAAAGTGGAAAGGGAAGGAAACACCCCTCACTCCTATTGCCACAGCATCTGAAATTCTATGGGCTCCATTGCCACACAGAATTCGCAGGTCCAAAGGAAGCTAATCTAGATAGTGCCGACTCCAAGTTAATATAAACCCAAATGATTGACCCCTTGACAATCAGAACCCCATTACAGCTTCACCCCTGTGAAGTAAGACTCTCTGTGTGCTCAGTTTCACTACAGAATGCAAAGTTAGAATATGAGTATAGGATAACATTCCCCACTTTGACTTTCCCTTAGAAATGCAGCCACCCCAAAGTTTGCCATTTATACAAGGTGCTCTCTGGGAGAGTCAGCTACCTACCCGAAATATTCTAAGTCCTAAACCCCTCTCTAAACCCTCTAGTACTGAGGTACGGACCAATCACATTACTGTATAGTACATAAAGGTACAAATGCCGGTGTACCTTTTGTACGGACATCGTACGACATGGCTAATAAGTCAACAAATGTCTTATCCGGATTCGCTCTTGTATTCTCCGGAATTCCTGCCTCCAAATCTTATCTCTCCACGTGGCGCCAGGTCATGCCGCGTCATAAAAATGGTACCGTACAAGAAAGTACAAGTGCCGGAGTACTTTCTGTACGTACATTGTACGATGTCGCCAGAGTGCGACATTTGTCACTCTCGGATTTGTTTTCTGCCGTTCCGGAAATTCCGTAATCCCGTACGATGTTGCCACGTGTCATCCAGAGTGGCGGCGTTTACAAACTGCCAATTTTACTTTCTGTGATGTCGGCGCTAACCACGACCGTCCGATTGACATCGTAATTAAAACGGACCGTTGAAATAAATGTCCGTACTATTTATTTCGTCCGTTACTAAAAGTACAACTGTTTCTATGCCCTATGTACCGTAACCCAGTTAAATGGAAAATCCTACCTTTAACTATTTAGATATTTATCAAACCCTATACGTACCAGTACTAGTCCTAGACTAAATGGACAATGCTAACGACTGCGGAATGTTTGACGGCCGGTAGGTACCGGGATCAATTCCTGGATCCGTCAAACATCTTTTTAGTAAACATATTTATCTACTCCTGTCTCTCTGAAGAGCTTAGGCAGCCATGGCTCTAGCTCCCTCTCCAGCCTTCAGTGACTACGACAAGTGTGGGGGGCTTGGAGAAGGGAGTCAGAGGCAGACTGCCTCTACCCTTTTCTATCTAATAAAGACCTAGAAAATACCCAAATATCAACACTCCCCTTATTTTCTAGTCTACTTCCTTTCAACTATTACAAACAAAATAAACAAAACACTCCCTCCCCTTTTTCCTTTTTCTTTTCTTTTTCCTTTTATATAACTTATGAAATATGCTCTCGTATTTAAAACAATGCATTAGATGAAATGAAATAATAATTGCATCACACATTTCATTTAGCATCCCACTTATCATAAATCCGAGCGAAGATATTATCCACCTCATCTCTTTTCCATCCACACTAAATCTGATTTCCCTCTTGCAATTCAAACAGCCAGCCCCATCTCCAATCTGCAACACACATCCTGAGGCTAACCCTTTTACAGGCACACCTTCATAAATATCATCACTCCCTTTAGTGATTTCAAACCCATTACCCCTAAAACATGAACTTTCCTCACTCTCTTCCATGGAGATCTTTCCACTCTCACTTTCTAAATTTATTCCCAATAAATATTTCACCTCCCCTAAACCTTTCATTAAATATTCCTCTTCTCCCTTATCCTTTAAAACCCCTTCTAGTTTCACTTCTCCCCTTTCCTCAGAATCCGTTGAAGTCTCCCTTTCCGACCAGTTTTCTAATTCCAAAATACCTATAGAATTATCCTCATTAATTTTATTTTTCCCGTTTTCACTTATGGATCCTAGTTCTGAGTTTCTCATTTCTAAGTCATACACTTTACACTCCTCAACATCCTCAAGTACCTCCTCTCTCTTTACTTCCCTTATACCTCCAAAAGCACACTGTTGCCTTCGTGGAATTTCTGTGTACTTTTCTCTCTTCTCCATTCTACCGATGTGAAGAAGCTCCAAGATTTTTTCATCCTCTTTCTCCTCTTCCCCTTCTTCCTCCTCATTCACACTCCAACTTCTAAGTTCTTCCAAACGAGGACACTCCTCCATATAGTGACCCGGTTTCCTACAAGCGAAGCAAACCCCTTGTTTCAAAGCTCCCCTTTTTTTCTTCTCCCTCTCTTGCCACCAAAGTTCCGATAAGGTTTACCTTTGTCTTTCTTCCTCTCATCACGCTTCCGCTCGTCACCGCCGTTCCTCACATCACGCTTCCGCCAGTCACCACCAGCTGTAAATGCAGTCACCCTCTCACTTCCCCTACGAAGCTCCAAGGTGCTTTCCCTCACAAGAATTATCCCCATGGTAATGCTCCAAGTCCATGAGGAGACATCCATTCCCTGCATACGGTAAATGATGTCTTCGTACTCATATGGGAGCTTCATGATTAGTGTATTAATCTTTCTCTCCTCAGATTCTACATATCCCGCACTAGCAAGCTCAACATATAACACAGCAATATCATTGCAAAACTCTGTCATGCTACCGCCTTTATAAACATAGGCCTCTATCTCTTGTCTTACTAACTGCTGCCTCTGTATAGTCTCACTCTTATAAATCTGAATTAGTGTGTTCCAAATTTCCGACGACTTGGTTAGATTTAAAAGAGTGATAGCTATAGACTTAGACACATATCTAAGTATGAGATGTTTTGCTATAGTGTTTTTATATTCCCAAATTTTTCTATCATTTTCTTCGGTTTTTGGTTCAGTTATAACCCCCACAAGTGGAACCGTAGCCGAGAGCCTAGCTCCCCTCACCATAGGTGTCCCTTTATCCTTCTCCCCTATTTCCCCTTCCACGGTAATGATTTTCCCTTCACCTTCCGTTGCATCTGAACTCCGGTTGGTTTTCTGGGCAGCCCCAGATGATTCTCCATAGTGAGCTCCACCAAAGCCGGGTGGCGGACACCTCACTTGTCCCGAAACAATTCCCCACAAGTGCTTCTCGAAAAGCAATCCCTCCATCGTGAACTCCCAATAAGTGAAGTCTGTTCCATCAAACATAGGCACCCTAGATGGTGGGCCCATAACCTGAAATTCTATGGGCTCCATTGCCACACAGAATTCGCAGGTCCAAAGGAAGCTAATCTAGATAGTGCCGACTCCAAGTTAATATAAACCCAAATGATTGACCCCTTGACAATCAGAACCCCATTACAGCTTCACCCCTGTGAAGTAAGACTCTCTGTGTGCTCAGTTTCACTACAGAATGCAAAGTTAGAATATGAGTATAGGATAACATTCCCCACTTTGACTTTCCCTTAGAAATGCAGCCACCCAGGCAGGCAAAAACTCTGACCGACTACACCCCTGTGTAGCCTGGACTCCCCTGAGTCCGCAGCAACAAGAATCACTGAATTTGGTCAACTGAATTGATAGTTATGGCTTGCCAAAGTTTGCCATTTATACAAGGTGCTCTCTGGGAGAGTCAGCTACCTACCCGAAATATTCTAAGTCCTAAACCCCTCTCTAAACCCTCTAGTACTGAGGTACGGACCAATCACATTACTGTATAGTACATAAAGGTACAAATGCCGGTGTACCTTTTGTACGGACATCGTACGACATGGCTAATAAGTCAACAAATGTCTTATCCGGATTCGCTCTTGTATTCTCCGGAATTCCTGCCTCCAAATCTTATCTCTCCACGTGGCGCCAGGTCATGCCGCGTCATAAAAATGGTACCGTACAAGAAAGTACAAGTGCCGGAGTACTTTCTGTACGTACATTGTACGATGTCGCCAGAGTGCGACATTTGTCACTCTCGGATTTGTTTTCTGCCGTTCCGGAAATTCCGTAATCCCGTACGATGTTGCCACGTGTCATCCAGAGTGGCGGCGTTTACAAACTGCCAATTTTACTTTCTGTGATGTCGGCGCTAACCACGACCGTCCGATTGACATCGTAATTAAAACGGACCGTTGAAATAAATGTCCGTACTATTTATTTCGTCCGTTACTAAAAGTACAACTGTTTCTATGCCCTATGTACCGTAACCCAGTTAAATGGAAAATCCTACCTTTAACTATTTAGATATTTATCAAACCCTATACGTACCAGTACTAGTCCTAGACTAAATGGACAATGCTAACGACTGCGGAATGTTTGACGGCCGGTAGGTACCGGGATCAATTCCTGGATCCGTCAAACATCTTTTTAGTAAACATATTTATCTACTCCTGTCTCTCTGAAGAGCTTAGGCAGCCATGGCTCTAGCTCCCTCTCCAGCCTTCAGTGACTACGACAAGTGTGGGGGGCTTGGAGAAGGGAGTCAGAGGCAGACTGCCTCTACCCTTTTCTATCTAATAAAGACCTAGAAAATACCCAAATATCAACAGCATCGAGAGCAACGACCGTGAAGACCGCGGAGAACGATACTCAAATGTGGGAAGACGTTAACATGGCTGCCAAGAACTTCATTCTAAGGCACCTCACTCAAGCTTTGACCACCCCTCACCTTCACATTAACAAGGCTGAGGAGTTGTGGGTGAGTTTGGTGGAGATCTATAAAGCTGGTATTATTAAACAGCTCTAGTTGGCTAAGCTAAAGCAAGTGAGTTACACTTAGAAATGAAAACAGATGTTAGATTATTCTAATGATCTTTTTTGTTTGTACATGGAAATGGAAATTGCCAAGTGGAGAGGTACAATAAAGATGAAAGTTAACACTCTTATCCTGAAGTTACCAGACGAGTACAAGAACATAGTGTACCTAGTACAAAAAATGATTGATGGTTCATGGAAGTGGAATACACTGGTCCGGATGATACTCATGCAGGAAAACACAATTCGGATTAGGAGAGGAGGAAAAGTATTCAAGCTCTAGCTGCAAAAGGGGACCAATGGGGGAAGGACTCAAAGAAACTGTACAAAGGGAAAAGAGATCAGTCTGGAGGACCAAGGCCTCTAAAGGGTCTTTGTCATATTTGCAAAAAGCCGGGACACTTCATAGCAGATTGTGTCAAGCAGGCGGAGCCGAGGCTCCTAGAGAACCGTGGAGGGGGTTCTTCCAAAGGGAGGAATCCGACACTTGTGGTCACAAAAGTTAAAGGAGAAACTAAGGACGAGTCATCTGAGGAGGAGGATGGGGAGCTCTTTCTTGACGAGAGTCTGGAGGAGAAGGAGATCCCTCGAAAACAAAAGTGTGCTCTCGGAGAAATTTTGGAAGCTCCACATGAAGGATGGATCATCCCCTCACGTGCATCCATGCATATGTGTCGTGATAAGCATCTCTTTACTAAGCTAAGAAAAATCCCTACTGTGAAGATAGAGAATGGGGATGGGAGAGTGGTTACCACAGATCTAGTGGGATCGGTAGATTTGAAAGTCTTAGTGGAGGGAAAGACTTCCGTACTCACCTTCTTAAATGTACTCTTCATTCCTTAGCTGAGTAAAAATCTTGTCTCTACATCTGTGTTAGATGACAAAGAGTTTGATACCTTCACTAGAAAGGGAGTCTTTACAGGTAAGTATGGGGATGAAGTTTACTTCACATCATATAAGGGTAGCCAAGGAATGTTTAGGCTTACAGTGAGTAATGAAAAGAAAAATGTTTACTATGTTGGTGTTCCTAAGTTGATGATTTGGCATAAGCAATTGGGGCATGTGCATTTTGATAGGTTGAGGGAAAATGAAAAATTATGTGGTCTCCATTAACCCACAGAATGAACAGCCTATGTTAAGCCTCTAAGATAATATTTGACCCTTTCAATTTCCCACTAAATAAGTGCCGCCCATGCACACAAATATTCAAACCACCCTCACCCATGTGAGAACTAGACTCCCTTGAGTCAAACGCAAAAATGATCACTGAATTTGCTCCCTTGAGTAGTAAGTTATGGCTGGCCAATGATGGCATATAAATACAAAAGGTCACTTGGAGAGAGGCGCCTCAAACACGCTAAGTCCGTTAACTCCTACTCACAACTACTTACTACTCTACTTTCGGCCAATCAAAAGAGTGTATAGTACAAGAAGGTACAGTGGCCGATTGTACTTCTTGTACAGCCATTGTACAACATTGCCTTCTTGTTGACACTTGTCAACAAGGGAGTCATCGTTCCTCCTCCCATCCTTTACGGTGTCCAATGATGTGGCGCCACGTAGAAAAGCGCGCCGCTATTTTCGAAAGCCGACAAATATTCATTCGGGTTTGGCGGGGGCGAAGACGTCCGTCCGATCATGTATTTTACATGGCTAGATTCGTGTCCGCGAGCGCCGTTTGAGTATAGATGTTGTTTCGTCAATTTTGGTATGTTTTAATGAAATTGACGTTTTGAGTAACACTTAAAATACATAACGAATTGAATACGTGTATCGTTTCGTATACGCCATAATGGTTAAGGCATACGTCTTTGCCATACTTCGTAGACCTAGGTTCAAGTCCGGTCTGGGGCAACATTTTGGTAATGTATTAATCTGTCTACATGTTTCTTTCTGACTATAGCGAAAGCCATGGTGACTCTCTCTCTCTTCACTCTAGAGTATAAATTAAGAAGTGAATATTAATTAATTCTTTTCAACACTCCCCTTAATTCTTAGTCAACTTTTAATTTAAGTCCACAATTTTTTCTCTACAAAATTTCAACTTAGGAGAAGATACCGGTTTTGTTATCATGTCTGCAATCATCTCTTTACACTTTTATGAACCAGTTTAATTGTTTTATTCTCAACCTTCTCTTTGACAAAGCTTGGTCTTATATCCATAGGTTTAGCTTTGAAATGGTGTTTTGGATTAGCTTTGATAGAGATAGCAGGTTGATTATCACAAAAGACGTTCTGAGTCCCAGATTTCATAAACCCAAGTTCTTCGAGTAGAGATTTTACCAACATTAATTCTTTAGTGGCACCACATGAAGCCATGTATTCAGCCTCCATAGTGGACTGAGCAACTACTTTCTGCTGTTTGCAACTCCAACAGCATGCACCAGATCCAATTTGCAACACATATCCAATTGTACATCGTCTCAAATGCACATCCTCATAACACGCATCACTCCTAGTGGTGATGTTAGTGTGCTCCCCTCCCAAATGTAACCATAAATCTTTTGTTCCCACCAAATATCTCATCACTCTTTTGGCTGCTTCCCAGTCTCTTTTCCTAGGTTCATTTAGACTTCTACTGAGAACGCCTACTGGCGCTACTATGTCCGGACGCATACAATTCATAAAGTAAATTAAACTGCCTATAATTTGCCTATAAGGAATTCCTTCCATAAACCTCTTTTCTTCCTCATCCATCTTTTCATTCAAAATCAATATACCTCCCTATTTACTCCCATTCGATACTTTCTTTAGATCCATGGGAGTGGTACATACAACTCTGAGACCTCCATAGGACCTCAGAGTAAGCAGCTCACACGAAGCCTCTAGAATAACCCTGACCTCTTTGTCTTTCAGTACAAGTAACTGCCACCCTGGCAAACAAAAACTCAATCCACCTTCACCCTTGTGAAGGGAAGACTCCCTTGAGTGGATAGCAAAAAGAATCTCTGAATTTGCTACCTTGAGCAGTAAGATATGGAGGGTCAATGTTGACCTTTTGTACGGAAGCTCTCTGGGAGAGAGGGTCGTATCTACCAATATTTCTAAGTCCTATCTCTCTCTAAAACTCTATCTATTGGTGTACGGCACCAATCATATTACACTGCCTTAAACAAAAGAACAACTGTCGGGGTACTTTATGCACAGATATTGTACGACATGGCCTAAATGTTGACACATGTCATATTCGGATTCGGTCCCATAATCCCCGGAGATACCGCGATCCAACGTAATCGTGCCACGTGTCATCGGATGTGGCGATGACCACAAACGGTCGAGAATCTCTTCCGCGATCTCGGCTTTCTTTTTGGCCGTCTGATTGAATGAAGATTTCAATCGTAGCTGTCATAAATGCTTGTGCGGTATTTGTTTCGTAAAAGAAACAAAACGCGCTGTACTCGTTTCTTATCCATAACGATTTCCGTACTTTTGCATAAGTGGATCCATGTATCTGTAAACATCCGCCGTTAAATGACTTTTCCTACGTGGCAACATTTAAATAAATATGAAACCCTACAGTATGTATCTTTATTTCTAAACTTAACGGATAAGTCTACCGGCTACCGGCAGTCTGACGGCTAGCAGGTACCAGGATCAAATCCTAGTTCTGACATACTCCTTTTAACAAATAAACTTACATATCCGTAAATCAACTAATTTATTTCTTGTAAACCTCTGGATAGCCTAGGTAGCCATGGCGCTAGCTTCCTCTCCAACTTCTCAATGACTGCAACAAGTGTGGGAGTTGGAGAGAGAAGTTAGAGGCGGACTGCCTCGACTTCTTTCTACATTCCAATTTAGACCTAGAAAATAAAAAAAAAACCATCGATTTCTACACTCCCTTTATTTTCTAGTCAATCTTTAATTTCATACCACACTTCTCTTTGCAGAAAATTAGCTTAGGGGAAGGCACAGGTTTGGTCATCATATCTGCTACCATCTCGTTATCTGGTCAGTACTCTAAACTAATTATTTTGTTTTCTACTCTCTCTAACAAAGCTCAGTCTAATGTCCATGTGTTTAGCTTTAAAATGATATTTAGGATTGGCAGAAATTGCGATTGTTGTCCGATTATCAGAAAAAAAAAATTATGCACACCACTCTTAAGGTGACCAAGCTCACCAAGCAAAGACTTGACCCACATCAATTCTTTTACAGCATATCAAGAGGCCATATACTCAGCCTCTATGGTGGACTGAGCAATAACCTTTTGTTGTTTGCTACTCGAACAGCAAGCCCTATCACCCAGATATAATACATATCCAGAAGTACATCTCCTCATCAAAAAAATCGTTATAACAGGCATCACTCCGAGTAGTGATGTCACTTTTCTCCCCACTCAAATGCAACCATAAATCCCTGGTTCCTATCAAATATCTAAGGACTCTCTTAGCTGCCTCCTAATTCTTCTTAGTGGGAGCATTTAGACTTCTACTCAACACTTCTACAGCTGCAGCTAAATCTGGTCGGGTACAATTCATAAAATAGATTAGGCTTCCCACTACTTGCCTTTAAGAAATAGTCTGCATGAACTTCTGTTCTTCATGACTTAATTCCTCGTATAAGACTATGACTCCTTCTTCCTCACTCTCCTCACTTCCCTTCTATAATTCCATTGGAGTTGTACAACTATTAGCTTTATCCATCTGAAATTTTTCCAGCATATTCCCTATTGCTTCCTTTTTAGTGAATCTTATAATCTTTCTTTCTCGGTCTCTTTCTACTTGAATTCCCAAAATATATTTTGTTTCCACCATATCCTTCATTTCAAATCTCCCTTTAAGATCGGTTTTCAGTTTATTAAATTTTTCCATTGATTTACTTAAAACAAGCAAATCATCATCATAAATTGCAATAAATATATTACCATCCTCATCTTGAAAAACATAGATTGAGTGATCTGAGCTGATCCGGATATATCCCAGACCGGTAAGAAACTCATCAAGTTTCTTATTCCATTGTCGATGCGCCTGTTTCAAACTGTAAAGAGATTTAATCAGCCGGCATACCTTACTCTCCTCTCCTTCCTTCACAAATCCTTTGGGTTGTCGCATGAATATCTTCTCTTCCAATTCTCCATGCAAAAAGGTTGTTTTGATGTCCATCTGGTGCACCTCTATGTCTTCCGCTGCTGCTAGACTGAGAAGTATGTGGACAGAGGGAAATCTGCCAACCGGAGCAAAGGTTTCCTCGTAGTCGATTCATTCTTTTTGTGTAAATCCATTTGCCACTAATCGGGCTTTGCAACGCTCAATGGTGTTATCCGCATTCAGTTTTAGTTTGAAAACCCACATACAACCAATTCGTTTTCGGTTAGGTGGACAGTCCACCGGCTCCCAAGTATCGACTGCCATAATTGAGGCCATCTCCTCATTGATGGTTGTCTTTCACCAGTTATTTTCTCGACAAGTCATTGCCTTGTTGTTCTACAACAACCGGTGCAGGTGGAGGAGCAGCAGTAGTAGTAGAAGTAGACATGATACACTCTCAGAAACTATCAAGAATCCTACCAAACAGCTGTTCTTAAGTGCTCACCACTTCTTATACAAGCATCCAA
Organism: Zygnema cylindricum; assembly: GCA_037447655.1. NCBI lineage: Eukaryota > Viridiplantae > Streptophyta > Zygnematophyceae > Zygnematales > Zygnemataceae > Zygnema > Zygnema cylindricum. The sequence goes on along the minus strand of JBBHKE010000836.1, from coordinate 499,213 downwards.
ACTTCACAAAACTCTATCACAATATAGAGTAGAATAAACACTGATAACTCCTAAAGTTATAGCACAATTGACCCGACAACACTCAAGATATAATACTCAGAAGTTTCCCAAAAACTGTCAGCAGTTTAACTACTTGGAAGTCTGGATACATAATATGTTATAAGTCTTAAGTCTTATACTTGTGTTGAACTGGCAACACCAATGTACTTGAGAGGTACATCAAACCACCAAGCTACCACTAATCTGTCAAGCTACCATTGAGCTATCACTAAGCTACCACTGAGCTATCACTAAGCTAACTACAATCGTATCTATCGCAGTTGCTCTATCCTGTACAGAATCACATTAAGAATATTAGACATTGCGTTGTCCGTACGGACCATATCAAATATATTCGTGGTTACCTTGTCCTGTCTGTGTTGCAGCTTCGCTGCTGCGCTGCTCTACTGCTGCGCTGCTCTGCTGTATAGCAGCTGCTCTGCTGTATAGCAGCTGCTCTGCTGTATAGCAGCTACTCTGCTGTATAGCAGCTGCGCTGCTCTGCTGTATAGCAGCAGCTCTGTTGTATAGCAGCTGCGCTGCTCTGTTGTATAGCAGCTGCGCTGCTCTATCTGTATAGCAGTTGCGCTGCTTTGTCTGTAAAGCAGCAGCGCTGCTCTGAGACTGAAAGCTTTCCAAAAAGACAACACTCCCCTAAAGCTTTAGAGTCAGTATCCCAGCGCAGCTGCGGTGATAAACTACCGCAGCACCGCAGTATAGCAGCATAGCAATTCAACTATTCACTTAATCCTACTGCGTCCCTACAATACTTCAGCTTAGGAGTAGGAAGAGCTTTAGTGAGCATATCAGCAATCATTTTTGCATCTGGTAAATAACATAATTTAATCACTCTAGAGAACACTTTTTCTCTTACAAATTGTAATTGTACATCGATGTGCTTGCTTTTGAAGTGATGACTCAGGTTAGAAGCAATGGCAATGGCAGCCTGGTTATCACACCAGATCACCTGTGGACCAGCTTGCATGTATCCTAGTTGTTGTAACATGGATTTTACCCATAAGAGTTCTTTGAGGGCCGAGCTTGCTGCCATATATTCTGACTCCATTGTCGACTGTGCTGTAACCTTTTGAAGTTTGCTGCTCCAACAGCAAGTACCGTTCCCAATTTGTAGAACGAATCCCGTGGTGGATTTCCGGCTTGGCATGTCGCCATAGCTTGCATCACTCCATGTTTGCAGCTTGACTTCTCCTCCGCCTAGAGTGAGTTTGAGATCTTTAGTTCCTACCAAATATCTTAAGACTCTCTTTGATGCATCAAGATCAGATTTTCTCGGATTTTCTAGACTCCTACTCATTACCCCGACTGCTGCAGCAATGTCAGGACGGGTACAGTTCATGAAGTATATTTAGCTTCCCACTATCTGTCTATAAGGTATTATTGTCATAGGATCATTCTCCCCTGATTCTAGATACTCGCTAACAATGACACCTGGTTTAGTCTCTTCTCCCTCTAACTTCTGCCGAAACTCCATTGGAGTTAAACATCCTTTTGCCCCTCGCATTCCGTACTCATCTAACATGTTTCCTATAGCCTCTTTTTGAGTCAATTTTATTATTTTCTTATTTCTGTCCCTCTCTACCTGGATACCCAAAATATATTTTGCCTCACCGAGGTCTTTCATCTCGAACCATGAGTTTAGAGAAGTTTTGATTTTGTTAATTTCAGCCATTGATTTGCTAATTAATAGCAAATCATCTACATATACTGCTATATACACTATCCCATTTTCACCCTTTAGAACATAGACAGAGTGATCAGAACTTATCCTTTGAAATCCTAGACTAGTCAATAATTCATCAAGCTTTATATTCCACTGTCTGGGGGCCTGTTTTAGGCCGTACAAAGATTTTAGCAACTTGCATACTAAGTGCTCTTTTCCTGGTTCCACATACTTTTCAGGCTGCTGCATGTAAATGGTCTCTTCTACTTCTCCATGCAAAAAGGTCGTTTTTACATCCATCTGATGAATTTCCATATCTTCCATAGCAGCTATGGACAGCAAAATCCTAACTGTTGGAAATCTTACAACCGGAGAACATGTTTCTTCAAAATCGATTCCTTCCTTTTGATTGTACCCCTTCGCCACAAGTCTAGTCTTATAGCGTTCAATGGTGTTATCGGGATTTAACTTCACCTTGAATACCCATTTGCTGCCGATCGCTTTTCGGTCTGGAGGAAGGTCCAAGAGCTCCCATGTTTGAGCCTCCATGATCGACTTCATTTCGTCGTTTGCCGCCTCAAACCAGTGATTCCGCTCTGGTGATGAGAAGGCCTCTTGGATGGTCAAGGGCTCCCCTGAGACTGCCGAGTAGGCAAAGTGAGAGCTATCTTGCAGGCGGCTGCTTGATCTTCTTCCCCTCGGAAATTCTGAGGCTGAGATCGTCAAATGCCGCGCATTGCGCTGATTGCGCTGGTGGCGATCCGTGTCTTGCTGATTGCGCTGGTTGCGATCCGTGTGTTCGTGATTGCGCTGGTTGCGATCCGTGTGCATTGACAGCTCTTGGTCCGTCTGGACCCGAAGTTGGTGAGGAAGTTGGAGAGAGTCTGACGCCGGAGTCATTACCGGAGATTTTGGAATCTGCGGGAAAATTTCCTGCATGCAATCTAAGATGACATACTCCTGTACTTTTTGTTGCTTTTGCTGCTCTGTCATTTGAAATAAATCTATGGAGTCTAGTTCTTCCTTAACAATGATGTTTCTAGCTACAACTATTTTCTGCGTTTCAAACACAAAGACTCTATAACCTTTCGAGTGATCATCATATCCTAACAGAATACCCGGTAATCCCTTCGGTTCCATTTTCCATCTATCTGTAGACGTATCCAATATAAAGCATTGACTACCAAAGACCTTGAAATGGCTAACATCTGGTTTGCTACCTGTCCAGATTTCGTAAGGAGTTGTTTCTACCGATCTTGATCCTATCCTATTTTTAATATGAACTGCACAATTTAGAGCCTCAACCCAGAATATTGGATCCACATTTTTATCTGCGAGCATAGATCTAGAGCTTTCCGTGAGAGTTCTATTCAGTCTTTTCGACACCCCATTTTGTTTCGGTGAATATGGAACACCCAATAGATGACTAATGCCTTCCTCGAGTAAAAAGGTTTCAAATTCTTTCGATGTATATTCACCACCATTGTCCGATCTCAGCTGCAAAATAGGTAAATTATGAATTTTTTCAACCCATGCTTTATAGTGTTTGAAGTGACCAAACACTTCACTCTTTTCCTTCATGAAGTAAACTTTTGTAAACCTGGAGAAATCATCTGTGAAGGTGACCATATATTTCATCCCTCCAGCAGATGGAACCTTCGCCGGACCAAAGACATCCGAATGAATTTATTGTAAAAGTTTCGTGGACCGATGCTCAGACTTCTTAGGAAATGGCAATCTGTGGATTTTGCCTAACGCGCAACCATCGCAAGTTTTGACTGGTCCATCTGTGATTAATACACCCTCTATTTTTCCAGCAATGACCATTTTCCTCAAACTATCATAATTAACATGGCCTAATGTTTTATGCCACAACTCATCTGAGTGCAAAACACCGGAGTACAAAACATCACTCTCCTTGGTATTAGCCATATCCATGCGATACATCTTGCTACTATCTCTAGTACATGTAACCGCAACCTTGCCATTTTTGCTAACAACCTGCCGACCATTTTTCAAATTAACCTCAAAGCCTTTGCTCTCTACCAACGACGTAGAAAACAGATTTTTCTTAAAGTCAGGCACAAATAAGACATTGTGAAGAGTCCTTTCAATTGCTTCTCCTTCTACATCAACTAGTAAGGACACATCACCCACAGCACGAGTTTGGACACTCATTCCACAAGCATAGTAAATATTTTTCTCGGGCGTTGCTTTCAGATTTTTGAAGATGGCCTTGTTCCAGCACATGTGGGCTGACGCTCCTGTATCCATTATCCATCCGGGGTCCTTCGCGGCCTCCATTGCAGCCGCCATAGCGAATAGATCCGTATCGTCCTCTGTAGAAACCGTCAAAGTCTCGTCTTGGAGAGACGAAGAAGCCGAAAATAGTGCATTTCCACGAGGTGTAGTCCCCGTGAAGTCGTTGTAAAACTGGCTTTGTTGCCATCCCGGCCGGTATAAACCTGTATCGTTAGCTTTTTTAAGCTTAGGACAAAATTTGTATCCATGACCTGTCTCACTACAATAAAAGCATGCATTGTTGGATTGTTTATTTCCACCTTGATTAAAATGTCTGAACTGATAATACTGATTTTTTTGCTGATTAAACTGTCCTTTTTTCTCAAAGTGTGAATTAAAAGCTTCTACTTGCTCAACATTGAGAATATTAGATGTAGCTTTCTCCTCTAGTAAAATATTGATGGCTAACTGTAAAGTCCAGCTAGCTTTATCTTTTTGTTTGAGCATGTCAGATGCTCCTTTCATACTACGAGGGAGACCCCTCATGAGCAATGCTGCCTGTTGAAAAGGAGGAAACACCCCACCTGCACAAGCATGTGCATCTACAAGGATACAAAATTTGTTAGAATATTCAGCCATTGTACCGCCAGTGTACTTATAGTCCCAAATTTTTCCAGCCAATAGAAGCTCTTCCTAGACATTAGCCTTTTCATAATCACTTTTAAGAGATTTCCAGATATCAATTGTTTTTTTCATCTTTATCCGAGACATAGCTAAGTCCTCAGATATACAAAATTTCAGAATAGACCGAGCTTGCGTATTTTTCTTACACCATGACGGGTCAGATTCATCCAGCGAACCATCCAATATATCTAAAAGATTGACATTTTCAAAATATGTTTCCACCATATCCGCCCAGTAAACATACTTATCCCCGGAAAAGATAGGAATTCTTGATGACAGGCCCATAACCTGTTGTTCTACAACCACCGGTGCAGGTGGAGGAGCAGCAGTAGTAGTAGAAGTAGACATGATACACTCTCAAAAGCTATCAAGAATCCTACCAAACAGCTGTTCTTAAGTGCTCACCAATTCTAATACAAGCATCCAAACTTCACAAAACTCTATCACAATATAGAGTAGAATAAACACTGATAACTCCCAAAGTTATAGCACAATTGACCCGACAACACTCAAGATATAATACTCAGAAGTTTCCCAAAAACTGTCAGCAGTTTTACTACTTGGAAGTCTGGATACAAATATGTTATGAGTCCTAAGTCTTATACTTGTGTTGAACTGGCAACACCAGTGTACTTGAGAGGTACATCAAACCACCAAGCTACCACTAATTTGTCAAGCTACCATTGAGCTATCACTAAGCTACCACTGAGCTATCACTAAGCTAACTAGAATCGTATCGAACGCATTTGCTCTATCCTGTACAGAATCACATTAAGAATATTAGACGTTGCGTTGTCCGTACGGACCATATCAAATATAATCGTGGTTGCCTTGTCCTGTCTGTGTTGCAGCTTCGCTGCTGCGTTGCTCTGTTGCTGCGCTGCTCTGCTGTATAGCAGCTGCTCTGTTGTATAGCAGTTGCTCTGCTGTATAGCAGCTGCTCTGCTGTATAGCAGCTGCTCTGTTGTATAGCAGCTGCGCTGCTCTGTTGTATAGCAGCCGCGCTGCTTTGTCTGTATAGCAGTTGCGCTGCTTTGTCTGTAAAGCAGCTGCGGTGCTCTGAGACTGAAAGTTTTCCAAAAAGACAACATGCCTCTCCATAAGTTTAAGGTTCATCTTGATGAGATAGTTTTGTTACCTTGTTATTAACATGATTTTTTCTTGCAATCTTTTGCTACTTCTCCTTTCCCCCTAAAAATCTATGGCCGAAATAGATGGTCCTCGTGGGTTCTTTCGAACAATCTCGACTTCTCCCCTATCCCTTGATTTCGAATCAATTACCATCACGTCTTCCGCATCGGCTAGAGTTGTCACTGGACTTTCAGCGGACAAGTCCTTTTCGGTCTGATTTGTACCTGCAAGAATGTCATCTTGTCTAAAACCCGGATAGTTAGGGAGCTCAAAGTCATCAGAATTTTCTGACTCAAATCTGATTTTTACTGACTTTGTATATTTGAAGGGATCCACACACTTTCCTTCATCCATAACTACTAGATGCTTTACTAAGATTATATCATCTCCTTTTAGATCGTAAACTCTATATCCTTTAACATCCTCATCATATCCTAAAAAGTATCCTAGTTTTCCTTTAAGATCTAGCTTTCAATTAGACCGATCTGTATCTAGACTGAAAACTTGACTGTCGAAAACCTTTAAGTGAGATATGTCTGGTTTTCGGCCGGTCCATCTCTCATAAGGTGTTTGATCTTTTATAGCTGAGGTAAGAACTCTATTTTTGAGGTAATTAGCGCAGTTCATTGCTTCTGCCCAAAACCTTTTTCCTATCTTCTTATCGGACAACATACTTCTAGCACTATCATTTAGTGTCTTATTTAATCGTTCGTCTACCCCATTCTGTTCTCGATTTTTTGGAACTGTCTTTTAGTGTTGAACTCCATCTTCCCTCAAAAAATCCTCAAACTGGTTAGAAGTATACTCTCCACCATTGTCACTCCTTACTCTCTTGATTGGAGTTTCATGGAGAAATCGCTCCATGATTTATATTGTCTAAAACAATCCTGAGCTTCTGACATGTTTTTCAAAAAATACACCCTGGAATACCGATACCAATCATTAATGATAGTCATCATAAATCTCTTTCCCCCTGATGAGGGCAGTTTGGCCTATCCCCAAATATCTGTGTGTACTAAATCTAGAATTTTTTTTTCCCTATAGGTGACTGTTTTGGGAAAGGGCAATCGGTGTGCTTTACCTTGAGCACATCCACTACAATCACTTAGATACTCACTCTCATTGAACTGAATTCCTTCCACCACTCCCATATTTTTCATCTCTCATAGCTTATCTAGTTTCACATGCCCAAGCCTTTATGCCATATCATTATATCATGAACACCAGCATAATAAAGTTTATTATTTTCATTGCTTAAAATCAGCCTAAACATCCCTTGGCTACCTTTTTCAGCAGTGAAATAGATTTCCTCCTCAAAACTAGCAGTAAAGACTCCTTTCCTAGTGCTAGTATCAAAACCCTTATCATCTAATACAGACGTAGAGATGAGGTTTTTGTTTAACTCTGGAATAAACAATACATCGAAGAATATAACTATGGATGTCTTTCCTTCTGCGAACACTTTCACGTCTACCGATCCTACAAGAGTAGTAGTGACTATCCTCCCATCCCCGTACTCTATCTCTACGGTGGAAATCTTTCTTATCTTATTGAACAGGTGTTTATCGTTACACATGTGCATGGAGATTCCTGAATCTACAATCCAGCCTGCCTCACCTTTCAGTCCACCAAAAGCACGTTTCTGCTTTCGTGGAATTTCTACCTCGTTTGTCGCTTCCAACTCCTCATCCAATAGGAGCTCATCGTCCTCATCTTCGGATTCCACCTCATGTACCTGTGTCACAAGGGCCTTTTTTTTTCCTCTCAAGGTTCCACCGGTTTGTCCCTCCTTTGACAAAAGCTCGGTTAGCTTAGTGCACTCCGCCATATAGTGCCCTGGTTTCTTATAGAAATGACATAAACCCTTGGGAGCCCTTGGTCCGAACTCGACAGTCTGATTTTTGTGCTCCCCACCTCCGTAATTTTTGACCGGTCTCCGAGAATCCTTGTTCCTCCAGTCGGTCCCAGCTGCCAAGGCTTGCTCACTCTTTCCTCCTCTTCGGATCTCAATTGTATTCTCACGAACGAGAATCATTCCTACCACTGAGTTCCATATCCACCTTGAGTCCGGCAAGTCCTGCACACGGTTGACTATGTTCTCGAACTCATCGGGTAACTTCATCAGTAGACAGTTATCCTTTTCTTTTTCACTGAAATCTTTTCCACCACTCTTTAGCTCCATGAAAAGTGTAGCAAGCTCATTGCAAAAATCCAATATCTTCCCCCCTTTGTATACATACTCATTAACTTTCTGATAAGCCAACTGTTGTTGCTGAATCGTACCACTTCAGTACATCTCTATGATAGCCATCCAAAGATCGGATGCCCTTTCTACCTGCAAATGATGATATGGAAGTCCTTGAGTAAGATGGCGGAAGAGTAAGTGCTTTGCCACCATATTGTTGAAGTCCTAGGTATCAGTATCATTCTCCTCGTTCCTTGGAATAGGTGAAATATCGAACTAGTTGCTATTGTTGTGGTCGTCTCATTCCCCTTTCCTTTGTCCACCACCTCTCCTTCTTTTGTCTCCTCCGTTGAAAATGGATCAGCATCTGTAGTGAATCTGCCTTTTGTAAACCCTGGAGGTATCCCAAGACTGGATGGACGCCTCACCCGTCCACTCACTATTCCTAAAAACCGTTTCTCTCATAGAGCTCATGTCATCATACTTTCCTAGTAAATGAAGCCAGCTCCATTGAATATGGGCACCCTAGATGGTGGGCCCATAACCTGCAACTAAGAGACCTCCATACGACCTCAGAGTAAGCAGCTCACATGAAGCCTCTAGGATATCCCTGACCCTTTTGTCTTTCAGCACGAATAACCGCCACCCTGGCAAACAAAAACTTTGATCACCTTCTCACCTCTGAAGGCAAGACTCCCTTGAGTCGATAGCATAAAGAATCTCTCAATTTTCTCCCCTGAGCTGTAAGTTATGGAGGGTCAAAGTTGACCTTTTGTATAGAAGCTCTTTGGGAGAGAAGGTCCTATCTACCAATTTTGCTAAATCCTATCTCTCTCTAAAACTCTATCTATTGGTGTACCGCACCAATCATATTATAATGCCGTAAACAAAAGAACATCTACCACGGTACTTTATGCACGGATATTGTACGACATGGCCTAAATGTCGACACATGTCATATCCGGATTAGGTCTCGTAATCCCCGGAGATGTCGGGATCCAACTTAATTGTGCCACGTGTCATCCGATGTGGCGATGACCACAAACCGCCGAGAATCTCTTTCGCGATCTTGGCTTTCTTTTCGGCCGTCCGATTGAATGAAGATTTCAATCGTAGCCGTCATAAATGCTTGTGCGGTATTTGTTTCGTAAAAGAAACAAAACGCGCGGTACTCGTTTCTTATCCATATGAAATCCGTACTTTTACATAACTAGATCTATGTATCCGTAAACATCCGCCGTTAAATGACTTTTCCTACGTGGCAACATTTAAATAAATATGAAACCCTATAGTATGTATATTTATTTCTAGACTTAACGGATAAGTCTACCGGCTACCGGCGGTCTGACGGTCGACATATACCATGATCAAATCGTGGTTCCAACATACTCCTTTTAGCAAATAAACCTACCTATCCGTAAATCAACTAATTTATTTCCTGTAAACCTCTGGATAGCCTAGGTAGCCATGGCTCTAGCTTCCTCTCCAACTTCTCAGTGACTACAAGAAGTGTGGGAGTTAGAGAGAGAAGTTAGAGGCAGACTGCCTCGTCTTCTTTCTATATTCCAATTTAGACCTAGAAAATAGTAAAAGAACCATCGATTTCTACAGTACACCCATTTGCTTTCTCCATCTGAAACTTTTCTAACATATTACCGATAATTTCTTCCTGAGTAAGTTTTTATAATTTTATTCCCTCTATCCCTCTCCATTTAAATCCCCAAAATATATTTTGCTTCGTGAAGATCTTTCATGTCAAACCGACTTCTCAAATCTTGTTTGAGTTTGTTAATTTTATCTAAGGACTTGCTTAAGAGTAACAAATAATCAACATGAATAGCAATAAATATCACTCCATTTTCATCCTCAAATATATATATATGGAGTGATCTAAACTTATTCTAATGTATCCCAAACCTGTCAAAAATTCTTCCAATTTTATGTTCCATTGCCGCAGGGCTTGCTTAAGGCCATAAAGTAATTTTATCAGTTTGCACACCTTGCTTTCATCTCCACTTTCTACAAATCCTTACGGTTGCCTCATGTAGATTTCTTCTTCTAACTCTCCGTGTAAGAAGGCGGTCTTAATATCCATTTGGTCTATTTCCATATCCTCTGCTGCAGCTAAACTTAAGAGGATTCTAACGGAAGGGAATCTGACTACAGGTGCAAAGGTTTCTTCATAGTCTATTCCTTCTTTTTGAGTATAACCTTTAGCTACCAACCTAGCCTTATATCTTTCAATGGTATTATCTAGGTTTGGTTTAAGCTTAAAAACCCACTTACATCCAAACGGTTTTCTGTACGGTGGACAATCTACCAACACCCATGTATTGGATTCCATGATAGAGGCCATTTTTTCATTGATGGCAGTGATCCACTGGCTGCTTTCTGGGGTATTTATGGCCTCTAAGTATGTCTGAGGTTCTTCTGGGTGAGACATCTTTGTGAGTTTGTTATTTACATGTTTTTCTTAAAGTCGTTTACTACTTTTTTTTCCTCCTTCAAAATCTGACGCTAGTATAGAAGACATCCTCGGGTTTCAATTAGGAAGATTTTTATCTCCGCTATCTTCTAATTCCGGTGTTTGATCAAGTTTCTCGTCGATTTCCACTTCGTATTATGGTGTTACCTCGGATGTTGTCTTTTCGTCCTTCTCCTTTGGCACATCTGCAGATTTTTCCTTTTCCCCGTCTTCCTTCTCTTCATTTCCCAAGTCAAAGTCAGAATACTCACCCGATTAAAATCTGATTTTGACTTCTTTGTTATATTTGAATAGATCAATAGACTTTACTTCATTCATCACCGCTATGTGTTTTAACAAAATGATATCTCTCTTTTTCAAGTCATACACTCGATATCATTTTGTGCTCTCATCTTATCCTACAAAATATCTTGGTTTCCCTCTTCCCTCTAACTTCTATTTAGTCTTATCGGAATCCAAACTGTAGACTTGACTTCCAAACACTCTCAAACTAGACAAATCTAGTTTTCTTCTCGTCCATCTTTCATACATAGTTTCCTCCTTATTTGTCGAAGTTAACACTTAATTTTTGATGAAGTTAGCATAGTTCATAGACTCAGCCCAAAACTGCAATCCTATTCTTTTATCAGTTAGCATACTTCTAGACATATCTCCTAAAGTTCTATTCACTCTTTTCGCTACTCCATTTTGTTCCGGATTATAAACAACAGTTTTCTCATGATGGATTCTTTCTTCTTTAAGAAATTTTTCAAATTCCTTTGAGGTGTATTATTTTCCATTATCACTTCTTATCTCTTTTATTGAGGTTTCATGTAATTTTTCACTCCATACTTTGTATTCTTTGAAACATCTTAGTACCTCTGACTTACGCTAAGAAAATATACATTAGTGTATCTAGACCAATCATCTGTAATGGTTAGCATCCATCTTTTCCCTCCATGTGAAACATACCTAGTTGGTCCCCAAACATCAGTTTGAACTAGATCTAAAACTTTCTCTCTTCTAAATGTGGATGCCTTTGGAAATGGAAGTCTATAAATCTTCCCTTGTGCACATCCACTACAATCATCTAAGGTCTCATCATCTCCAAACTCAATTCCATCCACTATTCCCTTTTTCTTCATTTTTTTTAATCTATCTAGATTCACATGCCCCAACCTTTTGTGCCAAAGCATCATATCACTTCCACACGAGTAGAGAACACCCTTTTCATTGCGAAATACAATTCTGAATATTCGTTGACTACCCTTTTCAGCTATGAAATAAACTTCATTATCAAAGCTAGCTGTGAAGATTCCTTTCTTAGTTCCGGTTTCGAACTCTTTTTCATCTAGAACAGCTGTAGAGACTAGATTCTTACTAAGATGTGGAATGTAAAGAACATCTGAGAGTGTTACAATTGAAGCCTTTCCATCAACTAGACTCTTTAAATTAACCGATCCAACAAGACTTGTGGTTTATACTCTACCATCTCCATACTCTATCTCAACTGTTGGAATTTTTCTTAATTTAGTAAACCACCTCTTATCTTTGCACATATGCATTGAGTCCCCTGAGTCTATGATCCACCCATCCTCAGATGGATCCCTCTTACCTCCGAAAGCACACTTTTATCTCCGTAGAATATCTGCATGCTTCTCATTGGTTTTTTGTTTAATAGAAAGCTCCTCAAGCTCCTCTTCCAGTTCATTTACGTCATCTTCTTCCTCGTCATAAACTTGAGTCAAAAAAGCCTTTTTTTATCCTCCATCTTTTGAGGAACCTCATCCATCTTTCATTCACAGATCTGCAAGCTTGACACAATCTGCCATATAATGTCCCGGTTTCTTGCAGTAGGGACATAATCCACCTCGAGGAGCTCCTCTCCCCTGTCGATCGAATCTGCCACCTCTTTGTCCTTTTCCTCTAAAGTTTCGATAGGGATGTTTTCCCTTTTCCTCATCACGCTTGTGCCAATCTGATCCTGCAGCCAATGCTAGAACACTCGAACTTCCTCTCCAAAGTTCTATGGTACTCTCTTTCACTAAAATCATCCCCACTATATCATCCCAATTCCAATTGCTATCACCTAGATCCTGCAACCGATTAATGATATTCTCATACTCTTCAGGTAGTTTCATTATCAGTGTATTTAGTTTTTGTCTGTTAAACCATGAGTTACAGCTCTCTAGTTCTCGAAATAATGCTCCTAAGTCATTGCAATAATCATTAGTACTTCCTCCTTTGTAACTATAAGCTAAAATCTTATTATTGGCCCGTTGTTGCTGCTGCAATGACCCAGTCTTACATTTGTTTATTAGAGATACCCAAATCTGAGAGGAAGATCTAACATGCATAAGGGGAATGGCTATACCCGTCACTTCACTTTTGAGAATTAAGAGCATAGCCACGTTATCCTTATAGTTCCAATTTTCATATTCTGACCGTTCAGTCTGACTCTGTCACCATTGCTGGTGATGCTGCTGCCGTTATCGTCTTTGATAGTGGAGTCCCTCAAGAAGCAAATTCTCTCTTTTCTCCTTCAATGATTATTTCCTCCCCTTCCTCGTTATCGTTCGTGATGGTGGCTGATGTTGTAACAGCTGTTGTGACGGAGGTGCCAGAAAAACGTGTTCTTCCAAACCCAGGTGGAGGTGGGCATCAAATTTGCCCGGACACTATGCCCCATAGGTGCTTCTCAAAAAGTTCTCCCTCCATCATCATTTCCCAATAAAGAAAGTCTTATCCATTAAATATGGGCACCCTAGAGGGTGGGCCCATAACCTAAAATTATGTGGTCTCCATTAACCCACAGAATGAACAGCCTATGTTAAGCCTCTAAGATAATATTTGACCCTTTCACTTTCCCACTGAATAATTGCCGCCCAGGCACACAAATATTTTGACCACCCTCACCCCTGCGAGGAGAAGACTCCCTTGAGTCAAACGCAAAAAAAAATCATTGAATTTGCTCCCTTGAGCAGTAAGTTATGGTTGGCCAAAGATGGCTTATAAATACAAAAGGTCACTTGGAGAGAGGCGCCTCAAACACGCTAAGTCCCTTCACTCCTACTCACAACTACTTATTACTCTACTTTCGGCCAATCAAAAGAGTGTATAGTACAAGAAGGTACAATGGCCGATTGTACTTCTTGTTCGGCCATTGTACATTATTGCCTTCTGGTTGACACTTGTCAACATGGGAGTCATCGTTCCTCCTCCTATCTTTTACGATGTCCAATGATGTGGCGCCACGTGGAAGAGCGTGCCGCTATGTTTGAAAGCCGCCAGATATTCATTCGGGTTTGGCGGGGGCGAAAACTTCTGTCTGATCATGTATTTTACACGGCTAGATTAGCGTCCGCAAGCGCCGTTTGACTATAGATGTTGTTTCCTCAATTTTGGTATGTTTAAATGAAAGTGACGTTTTGCGTAACACTTAAAATACATAACGAACTAGATACGTATTTTTTCGTATACGCCATAATGGTTAAGGCATATGTCTTTGCCGTACTTCGTAGACCTAGGTTCAGATCTGGTCTAGGCCAACATTTTGGCAATCTATTAATCTGTCTGCCTATCTCTATGTTTCTTTCTGACTATGGCGGCAACCATGGTGACTCTCTCTCTCTCTCTCTTCACTCTAAAGTCTTAATTAAAAAGTGAATATTAATGACTTCTTTTCAACACCTTCCCCTAAGTTAATTTTTTGCAGAGAGAAATGTGGTCTTAATTAAAAGTTGACTATAAAATAAAGGGCGTGTAGACAATAATGCTTTCTTTGTATATTTTCTAGGTTTAGACTGTGGCATAAAAGTAGAAAAGAAGTAGAGGCAGTCTGCCTCCAACCCCTCTCTCCAACCCCCACACTTGTCGTAGTCATTGAAGGTTAGAGAGGGAGTTAGAGCCATGGCTGCCTAAGCTGTCTAGAGAGAGAGGCAGTAGAATCTTGGTAGATTTACCAAAAGGTTTGACAGCCCATTAATTTAATCGTGTTACTTGCAGTCCGTCAAAGTAGCCGTTAGCTTTGTCCTATAGTCTAGAACCAGTGCTGAGATATATAGAGTGTGATAATTACTTAAACATAAATAGGTTGAGAAATTCATTTAACGGCATGAACGAATTCATATCACATAGAAGAGGTTAAGTATAGTACGGATTATGGTACCGCACGAAACAAATATATTGCACATTTGTCTCAACTGCTAGAATTAAAAGTCAGTATTGATCGGACGGCCAAAATATCAGCCAATATCACAGAGTGGACGTTTTGGCCGTTTTTGGTCACCACCACACGAAAGAACACGTGGCGACATCTCATTCGCTTGCGGCATCCGCAGAGAATTTTAAAACGAGTCATGATTTGGCAAAAGTCAACTCTTTGGCCATTTCGTACAATGGTCGTACAGATTGTACTCTGGCACTATAATCTTTCTGTACCATACACTGATTTGATTAGTGTCGTACTCTAGTATTGGAGGGCTTAGAGAGGGGTTTAGGACTTAATGAAATCTTAGGCAGGTAGCTTCTCTCCCATGATCAACTTTGACCGTTCAACACTTACTACTCATGGGAGCAAATAATGCCATTCTCTCTGTTATGGACTCACGAAGCCTTGTCTTCACAGGAGTAAAACTGGTCAGAGTTATTGTCTACTAGGGTGGCAGCTATTCTTGTTGAAACTACAAGGGGTCACGATTATCATAGGGGCTTCGTGTGAGCTGCCCACTCTGAGGACCTATGGAGGTCTCAGAGTTGCAAGGTAAATGTGCGAATCCACACTAACCCTTTGGTAAGAGGATTTGTTTTGCTATTTATTAATGCATTATCATTAGTGTTGTGTATCGGTAAAAAATTTATTGCGATAACACCGATTCTCAGTTATCGAACGGTCAGAGGTCTCGATATATCGGTCAAAGAACTACAAAATTAAATCGGCGATAACTTTAAAATAAAATAGTATGCATACAATAGTATTATATAACACATTGTATTATATTATTGACTTTATATAGCGTGGCATGCCACGTATAATGAATCTGTTACATATCTGTTTATCTGAAATTTCTTACGAAAAGCGCAACATATAAACGTCCACAAATTTAAAACAATACTTTTTAGTTCTAAAACTATAGTACCGAAACTGAAAAAATATATTACATTGTAAATTTTTAAATCAAACTTTTTCAAAAAATAGACGTATTGACGAACAAAGTAGACGAACGAATCTGTCAAACTGGCGCCATTTACTGCCACCATGGAAGTGATATGAGGGCATAACTAACCTTGCAAAAAAAATTAACCGTCAAAAGGACATTTTAGATTGGTATGAGAGCGTGGAACCCAAGTGAAACCCCCTTAAATTATAAATAATCAAGGAAATATCGCGATTTTTTACCGAAATCGGGGGTAAGGGGGTCCGTGGCGCGTTTGGGGAATAACCCGTACAGTTGAGTGTACTGGTCGTACATTTGTCTGTACGGTCCGTAGAGATATCGCCGATTGTTATCGATATCGGTGTTATCACCGATAACAACCGATATTATTGGTTAATTATCTGCGATAACACCGATAACGATATATCGTACCAGTATATCGATTATCGGCAACCCGAAAAAAGGCCCATATCGGTTATCGGCAAATCCTTACCGATACACAACACTAATTTTCATAATATTTTAAGAATTTCCGAGGCGTTACACCGTTTATCGCTATTAGCGTTTATGTTTTTCTTTGCCTCTTAAAACAATGTTTCCCTATACAGTCCGATATTCGATTGCAGTTCGCCAATCGGAAGGTGAGAAGCTTGCCTGCAATCGCAATCGTCGAATTAACAATTCGAGAAGTGTGCAACTCGGGAATGATGTTTTTACGTGAAAAACAAAACGTAAGGCCCTATAGCCATACACGGTGTACTGTACTTTTCACCTGTACTTTGATTGCATAAGATACTTTCAGTACCGACGACCGCAGCAACGCCGTCCGATCAATCCATCGAAATGGAACGATCGATCGCTCCAATCCAAGTACGACAACATATATGTTCTGGACCACGATCAGATCAAAGATTCTGATGGCTTTATTATCGTCAACATTTTTGTCGTTTCTTTTGCAATTTTGTCACTGTCCTCTGTCTATTCCTATATACAATACCGGCAAGCTCCCGGGAATTCCGCAGGCGACAAACGCTTCGGCAAGCGCTGTTTTGGCCTTTTCCTTTCGGGCAAAATATCGATAATGGCATTTCTTCAATTTCGCTCCCACATTAAAAGTCTTAGGGTGCATCTCTGTGTGCTTAAGTAAGGGTTTTTTTCTGTCGTTTTGCTGTAAAACTTAGAGCCGTACCGCGTAAGTTTCAACCGTACAATAAAATAAAAAAAAAGAGAAGTACATTTTGCGTCATCATCGAATTTAAAATGTACTACATGTTGTCGTCTTGTGTTTTTCGACCCCTTTCGACGACAATAAACGTCATCTTCAACCTTATCTTTAAAACACAGGGGTAGCGTGAAAGTGGAAGTGGGAGAGAGCGTTCGATAGAGGGAGAAAAGCTACTCGCTAGATTTCAACATGGCCGAAATGACATTGGTTGGTAAAGACCCCTGGAAATTGAATTTGACGTACAGATCACAACGCGATAATTTTATTTATTTATTTTCGCCCAAAAATTTTCCCACTCCTGTGGCGCGTGCGTGGGTCGTTTTTCATTCGCTGTTTGGGCGGTACTCTAACAAAAAACACCCCCTCGAGGTGATTTTGGAAGATTTTTTTTTTGGGGTGGATTCTCTTGCTTGGGGGTCGAAAAGGGGAAATAGCCAAAATGCGTTCACATGACGACAAACATGCTGTACATTCAAAGTATGAATTCACGTTCACTGTACTTTGGTAAAGATGATTTTCTCGTACGGCTATTTTTTTTGTCAAATTTCCCTATATTTTAGGGCAAAAAGATAGAGAAAAGTAGATACTTTAACACATGTGGACACCCCCTAAGGCCTTAAAGCCATACTCGGTGTACTGTACTTTACACCTGTACTGAACTTTGACTGCGTACACCTGTACTGAACTTTGACTGCCTAAAATACTTTCAGTACCAACGACCGGAACAACGCCGTCCGATCATTTCATCGAGTTAGAACCACAACATAAATGTTCTGGATCACGATCAGATCAGAGATTCTGATCGCTTTATCGTTAACAGTTTTGTCGTTTCTTGTGCAGTTTTGTCACTGTCTCTTTGTCTATTCCTCGTGGACTCAGGCTGACCAATGCAAAAGCGTGCAAAATCTCTTACTAACTACGTAGGATTTACTTACCAATCAAATGCTACGTTTCACTACGTAACATTTACATGCAAAAGTGCGCGCCAAACGAAATGCGACTTCGCACGAACACGCGTCACAAATTTTACTCGCGAAACTACCTACGAAATTCAATAAAGTGAAAGTGACGGTTCGTACTAAAAATTGTACAAAACAAACCATCGTGCGTACCAAACGAAATATTGATTCATTTGGTACCTTTTAAACGTGCGCCTGAACTTCCGCGGCTAGTTTGACCCTTAACTCGTTACACTGAACACCCACTCGTTATTTTGACCTCGCACTCTCGCGTAAATACATCAATCGCTATATCTTTTAAAATTCAATCCCAAATCGTGCGATTCTTTCGCGGGCGATTACCAAATTCAAAACTCTATATTCATAATAGGTAAGGGGTGTCCCCATGTATCTATGTTTTAAAGTATCTAATATTCTCTGTCTTTTTGCCCTAAAATTCAGGAAATTTTGACAAAAACTTTAGCCGTACGAGAAAAACGTTTTTACCAAAGTATAGTGAACGTCAATTCATACTTTGAATGTACGGCGTGTTTGTCGTCATGTGAACGCATTTTGGCGTTTTCCCCTTTTCGACCCCCGGGCAAAGGAATCCAGGCCATAAAAAAAATTCATCCAAATTCACCTCGAGGGGGTGTTTTTAGTAAAAGTACAGCACAAACAGCGAATGAAAAACGACCCACGCACGCGTCACGCGAGCGGTAATATTTTAGGGCGAAGGAGAGTCCTCGCTATTTTTCTCCGTGCCCGTCATGGGCATGTACAAAAAAAAATTTTGCACGGCGGAAAGTTATTGAATCAGTGGCGTCGACGCTGTCACGAGTGTGCTTGACGTCACAATGTCACCAAATCCTAAACGTCTACGATTTCTCAAAAATCTAGACGTCTACCACTACAGTATCGTTGTTTTTGTCGGCGTCACTACTGTAGTCGTGGGAAGTTTCGTAGTCGCCTTCAATCGTCACAACATGTACCCTACGTCTACAACCGACACATGTCAAAGTTCCGATTTCATTTTCGCACATTGGGACGCTCTTCAAAGTAGTACGGAGAATCTTCACTACAGTCCAAAATACTTTATCAAAGTACTGATTACATGGGGACACCCCCTTATATATCCATTTACGAAAAAGTTTGATCCACTATTGCTGTTACATACGGTCCGTAGAGATATCGCCGATTGTTAACGATATTGGTGTTATCACCTATAAAGAACCGATATTATCCGTTAATTATCGGCGATAACACCAATAACAACATATCGTACCAATATATCGATTATCGGCAACCGATAAAAATACCATATCGGTTATCGGCAACCGATAAAAAGCCCATATCGGTTATCGGCAAATCCTTACCGATACACAACATTAATTTTCATAATATTTTAAGATTTTCCGAGGCGTTACACCCTTTATTGCTATTAGCGTTGATGTTTTTCTTTTGCCTCCTCAAACAATGTTTCCCTGTACAGTCCGATATTCTATTGCAGTTCGCCAATCGCAATCGTCGTATTAACAATTCGACAAGTGTGCAACTCGGGAATGATGTTTTTACGTGAAAAACAAAACGTAAGGCCCTATAGCCATACACGGTGTACTGTACTTTTCACCTGTACTTTGGTTTCGTAAGATGCTTTCAGTACCGACGACCGCAGCAACACCGTCCGATCAATCCATCGAAATGGAACGAGGGATCGCTCCAATCCAAGTACGACAACATATATGTTCTGGACCACGATCAAATCAAAGATTCTGATGGCTTTATTATCGTCAACAGTTTTGTCGTTTCTTGTGCAATTTTGTCACTGTCTCTCTGTCTATTCCTATATATAATACCGGCAAGCTCCCGGGAATTCCGCAGGCGACAAACGCTTCGGCAAGCGCTGTTTTGGCCTTTTCTTTTCGGGCAAAATGTCGATAATGGCATTTCTTCAATTTCGCTCCCACATTAAAAGTCTTACAACAGGGCGCCGTCGTCACACCGTCATCATTTCGTCCTCACACGTCACTTCTGTCGTACCTATTTCCCGGCATTATCCCACCCATCCGTATTCCTGCGGACATTCGTACGACTCTGCTCCATTGGGCCATTTTCTGGATCGCAACATAACCGCGCTACGCATCCAGGCCGTTCGATCCGCAATAGATATATATCGACGGCACGTGTTCTCATCTGGCAAAAACGCTCCGATGCAACTAGCCTCTTCCGTACTTTCATGATTCGGACCACATCGCTCCGCGGCCGTTCCCGCGTACCTTCGCCGTCAGCCCATCCACCCGCCTTTTTGTACTCCGTACCGTCCCCCGGTGGGCTGACGCCACTTTTCCGTACCTCCCACCGACCCTCTGCCGATGCCAGCTAACCACCCGTACTCCCTTTGTCTTCTTCCACAAGATCCCGACACACACAACCGTACTTCCCTCCCCTCCTCCCCTCCACGTCGAAACTTCCCTCTCCACTCACCCCGTCGACCCCCATCCATACCACCCCAAAACTCGTCTCTCCGAGAGAGTCGCACCGAGAGAGAGAGAGAGAGAGAGAGAGAGAGAGACAGAGAGACACCCACCAATTCCCCCCCCCCCCCCCCATTTTGCCCCCCCCCCCCCCCCCCCCCCCCCTCCCCCCAACCCCCCCCCCCCC